>AP027103.1:64028846-64348630 GCA_028142955.1 Pinctada fucata | reverse complement strand
CTACAATGGAGAAACCTAGCAGACAGACGGACGGACTCAAGACTAACAATGATGTTTAAAATTGTAAAAGAAAAAGTTGCCATACCAAAAGCAAACAGACTTATCCCCCCTCTAAGATTCTCACGCAACATGCACTCACTCTCTTTCCAAATCCCATGAACCCAAATTAGACAAAATTCTTTCTTTCCGAGGACAATCAAAAGACTGGAATCAGCTACCCCTGGACACTGTCATGAGCGACTCAGTCGAGTCGTTTAAGGCAGCTGTCTCATCATCAACCCATCATTAACTCATCCCATCCATTGTAAATAGTTTTAATCTTTTAATTTAATCTAAGTTTGAAATATTTTAATCCAGCCTGCGCAACCCAAAAAAGTGACGTAAACTTCAACAAGTTGAAGGCGGTCATTACTAAGTAGAAGTAGAAGTGTGACAATGTCATGGGGTAGTTTGTTCCAAAAGACTACCGTACGGTGGAAAGATGAAAAATTATAATAGTCCTTGGAAAAATGGTAGGGTGGTTTCAGTTCTGCATATGGCAAAATAGCGCTCAATTTCCTAATTTGCATAGCGGCCATATTGAATTCTGTAGGCTTCATATTCTTACTATAGGAGTCTATGGGGAGTGAATAATAAATTGTGCACTCACGATTTCATGACACCAATCAAATACGTCATTTCGGAGATCCCGATTTCGTCACAATGTGTCATGTGACTTTCATCCTTTTATGACGTCATTTAGGGCATGTTTTGTTCAAAATGGCGTCACTTATTACTAACCATCCATAGATAGATGTAAACAGAGAATAAAGTGCTAGATTTTCATCAGAAACAGACATATCAATAAATAAATATGAATTTGTGTAAAGAATTTTATAAATAAACAAACAAAAATAAATAAATATAAAGGATAGAGAGGATCACATCATGGATAAAGCCAGCCTTAGGGCAGTGAACCCCCGCCGACCCCCCCCCCCCCCCCCCCTTTCTTATATTAATTTGATTGGAACCAAAAAAATAATATAGTAAGTGAAAAATATCTTAGGGAGACGTGAGCTGCAGAAACCTCTCTGTCCGTCACCATTGGATCCTCTTTTAAGGTTAGGTAAGGAGGGGGGGGGGGGAGATTTTATACATCGGTGACCCCATGCGCGCTCTAATATCGCACTCCGTTTTGCGCAATCGATCATGGGGTTCCGAGGTTAGTTTTATACAGAAATCATCTTCCTAGGAATTAGGAATTAAAATAATATTAAAAACATGAAAATATTTAATGCATAATTGACGATATTGCAACTAAATATGGACAAATCAAAGGTGCATTGATCAAGCATTCTTTATGCAAGTCAATTTACCGACTTCATTTGTATAGCAATACAAACCAAATATTTCATTATATATTAATTTTGCATATTTTATATTAATTCAAAGCTACCTACATTATTCTACTGAGGCATTGTCATTATTCAAAATGGATCTACACATGATTTTTCCTTGTAAAAATATTATCGTTTACACATTAAACAAAGGAAAAAAAAATGAAAACAGATATATTTATTTTCAGATATCTATCTTTCATTCAATAATAATTAAAAAAAAAAAGAAAAGGAAAATAGTCAATGCATTCAATCCGTTTTATGTAAATATATTTTGCCCACTTGACCCAGATTTGATCTGTGAAGATCCTTGAAACTTGGGGGGGGGGGGGGGGGTAATCCGAAGTATAAATATCCGCGGCAAAATGGCCGATTTTTCCACGCCGTTCTAGAAATACTGTTAGAATCATTGTTGATTGTTCAACTAAATTGAAGAGATAAAAATATCTATTTCCCCGAAAGCATGGCTGAGCCCTTTATATGTTGATCTCTGATTATCCGGTATCGATCTGTGTCCACGGCGATTTTTTTTCTCCGTTTATCACTGTAGATGCATATAGATTAGACTATTTGAAATTTTAATTCAAAACACAGTACATTGAAAATCAGTTTAAGAGTTTTCTTTTTATAAGTTTGATAAGAGATTTTACTTTTTTGTGAAACTACAAATCCAGCATAGCCCGGGGTAGGGTTGATGGCCACAGGCACCCGGGCGCGATGAGCTTTCTACAGGCCCACGGGTCTGCTTTCAAGGCTGGCCGGGATGATCATAGCATAATACTAAATGTATATCAACCTCTAGAATCTCTCATTTTTTTTTCCCTCCACATCATCCGCGTGGGATCCGATATAGGATTTTTTTTAAAATACTAGAATTTTATGGACATTACATCACAACATCGTATAAATTTCAATTTCTCCGATTTAGCACGGCATTTATAGATCGCAACGTCGTTCCTAATCAAAACATGCCCTAAATTTAGTCGCGGTCACATGACCAGGTAACCTTTTTGCGCCTCCTTACGTAAGAGTTTTCGACATCTAGGAAACGACGTATTTGTCCACATATAGGAAGAAACTCTACAACAATCTGAATATATAAATCCACATCTTTGATAAATTAACGAATTTTTACTTCTGTCATTTTTGAGGTGAAAATTCGAGGCGATACTGCCCATACCCTCAATGTTAAGAAAGTCCAAAACTTGTCACTAGCCGCACTTTAACTTTGTTTATCAGTAGGAAATCACGGGAGCTGTGTATTTGTCCACATCGTTTCGGATAGATCGCGATATCAAATTCCGGATTTGGTCAACTTCAGAATCAAACAAGTATTAGCTTTTACAAAAAGCTTGCCGTCAGATAGCTGACTGTAAATGTTGAAAAAATTGGAAGAAAATGCATTTACTAATCACACATTTCCGGGCTTTTCCGCGTTTTTACCGATTCAAGTGACGGAAAATTTCCGATAATCTGCGATTGTTATAGGACGTATCGGTACAAAGACTTTTCGATGCATATTTCGGAAGAAAATACACTGATGCGATATGACTTTCATTTGTCAGATCATCTAGACTTTTTAAGCCGACCTGGTGAGAGAATCTTATACATAGATTCTGAATAACCTAGACGGATATTTGCATTTTATGCAATTGTCAACCAATCGTATTGCCAAGAGGTATTCTATCCGTGCAAGTAGGTTACGAATGATTAGAGTATCGGCTTTGACAGGATAAAGATAATCTTGTGCTCATACGTAGAGTGGGTAATTTTTTTTGGTAATAAATAAGCTAAATTGGATTAGAAACAGTTTTATTTTGCAAGGGCGCATTCTGCTCTTTGTATTTATTTGATCTGATGCATTAAAAATGTAGTTGTTTTTCCTGGCATGTCGGGCCATTCTTGTTTAAGATTTGGCGCGATTCAAACATAGGTATATGACGTAATATAATCGTCATATGAATACATTTGCATATATGAATAAATTGAGCGCTATTTTGCCATATGGGCTGAGGACCTAACAGGTGTAAGGAAGTAAGGAGGAATAGGGACTGCTACAATGCCGAAAATAATTTTGTAAAGCATAACTGCTCGTGCAGTTTGCCGTCTGTGCTGAAGTGGCTGCAAGCCAAGCTGATAAAGCATGGTAGTTACGCTGCTATAAGGAGAGAAAGTCGTTTGGGCACCAACGGGCCAAGTCCTCTTCTTTGAACATACTCAATTTGGTCTGAGAGGTCTTTAGTGTAAGGGTCCCAGGCACATGAGGCATACTCTAACTGTGGCCTTAGAAGTGTTTTGTATGCTGTTTCTCTTGTCTGTTGATGTGTGGTTTTTATATTTCGTTTAATGAATCCAAGGACTTATAAACAGTTTATAAGTCCTTGATGAATACAAGTGTTTTGTTTGCTTTGTGCTGTCCATGTGTGTTTTCCATGAGAGTTTAATTTGTTATTATGATGCCTAAGTATTTTGCCTCTGCTGTGGTTTGTAGTGTTTGTCCGTGAATTTCCCGGAGCGTGAGATTTGAATGACTTGGCATTTTGAGGGAGCAAAGGCCATAGTCCTTCCCATAAGTGTAGGCTGTCAAGGTCCTTCTGTAGTTGTCTACTGTCATCCTGTTTGTCAAGTGTCGTCAGCAAAAAAAGGTCGAACCTTAGAGATTACACTTGAAGGGAGATCGTGATGTAGACGAGGAATGATATGGGACCGAGAACGGACCCCTGAGGTGTGAACAAACTTTTCTTCCGCATAATATTTCTTCCTCCTGGAAGCTATATTATTATAATGAAATTTCCCAGGATTTTTCATTATGGAATATTTTTTCCTTGTCCATAATACTTTTTCCACAGTCCTTTGGTAGGTGAAAAAAGAGTAAAACATCAACAATTTTCATGAAAACGTTTCCGTCTATATGGACGGAAACATTGTTATGAAAAATTGTTGATGTTTTACTCTTTTTCACTACCCAAAGGACTACTTTTTCTTTGAAATAGAAGAAATATTATATGTAAGTATCATGTTGTAATATTTTTTCCTTCTATACTTCAAATACATAAATGACTGACTTACAGATATTTTCTCATAATTTAAACATTTCAATAATTACAGTAACATACGGAAGCATAGAAGGGACATGGTGAGAAAAAAAATTATCTCGTGCGCACGACTTAGTAAGTCGTGCGCACGACTTTGTAACTCGTGCGCACGACTTTTTTAAGTCGTGCGCACGACTTACTAACTCGTGCTCACGACTTAGTAACTCGTGCGCACGACTTTGTAACTCGTGCTCACGACTTAGTAACTCGTGATCACGACTTTTGTAACTCGTGCGCACGACTTTGTAACTCGTGCTCACGACTTTGTAAGTCGTGCTCACGACTTAGTAACTCGTGCGCACGACTTAGTAACTCGTGCTCGCGACTTTGAAACTCGTGCTCACGACTTTTTGTCGTCATTCTATTGGTCAATTATCTCGTGCCCACGACTTTGTAACTCGTGCTCACGAGATAATCAACCAATAGAAAACTTGGACCAAATAAGATGGCAACAATTGATAATGATCATGCATGTATATTGAAATAAACTCGTCTATCAAAAGTACAGTAAACATCTTATGCTGTATTACAAAATTACCTGCATTGTGCTCCACACAAAACGTATTTTTCAGGGGTACCCCGATTAACTCTTGGAAGTACACGGACCCCCCCCCCCCCCCCCCCCCCCCTTATGTTGAAAGTAACATAAATGGGTTCAAAGCTTGAATATATAATGATGCAGTGCTCTACTCCCCATCCCCTCCCTCATGTTTTTTTTTAAAACGTTGCGTCGATCAAGAGGGAAGGGGGATGTTATCATTCAATACGGAGATTTATATGATAGTTCCTATCATTCTATTTATTTTTTTCAACAATTTGTTTAAAGTCGCATAATGTGTCTCTTGATTTTCTGTCCCTGTCAGTGTTAACTATTAATTTAAAGTGTTTGAGACATCAACATGACTGTGTGAAATGGGTCCTCAGATAAGTAAAATTCGAATAATTCTAGACCAGAACCAGGTACATGACTTTAAAAAAAATTGAAAACGTTGTTTACTTTGAATCTTTACGGCATTTTTGTGTGTGATTCAAATAAAATGTCTGATCATTTTAAAGTATGGTGTCAATGTGTTTGAGTTGGTGCGATTTGAGAGAATTTTTCTCCTATTTTTGATAAGAAAGTACCTGAAAAAGTGAAGTGTGACAGACAGACGGACGGACGGACAGATAGACAGACAGACTGCTGACCATGATCCCTATATATATATATGTTTTTTTTTTTTGGGGGGGGGGGGGTTGGTTTGTGTTTTTTTTTTGTTTTTTTTTGTGGAATCTTCCGGTATTGAATTTAGTGTTTATTCTGCTATATATACATGTACTTCAAATAAAACATATCACGTACGATGTATATGTGCATTTTTGTTCTTTCATCCTGACGTCGAATTCAGCTTTCATGGGTCAGTGTTCATGAATAAGGCCACCATTAAAAAATTGTTTGTTTCCCCTCCCCCGGGTCTGTTTTTTCCAAGTGACCCGGCAGGCGGGTACTTTTTTTTTTTTTTTTGCTGCCAGAACTACAAGTATCAAATATGTTTAAAGTCGTTTGAATCCAAATTGCACATTACTGGACTCCTTACAGCTGCGCAGTCACACTCTGTGATATGATAAAGACTAAGAGCTGGCAGCCGGCGATTTTTCGCCTCCTACTTCGGGAAAATCGCCGCCTGCTTTCCGTAAAAAAATATCCTATGTATCTCAATTTCTATCGCTGGTTAAGTATGAAATGTCGATTCATTTTATTGAACATGTTCAAAAAAAGATTACGTTGTCCTGTAAAGTCTATTGTATATAAACATAATTGTCCCAAGATACACGATATATATTTCCGCAACAGGTGCATCGAGTGTTTCAGCGCGGCATAACGGGTCATTTTACGGCAACGTCAAGATGATTACATCTCGATTTTTTTACGACTTGTAAATATTGAATTTGTATAGATATTGACCACGTGCAATCTGACTCGGCGGCGTTTTTCCTGACCCGGTCTGGGCGAGGGGAAACAAACAATTTTTTAATTATGGCCTTAACGTACTTCGTACCATATTATATACAGAAACGTGAATGAAAGCAGATAGTTGAACAGAATATAATTTGATGGGTTTAACATATATACGAGGTGCACATACACTCCCAATCAATTCATGGAGCCTGAGCGCCCCCCCACTCCCCTCCCTCCAATTCATTTTCTTCATATTTCTTTTAAATCGTATGTGGTTTTGTGCTTATAACCGTATTGGAAGAAAATTGTGCATTTAGGATGAAAAGATTACATGTCAAAATGATGGATCCAGCCCCCCTCCCCGGCAATTTTTGTTTTTTGTTTTTGTTTTTTTTTTGGTATTCCTTTTGATAAAAACGAATATTTTTAAGACTAAATTTTATCTTCATTTAACGTAAAACTTATTCACAAGTGAGAAACTAGCAAAGTCGGAGTCTAGCATACAGTTTTAAGCTTCATTCCGAGCTTATACCTTACAAACAGAGAAAAACGCGGAATTGTAAAAATAGGAGGGCGGGGTGCGTTTTTGCCCTATTGCGAATCTTTATATCCATATTTGCATACTACCGGTATTTTCATTTGATAAAGCTTGGAAATGGTCAATGGCACAGAACAAGGAAAGGAATTACAATACAAGCCCAGAAATTTCTTTTTCTGGTTGATTTTACGCAATTTTTACAGATTGTTTCAGCCCTCTCTGGCCTCTCGGGAAAAAAAAAAACATATAAATTCTAAACATACAGTATGAAATTTTTATATTTAAAAGATCCTTAGATCAAAGTTGAAGGAAGACAACACAGTGTATTTAATCTAAATAACTTTATTTAGAGGAGAACAGGACAGTTTTGAAAATGGAGAACATGAAAATGTAATGAATTTTGCAACATATTGCGTGCTTAGAACATGTAGAAATAGAGCCAATCGTGCTTCATTTTCGCTGAACTATTTCAAATGTGCTGAAACTTGGTACGTAGCAAATAAACATATTGATAAATATGACGGAACTATGAATTTGTTGAAATTAAAAGAGGGGCACGAGGAGTAATATAAGTTCACCATACTGCTCGGCTTGACTGTCCCCTCCCGATAAGAAATGCATGATACATACATGACTATCATGACATCGGGATGGGGCCAACCTTTGATTTAAAAAGATATGCATAAAAAATTGAAAAATTGTCCATACTGAGAAGGGTCCGTCAAGCCCAGCATTTGACTTGGGGTAAGGTTTTACTAGTGTTTGTTCTTTGTTAAAGTTATCTCTGTTTACGAAATCGAGGGGGGGGGGGGGGGGGGGGGGGCGAGGGTGTCCGTGTGCTTCCAAGAATTAATCAGGGGTACTGTTGTAAAATACGTTTTGTATTGAGCACAACGCCGATAACTTATGAATGAATACAGCATAAGAAGTTTACTGTACTTTTGATAGACGAGAGTATTTCAATATACATGCATGATCATTATCAATTATCGCCATTTTATTTGATCATAGTTTTCTATTGGTTGATTATCTCGTGAGCACGAGTTGCAAAGTCGTGGGCACGAGATAATTGACCAATAGAATGACAACAAAAAGTCGTGCGCACGAGTTACTAAGTCGTGCGCACGAGTTAGTAAGTCGTGCTCACGAGTTAGCAAGTCGTGCGCACGAGTTACTAAGTCGTGCGCACGAGATAGTAAGTCGTGCGCACGAGATAGTAAGTCGTGCTCACGAGTTAGTAAGTCGTGCACACGAGTTACAAAAGTCGTGAGCACGAGTTACAAACTCGTGCGCACGAGTTACAAAGTCGTGCGCACGAGTTACTAAGTCGTGCGCACGAGATAGTAAGTCGTGCTCACGAGTTAGTAAGTCGTGCGCACGAGTTACAAAAGTCGTGCGCACGAGTTACAAAGTCGTGAGCACGAGTTACAAAGTCGTGAGCACGAGTTACAAAGTCGTGCGCACGAGTTACTAAGTCGTGCGCACGAGTTTCTAAGTCGTGCGCACGACTTAGTAATTCGTGCGCACGAGTTACTAAGTCGTGCGCACGAGATATTTTTTTTCTCGCAATGTCCCTTCTATGCTTCCGTAGTAACATGGTTAGCTTACAGAAATAATTCTGTGGAATGGTTCGTATGTTCATATGTATTAATAATATAGTTATCTTTTCAATTTTATTAAAATAATTTTTAAACTTTTAATTTTTTTTCTACAAGTAAAACACTCCGCTATTGGAAGAAATAATATAGGAATCAAATTTCCTTGCTATACAGTACATGATTTTTGAAATGTATAATTTCTTATTCTGAATTCGATGTTTAAATACCTAGTTCATTATAATATTTTTTCAAGTGATAATTATTAATCTATTATGCACATATATGAAATCCTTATTTTTGTTCTGTAAGATTTACCATGGTACTAGTATCAGAACTTTTATTATGATCATGAAAAAAATTCCAGATGGAAGTTTTGTTATGTAATATATTTTCCATGGCATGAGAACTTTTATTATGATCATGGAAGATTCATTACATAATAAAATTTCCTTTTGGAATTTTTAATACATGATAAAAGTTCCTGGGAAAAAATATTATATGATAAAATTTCCAAGGAATAAATATTATGCTGGAAGAAATATTTCATCACAGGATGTTACTGGGACCTCTGATGATTCTTCCCCGTCCACAACAACAGTTTGAGTCCGATGACAAAGAAAGCCTCTTTTCCAGTCAAGTGTGTGACCTTTGACCCCATAATCATGTAAGGAGCTGTTAAGATAAGGCGTAAAATCTGCCCTGAAAAGTCGAAATTTCAAAATGCAAAAAATGAGGAAATTTTTCGGTAAAAATACGAAGTTACTTAGCCCAGATATGAATCTTCTGTCATGTTGGATAAATTATTCAAAATATGACCGATTTTTGGGTCAAAACAAGCGTTTTTCCAATAGAAATCAATGGAAAACGGAAAGTTTTTCTACAACATTGCCCCCCCCCCAACAATGTCCCAAAGGCGAAAAACGAAAAAAAGGGGGGGGGGATGGATGGATATTTTAGAATCAGTCTTTAGACCGGTAAAATCAATTAAAATTGCCATTTTTCCTTTAGTATCACGTAAAAATCTATACAGAGTGCGTTCCAATCAAATATTTATCCGTTATGGAGGAAATAAACGATAAAGTTGTCTATTTCTACACTGTGCGTATTTCGCGCCTGAAAGCTATACCGTGGGTATGATCCTATTGTCACCAGACGGACACTAGGCTTGGTACTTGACCAATCTACAGTCTTGTACAAGCGCATCCTTGAGACTTGCACCCTGACTGACTGTGACGACGGGACTCCATGACGGGCCCTGTCCAAACCTCTTTAGAGAAGACAGGGCCCCGACCACCTGTCCTCTCTGAATGTCAGTCGGACTCCTCGGGTGATTACATACATTAGCTCGCTACAGCCGGCAGAGCACGGACTGTATTACGCATGCCCTCTTTTTATATCCATTTACATATTCATCTGTGTCTATGGGGCCTCTGCGTTTCGCGGTCTTGTTTGTGTGATGTCATCTTACAGTGAGGAGGTTGTTTTACACCACAATTGTACGTTCTTCGAGACGTCTGGGTAATTGGAGAAGTGAGAGGGTTGTGCGCACGTTATCCAGGATAACCACACCATTTGCTACTTGCGTGACAGATGGCCGTCCAAAGTCGGCACCGGTTACCCATTGGTCTCGTCGGTTTATGTGTAGTCTTTTGTGTTTGATGTTTACATGTCGTGTGTCTCTTTTCCGTCTCTTGCTGTACTCGTCTTTTGTGTTTTTGCATCGGGTGTTTTGGTGTTTTACTGTTGATGCTGCAACGGGGTCTTGTTGGAGATCTCCTCCCTTCTTTCTACATTTGTGACTGATAAATACGAAATATAACCGTTTTTCAGTTTCCGGATTGCGGATTTTGCCGATTATATTGATATAATAACCTCAAGGTTAATTCCAGTTATCCAGTTTTGATATTAAAAGGTACAGAATTATAATTTAAATTAAATTTGTTAAAAATAATGCATTTTTCGCTCGATATTTGACGTTTTCTCTCATCAGTACCCCCTACCTCTTCAACTCGTAATTATAACATCTTTCGCCAAATCTATTTAAAAAAAATTCCTACTTGGAATCTTCTAATACTTTATTATTCAAACCCGACCACTTTTTTTCCTGAAATAGAAGGACTGCGCACGAGAAATAATCGAGTGATTTCAGGGCTAAATTAATCAAGCCCTTATCTTAACAGCTCCTTTAAAAAGAAGTTTGGCATGGTTCACCTTGTCGAAGGCCTTAATGAAGTCCAGAAGGATAAGATCAGTCTGCTTACCCTCCTGGAGGCTTCGAGCAAGGTCCTCGATGAGCATGATCAGCTGTGTGTCACAAGACCGTTTCTCGCGGAAACCATGTTGTAGGTCATATAATATATTATTGTTGTTTTTAAAAATGTTTGAGAAGATTTGATGTAACATTATATGTTCAAGGAGTTTGCAGCAAATACAGGTCAGTGACTATAGGCCTGTAATTTGCTGCATCCCCCTTGTCACCTTTTTTATATATTGGAGAGATCCTGGCTTTGGTC
This sequence comes from Pinctada fucata, assembly GCA_028142955.1. Classification (NCBI taxonomy): domain Eukaryota; kingdom Metazoa; phylum Mollusca; class Bivalvia; order Pterioida; family Pteriidae; genus Pinctada; species Pinctada fucata. The sequence goes on along the minus strand of AP027103.1, from coordinate 64,337,571 downwards.
CAGTCCTCCGGTAAGGACCCACTGTCGATTGAAGCCTGGAATTACATGGAGATACGGAGAAATCTCATGGTGCAGTTCTTTAAGCAGGAGAGGCTTAATGTTGTCAGGTCCAGCAGCTTTCCCGGGGCGTAAGTTATTTTAAAAGAGTTTATCTATACCTGCTGTAGTTAATGCTAGGCATATCTGAATATTTAGGGGGAGACTGATTTTCTGACTCGGTAAACATACCTTGACTGGTGAGGTCCTGGACAGTCATACTACAAAGTTGTTTAAGAGAGAGTAAACTCACATGAATTCATAATGGGTTAGATCAAGTAAAAGTAAGGTTAATCATCTCCTGCTTTCCGTCCATACCAAATAAAGCCAGCATATACTAGTAAATTTAAAGCTACAGTGGGGGGGGGGGGGGAGGAGCGGACAGGGGGTACCTCTCTCCCCCTCCCACCCCTTACCTCCCCCTCCCGCCGCCACCTCCCTCCTCCTCCTTTTCACCCTTCCCTTACCTCCCCCTCCCACCCCTTCCTCCCTCCCTCCTCTCGCCCATTTTCCCCTCTTCCCTCCCCTTTTCTCCCTCCTCCCGGGCCCTTCCTCCCGCCTCCCTTTCACCCTGTCCACCCCTCTACAGTATTCAAATGTAGAATAATTGATGATTCAGCCGGGGATTGTGGTAAAACTGTTATTTCTCTCGATTACAAACAGTATTCAATTTTGCATGTATGATAACTTTTAAAAGATAAAATTTAAAAGAAAAATTGCCCGAATGATCTAGTTGCAACTTCAAATCAAAACTTACCGGCTGAACCCACAGTCATTTATGTGAGATGTTCCCCAACTTTCTACTCTTCCAGACCCCCCAGGGAAAAGAGGACAGTACGATTATATCAAGTTGGGGATTTGAGAGAGTATAGAGTGGGTTACTTCTCATGTGATTGATTTAGAACTATGGGAGAAAGGCTCAATTTGATCCAAAATTGGCCTTATAATGAATAATTTATCCAACCTGGTAGCTTCTGATGTTCCAAGTTGTAGAAAAACAATTGTCCAATAAGTATCCCCATAAGTTTCTGGGCTATTTCACTAATTAATATCCTTTAATTATTTACTACGGAAACAGTAGTTTGATTTTAAAAGAAGCATGTCATCTTTACCTCCCCTTCTTTGGGTAATGCCGGGGCCTCTCTCTCTTCCCTCTTCATTTTTTTTTTCGAAAACGATGTGGTCGTTTTTGCGTACAAACATACGCTTGTGGCTACGCCACTGCTGCCTGTTTCACAAAAAATCTTAAAAGGAATTTTCGCAACTTTTGATCGCTTAATTGGTTCTACTTACCTACTAAATTTCTTGAAGTTTTGTTTCTGAATTTATATTTAGTATGTATGATTAATATGAGAAAACATTATACAATCTAAATGAAACAACATGTGAGCCTTTCATCTACATGTCGTCGTTGTAGAACTATAAGGTCGTAAGTGGTAGATACGACAAAAATAGGATTTTCATAAATAATTACTCTTCCTATGATTCTACATAGGATATGAAAAAATGATTTAAATACACCGACGCGTTTCCATGGTAACTGCCTTTGAAATTTTGTCGTAAGTAAACTTTCAAAAAGTTGATGGAAATATAAGATCGTATCTACCACTTATGATGTTTCTTTACCATAAATATATTCAAGGCATCTGGTAATAAAGTCGTATGTGTCACTTACGACCTTTTGGAGAACAAAAACACCAAAACACAACAGCAGCATGCTGCAGCATGACAGAGGGTGAGTAAGAGCATTTTCGGCGGTTCCAAAGTACTAATTTAATGTAATTTTCCTTTTAAAAGGAAGTATGTTGCTCAATATTATTCAAACTGCTCCTAAATCTTAACTTTCTGTGTTGTTGGACAGTCTGCAAAAAACAAAAATGGTTTGCATGTACTTACGACCCTTTACCACATACATAAAGTATTGCCCCAAAATGCCAAAACACCATACCTAATCTGGCAAAATCTTGCATTATCTTTATCTTACTTGAAATATAGATTTATGTATACATTCATGTATTGGGATACAGAGCACAGTAATTACTATTTTTCCTTTAATACCACCGAATGCAATTGAGTCCGTTTTCTCCTCTCATGCAGATACGACCTTTTGTTTTCAACTCCTGGAGTCAGTATGGTACATGCTTCTATTATGCATGTTATTAGTAAAGTACTACTACATGACGAAATTTGATCTTGAATGTTGAAATGACTTGCAAATTATGCAGCCATATGATGATAAAGCTTACTGTTGTAAAAGAGGAAAATAGGAGGAAGAATGAGGAAGAGAGAAGGAATGAGATCGGGGTTAGATTAAAGAGAGAGAGAGAAATATATAGAAAGAGTGAGAGAGAGAAAGAGAGATTAAATTGTAAATCCTTTGTCCTATACAAGATATCAAATTTGCAGGATTTAAAGCAGCAATATGCAACTTTCTATAATACTAATTATTTTATTTTGTTTATTAATTTTAAAGGACCTTTTGCCTTGTTGGGAGTTTGTATTTGAGGTTTCTTGTGCTTTTCCAACACTATATTGCATACCGAAACTGCACAAGTCTCCTTACAAATTTCGATTTATTGCTAATTCTAGTAACTGCTCCACTACAATTTTGTCTAGAAATCTGACGTCAGCACTTACTGCTATTAAAGAAAACATAACTAGATATTGTGAAACGGTTCTAAACAGGAACGATGTAAATTTATTTTGGTCTATTAAGAATTCAGGGGATGTGATTGAAAAAATGAAATCTGGAAATTTCCAAGCCAATACGATTTCTTCATACGACTTCTCTAATATGTACACCACACTTCCTCATGACAAAATTAATGATCGATTATCTAATCTCATTAAATGGTGTTTTGATCGAGAGCGAAAAACTTACATTTGTACATCTGAATCGAAGGGTTTCTTTTCCTCGACAGACTACAAATCATACAAATCATGGACATGTAGTGACCTGTGTAATGCCTTGTCCTTCCTCTTGGACAATATTTATGTTAGATTTGGTGAGGATCTATACAAGCAGGTTGTAGGAATTCCTGTGGGTACTAACTGTGCGCCACTTGTTGCAGATTTATTTTTATACACTTATGAAAAAGAATTTATCTAAAATCTTCAAAAGCAAAGAAAATTTGATGAGCTGAAATGTTTCAATAATACTTCTAGGTATCTGGATGATATTCTAACCATTGACAATCCTGCTTTTGAATTATATAAGAATGAAATTTATCCACAAGAATTAATCCTTAACAAGGCAAACCTTTCAAATACAGAAACACCCTTTTTGGACCTAAATATCAAAATTGTAAACAGAAAGATTCATACAAGTGTATATGACAAAAGGGATGATTTTGGATTCAAAATAGTAAATATCCCTTGGCTTGACGGTGATGTTCCAAGATTACCGTCATACGGCATTTACATATCACAGCTCATCCGGTACGCTAGAGCATGTACTGATATTTTGGATTTTCACAGTAGAAATTTACAAATTACCAAAAATCTTTTAGGTCAAGGTTTCCTCTTTCATAAACTAGTTAAGACTTTCTGGAAATTTTACAAAAATTACAGTCAACTTCTTTTAAAATTCGGATCTATACATGCAACAGAGTACATTACTATGGGTATTACACAACCTGTCTTTTATGGTGATATGATAAACAAAATAAAAAGGATCAAAGGTAGGCAGCATAACCATCGAAAATGCGTCAGAATCATCAAACGCTTTTTATACCGTGCGTATGATCCTAATGTCACCAGACGGACACTAGGCTTGGTACTTGACCAATCTATAGTCTTGTACAAGCGCATCCTTGAGACTTGCACTCTGACTGACTGTGACGACGGGACTCCATGACGGGCCCTGTCCAAACCTCTTTAGAGAAGACAGGGCCCCGACCACCTGTCCTCTCTGAATGTCAGTCGGACTCCTCGGGTGATTACATACATGAGCTCGCTACAGCCGGCAGAGCACGGACTGTATTACGCATGCACTCTTTTTATATCCATTTACATATTCATCTGTGTCTATGGGGCCTCTGCGTTTCGCGGTCTTGTTTGTGTGATGTCATCTTACAGTGAGGAGGTTGTTTTACACCACAATTGTACGTTCTTCGAGACCTCTGGGTAATTGAAGAAGTGAGAGGGTTGTGTGCACGTAATCCAGGATAACCACACCATTTGCTACTTGCGTGACAGATGGCCGTCCAAAGTCGGCACCGGTTACCCATTGGTCTCGTCGGTTTATGTGTAGTCTTTTGTGTTTGATGTTTACATGTCGTGTGTCTCTTTTCCATCTCGTGCTGTACTCGTCTTTTGTGTTTTTGCATCGGGTGTTTTGGTGTTTTAATGTTGATGCTGCAACGGGGTCTTGTTGGAGATCCCCTCCCTTCTTTTCAAGATGAAAACTGCATCTAATGTTTAAAAAAAAAAAACCTCTAATGAACATTTAATATAGTATACCATAGTAAACAATTACTTTTTCTCACAACATTAGATACACATTGAAACATCTAAGAGATTATCTATTCAAGGACAATTTATCTCTGTCTATAATTAAAAAGCAACAGGCTATCTCTAAGTCAATATAAAATTTTTTTTACAAAGATTGTTAAATGCCTGTTTCAAATACTGTTTACTACAGTGTCCTATAGTAAATTTTCACTAGGGTTAGGTTTTCTTATGAAGTTCATCGTCGTTTTGAAATATTCGTATTGATATTTTTATCTGTTGATTGAAGAGTTAAATAAAGAGTTTGAATTTATCCTGATTTGATATTATTGATTGAGTACAGTATTAAATTACACTAGTTAGTGTTGTGTTGTGACTGTGACACTTTCTATAAAGTGTTAGTACATACCAAGTGTCCAGCCTTTATATAATCAGTTTTGTTGTAGGGCAGGAATCCATGGCGGGTGTAACTAGCAAAGCAAGAGACACTTACTTCTGCCAGGCACCTGGTCTTGAAAGGTTGCATGAATGTCTATTCTGGCACTCTATTATTGGTGTCACAGTGACAGTGCATCAGTTCATTCGTATTTTACATTTTTGTCAAACTTCTTCCCTTTTCCGTTAGAAGCTGGAAGAAAAATTCCCTGCGAGGGTTTCGAATCAAACGTTATATCTTTTTATGGTGTGTTGCAGTTTCGTATCCAGTGACCAGCCTTTATATATTCAGCTTTTTGTTGCACAAGCGGGTGCACTGACTTCTCCCATGCACCTAGCTGGTCTCACACCTGATTTGCATGGGTCCATGAATGCACACTTTGGTTCTCTGTTGTTGGTGTCACAGCGACAGTGCATCAGGTCTTTCGTATTTTTCATTACAAACCCTATCAATGTTTATGAATGATAGTACTACACTTATTAATAAAATTATCATATTGATACATTTAAAACGTCGGAAGTAGAACTTACTACTACCCTTAATACCACATTGATACATTTAAAATATCGTAAGTGGCACTTATGACCTTCATGTTTGTATACTGATTATAGACAAAATGATGAAAACGTCGTAAGTGGCAGATACGACTTGTTATGTCATTGTGTATTGACACATTTTCTGTGAATTAAAAGGTTACTTCGATTGTTTTCCCCATAAAAGTTGTAATCATGCAATTTAGTCAATGAAAACAACTTAAACGGACAATATATCACTAGAAGTATGCTTATATACAAAGAAAACCATTCCTATTATCAAAATACCAGCGCCGAACAGTTTTTTTCACTTTACTCAGAAAACTGAAAAATGAAAATTTGTAAGATACGACCTTATAGTTCTACAGCGACGATGTAATGACAAAAGTTACGAAAAGTCCTGACATTTTCCGCACGAACTTTTTGTGAAACTGGGCACTGTTGTCGTTGTCCCCGAAGACAAAATGTGAAGTGGCAACAAAATGTGTCAAAACAGACCTACACCGGCAAATGATGTTTCTATGGCAATGATTTATTTGGAGCACTACTTAGTATCTATTTAGTATAAACCTCAGAGAACTACTTTAAATTCAAATTCAGAACTCTAGTATATACTTACGAATCTATTTCATCATATTCATTGTTAGAAATCTAAGAAAAAAATTGAGTAGTTTATAAACCGTTTGTTTTTATGTTTCCTGAAAAGTTTCATTGGGAACTGTCGTGTCCGTATGTCCGTTTTTCTGTCTGCTAGTCCGTCCGTCCGTCCGTCCAAACTGATATCTATTACAACTTTCACCAGAATTTCATCATACTTCAGTAAAATGCGTGTTTTTTTTAACAGGATGAGCTAGGGCTCATGCAGGTCACTCAAGGGTATTTCTGAAATGCCAAAATCACTTATTAATTACGCGTTTCCTAAGAATTGGATCATACTTCACCAAAATGTTTGTAGGATGTGGTCTCTTGGATCGTAGAGGCCACTCGGTCAATGTATTCTTATAAGCGGTTACCAAAATTTGATCATACTGTTCCAAAACGTCTTGCAGGTTGTGAGCTGTAGGACAAAGGTCACTCATGGTCATTTCTGAAAGGTCAGGGTCGTGCACTTGCGAACTTATATTTAGAAAAATCATGTAACACATGTACACACCTTTCAGCATCTAACTTTTTAATATCAAACTTCAGAAACTATCAAGCAAGATGTGGTCTTTCAGACAAGTCTTTCAGACAAGCGTCTCGGGGTAGTTTTAGGGTTTAAGATCAAGGACTTAGACCATTTATTCTGAAAGGCGAATCTCCGGATTTTGCCAATGTTTATGCACAAAAAATATATATATTGCCCCCAAAATGTATAATTTACCGAAGTATTATAACATTTCCTATTGCTTTCATTTTTTAAGATGATTTATTTTCCATATGAAGACAACTTTTAAAATCTAGTTATAATAAAAATATATAATATAAATCTACCTTACCTTGGCGCTATACTATCGTTTACTTCTTAATGATAATAACAATAAAAGTAAAAACAAAATTCCTATTTTCGGTGATTTTTATATAAAAAAGTCACATTTCCCCCCAAAAATAATATTTCCTCACATATTTGAGTCTTAGATTTTTCATATATTATGTCCTACATAATTATGTGACAAAAACAGAAAAAAAACTATTTCTATTGCTACTGATTTGTTCAAGGTTTGGTCATTTTTTCCCCCTCAAAATTGACTGGACTACAAGGAATCTTCCAGGGGTGATACATGCATCAATTTTTTTTTTTTGCAAAACCTTTTATTTCTGTTTTGAGACATACAATGTATATGCTATTCATTTCTCAAGGAAGCGATGGTGAAGCGAGATATTCACCTCATAATTTATAAAGGATTATGAAGGGGGGGGGGGGGGGGTGAGGCGGGAAAATTTTATCCAAATTTGCTCCCTCTATATAACTTTTTTCACCATCCAAGTATGACTGAGGAAAATTCCATCAGAACATTCATATGGATGCTGGTCTGAACACATTTCAAGAGAAAAAAGTTCTGCAAAAATTTAAGGTTTTTCAATTGTCTGATCCTTTCGTGGACCTGTACTTAGATCAGATCTATATGTTTTTATCATGACCACCTTTTTCCTGAAAAGGAAGGACAGCGCACAAGAAATAATCGAATGACTTAAGGGTTAAATCAAGGCTCCTAGTACAAATATTATTTTCTCCAGAAATGAACGATTTTTTAAAAAGTGCGCCCCACAAAAAAAAACCCACTAAAATTATGAATGAAATTTCAGTAAAATATATAGTGAATATAAAAGTGTATGAAAAATATAGCTTTCAACAGGGACGTATATAAAACGTTCTGCTTCCAATGATTGACTTCTATTCATAACTTGATGCGAGTACCAGGGACGTATTATACGTCCCTGTGAGTACTAAAGGGTTACACAGAAATCAAGAGATTTCTAATTGAAAATACAGGAAAATATATGTCATTCATCCTTTCAGTGGCCGACTCATGGCTGGGTGCGGAGGGGGGCTCCCCCCCCCCGGCACTGACCCAAAATTTTAGTTAAAATCTGTAAAATTCGCCCCTTGAATCCCCGGCGAAGGAGGTCCTGGATCCGCCACTGACTTTGAAGTTATCATATGCAATGATGTTGGACTGAGAAGCAAGAGAAAATGAACAATTGTGAAATTTTGCAAAAATTCTACTTTGTTACCCCAAAACACACAGTAAAAGGAGGAAATAGAACTTCTGAAAGAGCATCAAAATTTCTATATTTTCACATTTTCCAATTTTTAAAATCATCGTCGTCAAAGCATGGACGTATGTATACATAAATTATATGTATACGTCCCTGGTCAAAGTTCCAATTTATTTGATCTAAGTTACACCCCCCCCCCCCTAAAAAAAACACCACTTTTTCAATGGGCTTTTTTTTTTCATCTGAAAGAACGCAAAAATGATATTTTTAAAGTTGGGTCGGTTTTGGAGTGCAGCAAACCCGGCAATGATACTCAATAGGCCGGTCTTGGAATGCAGCAAATGCAGCAAACCGGGCAAACATTGAAGAAATGCGCTATAAAATGTAAGCGTATTTGCGACTATGTCGTAAAGCGGTAAATTAACCACGAGTGAGAGAAGATTCGGTAAGCAGTCAAAATATTTGCCTCTGTTATTACAGGAAAGGTTGAAAGAATTTCAAGAATTAACAGTCTTTTTAAAATCCCCAACTGTACTCATAGTCGAGCAGATAATAAACTTTATACTGCTTCTCGGACTTTTAACTGTCTGTACGACAAGATCAGAACACATTCGAGGAAAACTGGAAACCCCTCTTCTAAATTTGATGTAGTTTGTTAATCGTAAAAAAGAAAGAGAACAGACAGAATTTTCAATTTATTTTACGTTTATTTTCGAGACTTGCTTGTAAGTCTGATAAGTAGTTTCATTCTTCTACTGGTCGAGCAGATATTTCCGAACTGAAGGTATTTCTGAATGATTCGCTAGTTCGGTTACTTTTTTACAATTTTGGTGATACAGATGTCTAGGTACTCAGAAAAATAATCTACACCCAAAAGGAAGTCTCAAAATAACTTCATTTACAGTGATTTTTTTCAGTAATTTGGGAATGGGGTCGGGGCCCGTGCAATTGGGAAAATTAACGACATTTGGGAATATTTTGGGAAGTACATGTACTAACATAAAAGTAAAATAACAGTTTATACAATCAAGAATTCAGAATTGAAAGTTTAATCAAATAATTTTCTTTTCAATAATTTTAATTTCTTATGCTTACAAAAATATGGCAAATAATTAGGAAATTCGCTACTTTTGAACCAGTAGATTTATCACCTTTTCTCACAAAATCCGCCCACTATCAAAATAACATGTCGCTTGACAATAAGAGATGTTTTTATACAGATTTTAAGTCAAAATTGACGATTTTCTTAAAGGAAATTCCCATTTCTATTAGAAAACCACAAAATTAATTGACCTGATTATTTGAAATTTATGACAGGCCACGATATACCACTCATTTTTCTTGTTTTTTGCCTGTCGCACAAGCAGTATACAACTTTTAACCTATTGTAAAATGCCTTAAGTAGAGAGAAAAATATATCAATTGGATCAAAATGTAAGGAGAAATTTGTAATGATTGAAATTTGAAGGTTAAAATAGGGGAAATTAGTAGAGGTAAAATTATTTACAGCTTTTCATATTGTTGCTCGTTTTACGTAATTTACGTTGCCATGATTACTTGCCGGACAAAAAATAATAATAATTGTCTAAATCTTTCATTTTATCTCTTTGAATGTTTATTCAAGATATTATTAAAACTAAAAAGGAACTCCTTTTGGTGTATTATTACTTAACTTTTCAGTATAGATGATTCATTTGTCAGAATGCGCGGTTCGTTTTAAGCATGTAATTTACGTTATCGCTTTTTCTCAAAATATAGGAGAAAGGATAAAGAAATGACGTGTTGCGATCATTGCCGACACTCTATAGTCAAATCAAATACAGTCATCGTTCAAGTAATCAGTCTTTTCTAGAAGTTATGCTTGAATATGAGTAGCAAAGTAATTTACGTTGTGTAATTTACGTTCCCTATGGAATTATAGAAAGGTCGTAAACGTTTATTTTTCTCATTGTTTTATTTTTAATCTCTGTTAGGGTTAATATGAAACTGAAATCAATTGTAAACTTCGCCATGTTTAGTGAATATTCCCCAATATCAATTCAACAATAACGTAAATTACACTATTTTCCAACGACATGAATAATCTTTCAGTTTTCTTTAATTATACCAAAGATCAGTAGATAAAGAAGCTAATTTATGAATGGAATATGATATATCTTTTTCATGACATACATTCATTGTTTACGATTCTAGCATGCATTCATGTAAAAAGTCTTCGATAACGTAAATTACATTGTTGTCATGTTCTTAGAATTAGATATTCCAAGTCTTCTTTTCACATTATATGGGGGAAAGTGAGAAAGGAGATATACAGAATGTAAAGTAGGACATAAAAATAGGATTTAAAGGGTGTTTGACCTAACAGACAAGTGATTCTGCATAGGCTATATTGTGTTAGCTATCCAATATATAACACATATCATCATTTCAGTCAAAATAACTGAAACTTCATGAATTGAATCACAGAGTAAATCGCAATAGTCAAAACAACCAAAAGATGTATTTATATTGCTTAATAATGTGTCTATAGACTTTTTCATGACGAAGAAGTTCCAAAATACTCCTTTATGTAATTTACGTTATGTGTATTCTGACATGGTTGATGTTTATATGGTCGTTTCTAGCTTTGTCCATTCCTTGTTTTCAATTCGCATTTGCTTCAAAATGTTCAGAAGTTAGAAGGTAAATTGCATAGGAGATGTTGCATCCTTTATAAAGGTATTGCCGTAACAAACAAATATATTTTTATGCCCCCGGAATCAAAGATTCGGGGGCATATAGTTTTTGGCCTGTCCGTCTGTTTGTCTGTTTATCTGTTTGTCTGTTTGTCTGTTTGTCTGTTTGTCCGAAAAACTTTAACATTGGACATAACTTTTGAATGGGAAGTGATAGGGCTTTCATATTTCACATGTGTATTCCTTGTGACAAGACCTTTCCATTGATACCAAAATTTTTGACCTCGTGACCTTGACCTTGACCTTTGACCTACTTTTCAAAAACTTTAACATTGGGCATAACTTTTGAATGGTAAATGATAGGGTTTTCATATTTCACATGTGTATTCCTTGTGACAAGACCTTTCCATTGATACCAAAATTTTTGACCTCGTGACCTTGACCTTGACCTTTGACCTACTTTTCAAAAAACTTTAACATTGGGCATAACTTTTGAATGGGAAGTGATAGGGCTTTCATATTTCACATGTGTATTCCTTGTGACAAGACCTTTCCATTGATACCAAAATTTTTGACCTCGTGACCTTGACCTTGACCTTTGACCTACTTTTCAAAAACTTTAACATTGGGCATAACTTTTGAATGGTAAATGATAGGGCTTTCATATTTCACATGTGTATTCCTTGTGACAAGACCTTTCCATTGATACCAAAATTTTTGACCTCGTGACCTTGACCTTGACCTTTGACTTACTTTTCAAAAAACTTTAACATTGGGCATAACTTTTGAATGGTAAGTGATAGGGCTTTCATATTTCACATGTGTATTCCTTGTGACAAGACCTTTCCATTGATACCAAAATTTTTGACCTTGTGACCTTGACCTTTGACCTGCTTTTCAAAAAACTTTAACATTGGGCATAACTTTTGAATGGGAAGTGATAGGGCTTTCATATTTCACTTGTGTATTCCTTGTGACAAGACCTTTCCATTGATACCAAAATTTTTGACCTCGTGACCTTGACCTTGACCTTTGACCTACTTTTCAAAAACTTTAACATTGGGCATACCTTTTGAATGGTAAGTGATAGGGCTTTCATATTTCACATGTGTATTCCTTGTGACAAGACCTTTCCATTGATACCAAAATTTTTGACCTCGTGACCTTGACCTTGACCTTTGACCTACTTTTCAAAAACTTTAACATTGGGCATAACTTTTGAATGGTAAGTGATAGGGCTTTCATATTTCACATGTGTATTCCTTGTGACAAGACCTTTCCATTGATACCAAAAAATTTGACCTCGTGACCTTGACCTTTGACCTACTTTTCAAAAACTTTAACATTGGGCATAACTTTTGAATGGTAAGTGATAGGGCTTTCATATTTCGCATGCGTATTCCTTGTGACAAGACCTTTCCATTGATACCAAAATTTTTGACCTTGTGACCTTGACCTTTGAACTTTTATCCCAGCGACCTCCCATACATGTACTTAACAGAAAATAGTGTTCATACTAACAAAGATGCCACCGGGGGCATTCGTGTTTCACAAACACAGGCTTTATTTCATTATGAATTTGGAACAGATTGAATTGAGAACTTATATGTCCGTCATCATCATATGTATTTAACAATTATTTATCTTTTATTTCGATAGACTTTAAAAGGACAATCCTAAATAAAAAATGGAGAGTTTTCTTTAGATAACAGTAAAATACAAAAGTTTACATTCAGAACCCGAGCCATCACGTAAATTACCAATGTAAATGGAGCCCTTCAGTAAAATCATTATAAAAACGTTATTTATGACCTCCGAGTCCTGAAATTTTGCACAATTCTTCTCAAAGGTTTGTCGCATTGAGTAAAGCTCATTCTATGTAGCTGCTGCAACTTTCATTTTTTTACTTTTTTGAATTTGAAATGGGCGGATTTTGTGAGAAAAGGTGTGATCTAATTTTGGTGATAATTCCATCTTTATGTGATTGGGAAATTTTAGAGCCATTGGGAAAAAAAGATACTATTTTTCATTGGGAATGGAGCCGAATAACGGCCCCAAAAAGGGGCAAAAAAATCCCTGATTTAGTATATTTTTAGCATTTGTTTCTCCTGCTGTTTGTAACTTCTCTGTTTGGAAGCCGGGGAAAGTGACGTCATTGAGTTAAGAACATATCTTGATCTGGTTTAGGAGTCATCTATTTTCCAAAAATCTATTCTTGTCAAGTGATCGCTAAAAACCTGCATTGAGAGGGGCACAGAGCAGGATATTCACAAAAAAGTATATTAATTTCATATGACATGTTAGTGATAGTATATAGGGCTGTGCGGTTTTATTGTTATATCGGTGCATCCCGACATTTTTCAAAATAAATTCTACAATTTTTATCTCACCTGACCAAAGCTCATGTGAGCTATAGTCATAGCGCGTCGTCTGTCCGGCATAAACTTTTTACATTTTCGACATCTCTTCTGCAACCGCTGCACAGAATTTCACAAAACCTTACAGGAAGCAAGTACTCAAGGTCCTCTACAAATTTTTGTTTTCCACCCCGATCGGTCAACAAATATGGCTGCTGAGGGCTCTGATTGGCTGATGCATTTTCGACCTCTCCTCTGCAACTGCTGCACAGAATTTCATGAAACCTTACAGGAAGCAAGTAGTCAAGGTCATCTACCAAGTTTGTGTATTTCGTGCCGATCAGTCAACAAATATGGCCACCGAGGGCTCTGATTGGCTGTTCAAAAACAACTTTCTTGTCAACGTCACCCCCTCCCCATGGTCGATTAATATTTCGCAATGATGTCTCATTCTTTGAATCTGATACTATGGTATCACAACCCTGTATCGGAATACCTTATCGTATCGCATGGTACATGTACCTGACAATACTCAAGCCTTATGGGCACAATCTACTGTCCGTGCGGCTCATTTTGGAAAGTGGTAATTCACAATTTTGACTATTTAATCGTGCAAAAATTTTAATGAAATTGATACGATTTAATAGATCTCGCTTAGTCGTAAATTTTGTTAGAGATATATGATAATCAATGCATAAAATTTATAAAATTGCCATTTTACTATCAAAAACCTACACGGTGAGCTATGTTGTCTTCTGAAAAGTCCTATTTATAAATTCTGTATATTTATGATAATTTTTGTTTTGATTTTTACAGAATTTACAGTCAAAGATGAGTATCTTTGGAAGTGCAAATACATCATTTGGTCCGAGCACTAATTACAGTGCCATGAAGGATATTGAGGTATAGTCAAGCATATTTCCCAGTTCTATCAGTAGGTATATTAAGTCCTGTATGTTTTAATAATTCCGTAAATAGTATAAAACACTCTGTATACTAATGTACATTTACGCACTTGTGTTTTTCCTTTACATGTAGGTTCAGTCCCCTCCAGATGACAGTGTAAGTTGCCTAAAGTTCAGCCCTGGAACAAACATGCCCTCTACATTCCTCATAGCTGGAAGCTGGGATAACAATGTAAGAAATACATGAGGTGGTCATGTTATTATTAAATAATCATCTGTTTTGCATATCATTATGAACTGAAATTAAGAGTGAAGTTAGAAACTTATATTCTGAAATTGATGTGTATATCAAATTATCATCAACTTACTGTTACAATACATGTACATACTCATCTATGCACACATATGTACATATACGATCTTACTATTTTTGCAGCTGAATTAAATTAGATCAGCATTTGATTTACCTGGTAACAACTAAACAAGCTTGGTGTGATTGTATAATTGTGTCAGTTTTTGTCAGGTTTTAATAGTGTGGAGTGATGTTTTTATATATTATTTGTCAGGTTCGTTGTTGGGAGGTACAGCAGAGCGGACAGACAGTTCCCAAAGCCCAGCAGACACATACCGGGCCTGTATTAGATGTAGATTGGAGTGATGTAAGACTTGAATAAAATCATATTTTTTTAATGCCATGAAAAATTTTATAATGCTTTCAAATATTAGTATACAAGTACATGTAGCTTGTTTGATATTTCTGTCCTTCTGTCATATTAACAGATTCTAGATAATAACCTAAAAACTTTTTGACCTATTCAAATCCGAACCAAATTTTGATATGTGGGTAGATAGGATTTTGAGATAATTAGGTTAAAGATCTAGGTCAGTCTTAGGGAAATTAGATATTACTCACATACAAAATTTCAGCATTATACATGACAAATTGCAAAAAAATGTCTTGAAAATTAAAGAGTGACAGACAGACGTGAAACAGACAGACAGATGGACAAAGTGGAAACTAAACGTTCCTCTTGCATAGCCTGTAGGAGAGTAATAACATAAACAATGTAGTAGCGAGTTGGAATATGAAGGATTTCAGATAGGCAGTCTTAACTACAACAATAGGTCCAAGACCATCTCATTTTAGATTCAGAAATCTTGGGTTTTATAACTTGGAGACTTACTTCATGTATATGAGACTGCAGTTTCTTGAAATATTCCTGTTGCTGAGGGTATTTGTTTTTGTAGGATGTAGTTTCAATTCATAGTTTTGTAATATCATTGTTAACTTATCTTTCTAATTAATAGGATGGTACAAAAGTTTTCACAGCATCATGTGACAAGACAGCAAAAGTATGGGACTTGAACAGTAATCAGGCTATACAGATTGCTCAGGTTTGTAGAATGACTATACTCGTTTCTCAATTAAGTAGATTTGTGATTTATATAACAACTATGGATCGACAGTCTGATGTCAGTTTACATGAAGACCTTCAAGAATATTATTCTGTATAATGTGTATGTAGGGGAATAGCTGATTTTCCAGCAGATTCATTCATCATTGGGCGGACAGACACCAAACATCACAAAATTTGGCGATATTTTCGACATGATGTCAAAGTAGAAAACACGACAACACATTGAATCGGTGCAATCAAATGTGATGCCACAATTCAAAATGTTGCCAAATGATGTGATGTCTGGTGTCCGCGCATATAAAATCAAGGTTTAAAACAGTCATGAATATTTTCTGGAAAATGGACTATTGAAACCAAAGGAAATACTCTTTGTTGTCCTCTGACAAGTCTTAGTAATCTTCTGACCTTTGGTGTTTAACATTAACTGTGTAGAATGACCTATTTCTTTAGTTTTTGTACATTTTAAATCTTGGGTAGATTTATGGGATCCTTAGACCTGAGAGGAAATCATACATATACATTTATTGTGACAAATACCCACAAGTGGGACTCGCATGTCTTTGAATTTACTTCTTATACTTTGTTGTACATGTCCCTGTCAAAGTTTAGTGTGTAAATGAAATTGGATATAGACATGTCATAATTTTGAGATCAATACATACTACATGTATGTCTGAGATGTACTTATACTCACTCTTTACTTTTAACCAGCATGATGCTCCTGTGAAGACCATCCACTGGATCAAGGCTCCAAATTACTCCTGTGTGATGACTGGTAGCTGGGACAAAACTCTTAAGGTATCAAGTGATTTCTTATAACTTTATATTGGGTAATTTTTGATTCAGGAAATTTTGGCGAATTTGGTCACAATTGGACGTTGGCAATTTTGGCGCTTTGCATGTTGGCAGATTTTTTAAAACGTCTGCCAAAATTATAATGGTCAAATCCATCGCTGTATCTTAAATCATTGTTATATGACTGCATGAACGAACATGAAATGACTAGAAACACGTTTTGGCAATTTCGAAAGTCTCAATATCTTTTAAACAATACATTAAGACACTGTTTTAATAACGCAGTAACCACGCATGTGGCTAATGTTTTGGAATTCAATTAGGGGGGGGGGATGGGCAGTATGTTCATCTATTTATGGCAACAGTCCACTTGTTTAACGAGCTACAAGTCCAAAGGCCCAAGAGTCATTAAATTAAAACCAGCCCCCTTCTCCTTTGTTGTCAGGGTCTTAGAGTACACCTGTTAGGGGTTGTGTTCAATGAACTTTTGACTGGAACATTCATGAGATTTTATTAACCAATCAGAACATCCATTTTATCAATGTTGTATACATGTTCCCATGTCAATTTTAACTTCAAATAAAAGAAAATTTTGGGTTATAACCTGACCATCATCGGAAGTGTCCTTTTGTATAAAAGAAAAACCACATAAAACACAATTGTTGACTGTAAAATACAATATTGTTGGTGTACACTTTGTGGTCATTGGTGCCGCCATTATTAGATTTGTCCCGATCCCCATTATAAAATAGTTTTCGTAATTAGATCATATTGCATACCTGTAAGTCAGGATTTAATTTGCAGAACGACCCTTAAAGGCTGTACTCCAGACCCTGACAACGAAGGAGAAGGGGGGCAAGTTTTAATCAGACTGACTCTTACCTGGCAATTCTGATGATAAATGTACGCTGTAGGTAATGAAGTTATTATATGAATTCCATAACTTTTCATAATTTAATTTATTTACTCTAGTTTTGGGACACAAGAACTCCAAATCCCATAGCTACCATCCAGCTACCAGAAAGATGTTACTGTGCAGACGTGGTAAGACTATTATTCAGTTAATGATTTCTACTTGAGTATATTTTACAGTGCACTGCCTTTCAAAGTAGAGTTTTATCCCCATTAGTATCAACTCCAGCAGTTTCCTTTTAATGGTTCAAGATCTGCTCTGATAGGAAGTCATCTAAAATGTTACTGAAGCTAACCTACCATAATTTAATGATTTAAACTTTAATGTAACAGATATCTGCAAATACTCATGCCCTCATTATAGATGCAAAAACAGAGGAGATTTCTTTTCCATATGATTCATACTCTCCTAATTTAATCCTTTGTCTAATGGACATCTGCTTTATATTTGTACCCATAGTATATGTCATCCTTTTTCCATACTACCCCTACCTTCCTAATTTGATTAGAGCCTACTTTTTCCATACTTCTGATACCTTCCTAATTTGATTAGAGTCTCCTCTATCAATTTCAGAATATATGTATAAAAGGGAATGTTGGTTATATCCTTGCAAACAAAAATGGGAAGGGTATATCCTACTGTTGTAGGAACCACCCTATCAGTATATATATATAGAGAATAAGTGTCTTTTAAATTTATGTTTTGTTACGGGTATGCAACACATACCAAGTGCATTTAACGTACATATAATGCGCATTAGCGCATAAATGCACTTCTTGTGTGTTGCATACCCTAACAAAACACAAATTATGACATTTATTGTATATATATGCACCACAGTTGTCTGTTTCATTCTTGTTTCCTGAAATCAACCTTTTTACCTAAAAAAATATGCCCCCAAATCTTCGATTATGGGGGCATATTTTTTTAGGTAAAAAGGTGACATTAACATTCAGGTCACCGTGTGTTCAGGGGTTAGAACAGCCATCACTTCATGTTTCCTTTGATCATATGCATTGTTATGTCATTTCATGGTGTTTTTCATGTTTTTATATTTGTTCAGAAATACCCCATGGCAGTAGTTGGTACTGCTGGCAGAGAACTCATTGTATATCAGTTGGAAAACCAGCCACAAGAATTTTCAAAAATTGAATCTCCACTCAAATTTCAGGTAAGATTACTGTGCATTTAGAATTAGTAAATTATAATGCATTTTTGCAGAAGAAAAGGTTATGAACAGTAATTATTCATCCGTTTGTCTGTCAATAGGTAAAAAAATGTAAAACAGACTTCTGAAAATCCAAATCTTGGAGTTATTGAAAACGTCTGTGGAATATCAGACATTTTAGATTTTTATCAGTCTAAATAATAATTATAATGTGAGTTTTTATTGGACCTAACAAATTTTTATCGTAATGTCCAATAAAACTTACACTTTTTAAGAACTTTGAAATCTCTATGCAATTGTTACTTGTTTATCCTTTTGGATATAGTCATGTATGCCAAATAACATGTATGTCAATGAATCTTACAATTTTCAACTACATTTACACATATTCATATCAATCTTTTAAGAGTAAGTGAATTGGCATTCTATGTGACAAATGATAGCTATAATTACATGTAATCTTTAATTATTACTGAAGTTTCCTTTTTCTTCAGAAAGATTCTCTTTTGAATAAAATGTTTAGGTTTGGCCAAGAAAAATTAAAATTTTGTTTGACAGGCACAGCCGCATTGCCTAAAAACCCGCCGCATTTACAATTTTTATCGCGTGTTTTACCATCATTTTAAAGTAGTCAATTGAACATCGTCGTGCTGATACAAATTATTTGTTTACATATTCTTTACTTCACTAAATATATAAATTGTAAAGCTGTAACTCAATACTTGTTTACATAAAATAGTATTATTAACCGCAGCTACCGTATTCAATTGTTGGTTGTACGGTAATCGCGACCACGCGTATATTCCATATCACGGACGAGGTAACGTAATGTAAAATGATACTGGACCCTGTTGTGATAATATGCAAGAGCTTCTTTATTAGTTAAATTATTCAATTTATTAGAAATTTGAAAACGTTTTTGTGTAGAACTCACAGTTTACGTCAGATTGAATACGGTAGAAGTGTAAACTGGCTTTCCCGGTGTATTATCGATTAATTTTCACAAGAATTTTCGACAAAGACACAAGAAATTCTTATTTAGAGTCGATATTGTGTACAAGGAGAACAATAAAGTAAGCTATGAAGAGTTTTTATGTCATGGCATGCGTAGATCAGCCGGGAACGCCCGTGACAGGATCGAGGGGAGGGGCAGAAAACTACGCGATCCTAATTTCATTATGAATAAACAGGTCAATTAAACCCTAAGCACATCGCAGAAACTTCAAAATTTCCGAGGGATAGAATTTCAAATTTGCAGACAACTTGCTCAAGCCTGACAGTGAAAAGGGATGTCGAATCGATCAGGGTACCCTTGTGTAATCGTTGTTAAATTTCAAACTAAATTGTCAGACATGTTTCTTTGTATTTTTCCTACTCTTTTGCCAACGCCAAGGGCCAAATTTTCTGTCTAAGCACTGAGCAACAATTACGATTTTCACTCACTTAGTTGCATCCAAAAGAAGTAGTTCACAAAATGTTAACATCGTTTGAAGTTTTAACCATACACAGGGCAATGGTTATAGATTGATGATCCTTTTTGGCATAATTTAGATGTACAACATACATGTATTTAGTCTACATCTTCATACTGGTCTGTCATAGGACATCGTCTGTCAAATGATACATATAATAAGTGTGACCAAATCACAGAATATCTAGCAAACTTCAGATTTGGAAATGCAATTACTACATTACAGAAAGACTTTGGGTTATCTTGTTAATCAATGCACTAAACATTAACACTTCTTACTATATTTAAAGTTTAATGTATTTTCAGCATCAAAACACTTGAAATAGAAATTTGGTTAAAAGATAAATTACATTCTTCAAATTTCACGTTTGAATTTTTTTCAACAGCATCGATGTGTAAGCATTTTCATGGACAAGAAGAGCAATGCTCCTACAGGCTTTGCCATTGGAAGCATAGAGGGACGTGTTGCTATTCATTATGTCAACCCCACAAACCCCAAAGATAATTTCACCTTCAAATGTCACAGGTCAAATGGCACCACAAATGGAATGCAGGACATCTACGCAGTAAGATTTTATGCCCGTTTTCCAAGATGGTTTGAATTGTAAAGATATGAAATTGTCAGCACGTTCTCTGTTTGGTGGTTGACAAACTCCTTACCTCATGCTTTATTATTTCTTTTGTCTAAATGTTACAGGTATATGTATCTTTACTGAGAATATTTACATGTATATACTAAGTTGAAGTATATAATCATGTGAAAGTGGTTAATGTAAAATTTTTGGAAGCAGCATATTTATTTTTATGAAATTAAAAAAAAAATTATCATTAATTGTTCATAGGTAAATGGCATTTCATTCCATCCTGTGCATGGGACACTTGCCACTGTTGGGTCTGACTGTAGATTCAGTTTCTGGGATAAAGATGCCAGGACAAAACTGAAGACCTCTGAGCAATTTGACCAACCTCTTACAGCCTGTGATTTCAATGCGCAAGGAAACGCTTTTGCCTACGCAACCAGCTACGATTGGTCAAAAGTAAGACTACTTTCCTTAAAAAACGAAAGTATTGAACATGAATTATGAGGATTTTACTTTAAAAGATAATTTTGTTCATATGATTTTTAAATGATTTTAGCATTAAAAAAAAAACATATGATGAGTTGTTTGTGGTGTGTGAACTAAATGTGAATTTCATTTATATTACAGGGACATGAAGGTTTTGATCCTAACAAAAAACCTCACATCTTCCTGAGATCCTGCTTTGATGAGTTGAAACCAAGCATGAAGAAAACATAGAGCTACCGGCAATTTGTAAAAATTTGATATATGGACTTCTATTGAGGAAGAAATGGAATAGCAAGTTACAGTGACATCAGTATAAACTATTGGAGCTTCAGTCGACGTAAAATTTCTTCAAGATTTCATGGGCTGACATCTGTTGATTTGTACCATATGTACATATTTTTCTCATGTTTCAGTTCATAGGTGTGTTTGATGATAGTTGACTCTCTCTTTATGAACTTATGAATCAATACCTCCATGTTTATAAACATCATTATGTTTAACAAACATTTGAAATATGTTTGTATACATACATGCAGGCATTTTTGTATGGTTTTGTTAAAGAATGAAGAATATACATGTAACATTCAATTGAATGAAAGTCATTCATATTGAATGATTATCAAAATGCCTTTGTTTTCTAAATCTACAGAGTTTGATTTAAGATTGGCAATAATTTTTCATTAAAATAGTTTTTGCTTCCTGGTCTCTCTGCCTGTATATGTATTTTGCACCACTAAAGATAAATTTGGCATGAATTTTCAGAGAGGAAGGTCTAATTTTGAGAGGGGGTTTAATGTCATGTGGTTCTCTTGTATCATATTATGATATTTCATGGTAAAACCTTTCTTATCACTTTTAAAGCTCTCTGCTTTTGAAGACTTGAATCCATTATTTTATAGGATTTTCATATTCCCTGAAATATTTTTTTAAACACTTTTGGTAACAAAATATATGATTTTGTTTAACCTTGATTTTCAGGACAAATTCTTTACATTTTTATAGAAGTTTGAGTGTTTAGAACAGCTTTTCCTATAGCTTCAAAATTTTGGTGCCAGAAATGATATCATGTCAACAAAGTGTAATTGTTTGTTTTATTCTGTCTGGGTATCAGTTATCAGTGTTTACAAACATAGGTAGTTCTATACCTTCCAATCATGAAAATATTTACTATTTTCTGTATTCTTTGTTTTGTCATGTTTTTACAAGATAAACTGAAAGTTGGAAATAAATTAAAGTAAAAAAAAGTATGGAGATCTACTTAAAAAGTATCATGAAGCATTCTAGATGCCAAAGTTTAATTTTTTTTTAATTATCATTTGTTCTTACATCTTAAGAATACTACTGCAGCACAATTCAAACAACGTTTTACTTTAAAGCCAACACTGACCTGTGATATCCAAAGCTTAAACCTTTATTTTGCTGATGCAATTATTATACCCTCATCAAAAATTGTCATTGGGTATCCATCTATCTTTCCAGTTTATGAGTTTTGAAATCAGAGATATCTGTCATACTATCAGCAGTTGACCCTTAGTATTTGATACATGCATTCACCATAAGAAGTACTATAAATTTGTACAATGACTTTTGACTTGAGTCACTCTAAAAATGTTTGGGTACCTCAGTATTGAACAAAGTAGTTTTCACATGGATGGTTCATTTTAGAATTATGAGTTGGACCCATGTATCGGATACTGCGGCTGACCTTTATTTTTGCAGGAATAAAGTTAAGAATGACATTCTGGACAAAGTATAATTGATTTATTTACACAAGTTGCATATTTGATGGTTCTTATCAAACTGCCAGACTTTGACCTTGACTTAGTTATTACCATTTAGGTGATTTTGGCTTTGATAGCCTATATTGAGCAAAACGTAAGTGGTACATGTACTTGTACCAAATTTGCACATGGGTTGCATCTTTGGTAAATTGCTCATAAATTGACCTTTTAATGCCAACATTGACCTGTGATATCCAAAGCTTAAACCTTTATTTTTGCCGATGCAATTATTATACCCTCATCAAAAATTGTTATTGGGTATCCATCTGTCTGTCCATCTTGACTTGATTTTGCATTTTGAAATTGCCAATATTGCGTAAAGTATATGTGGTGCATTGCGCAGTTCTAGCTATAATATAGATGTCTGGCAATATGTCAAAGAAGTTCGAGAAATATGCAGTTTTGGAGCTTGTAAGAGGAACAGACTCTTAATTTCATAGGGCAGTCTTCCTGCTCAAAACCCCATTCACCTTATCAGAAACACAAACGTTTTGATATTGTATGTATATATAGGTTTTGTTGCCACGTTGGTTGTTGGTGGAACATTGAGTTGTTATCCCCTCACAGCTATGTAGAGGGCATATAGCATCACCGTTTCAGAGAATTACATTTTCTCATTAATTTTCAAAAAAAAGTCAAACACAGTATATAGTGTGCAATTTACAAATTAAAGTGAACAATGTACAGAAAAAAGTGTAAAACTTACAGAAAAGTGTTAAATTTGACACATTTTCGTGCAAAAAAAAAATGAAGTAGTATTATCACGCCGTACTCAAAAGACGGTACAGTTGAATTGTTTTCATAGTCGAATCGGTCCTTCGTATACAGAGGCAGGGAATCCTTTAACGCCAAGTCCTTTAACTCTGAACAATGACCCTGATTGTGGAAGGGCTTTTATTTCTGCTTCATCCGCGCCTGCGACAGAAGTTGTGACGTACAGCTCATCGTGATTCTTCCCTCCAAAACAACATGACGTCACTCTCTTTGCTGGAAGTTTAATGCTTTGTAATTCCTTTCCTTGAAACAGATAGCATGGAAAATTGGTATCAACATTAAAAATAGTGTATTTCAGATCCATATATCAATCACATTACTATTGAATTTTTGTTTAGTGACTGATATTTGACATAATCTGGAAAAAATATCGCAAAGTTTTTAATAGAATGTACATTTAAAGTTCGGTGAACATGTATATTTTACCTGTTTCCGGATCGAAACGGAACACTTGGCCACCAAAGAATGATGCTACCCATAATTTGCCTTCGTTGTCTATTGTCATTCCATCAGGTACTCCTTGTTCGCTTACTGAACCTGTGAACTCTACTACAGTACGCTGGTTGTCTGAACCATAAAGAAAATCAAAGTTTGATCTGTATGGGTTTATTAAACAAAAATTAAACAATTAAATTTTATTTGAATATAAATATTTGATTGCTGAACGATATAAGTCCCCTACCGGCATAAATCTATGTCCTGCAACTCTGCCTAGAACGCTTCAATTAATCATAAATCTAAACTTGACCTGTACTTGCACCAAAAGATGAATGCCATAACAAAAATCATTTCATTACCCGCAGTAACAGAAAAGGTCTGGAAAACTGAAATTTTCATAAAATTTGCAAAGTCAAGGGGTCCTAAAATTAAAAAGAAAAGCACTAGGAAAATCAAAATCCAACTTAAACTTGATCTGTATCACACTAAGATGTATTCATATACCAAAAATCAGTTCATTATGTGCAATAACAACAAGAAAAGCTCCGGAAAATAGAAAATTTCATGAAATTCGCTAAATCCAAGGGTCATAACTCTTGCAAAATTAGGTAAATCAAAACCAAACTCAAAGTTGATATGTATCAGACTAAGATGTATTCGCATACAAAAAAAAAAAGTTCAATATCTACAATAACAGCCAAGAAAAAGTCCGGAAAATGGAAAATTCCATGAAATTTGCTAAGTCCAAGGGCCATAACTCTTGTAAAAATTAGTCAATGAAAACCAAACTTGAATTTGATCTTTATCACATTGAGATATATCCACATATCAAAAATCATTTCATCAACTGCAATAACAGCAAAGAAAAGTCCGGAAAACTGAAAAATTCATAAAATTTGCTAAGGCCAAGGGTTATTACTGTTGTAAAATTAGGTCAATCAAAAGCAAACTCAAACTTGATCTGTATCACACTAAGATGTATTCATTTACCAAAAATCAGTACGATATCTGCAATAGAACCGAAGAAAAGTCTGGAAAACTGAAAAATTCATGAAATTTGTTAAGTCCAAGGGCCATAACTCTTGTAAAAATAGGTCAGTCGAATCCAAACTCAAACTTGATCTGTATCACATTGAGATGCATCCACATACCGAAAATGAGTTCATTATTTGCAACAACAGCGAAAAAAGTCCAGAAAACTAAAGTCAGACAGACAGACACACAAACGGGGTGGAAACTATTAAGTCCCCTCCGACGAGCCGGTAGGGGACTAAAAACTTAGGTTTGTTAAGCAACCTGCGTCTTTCTGGTCAGTTTTATATACAATGTTAACTAAAAATTATTTTAAAAGAATATGCGTGCCATTTGTTTTGTATATGACATGCTCTATGAACAAATGCAAAATTCTCTGCGCCAGTTATCGCTGAATCCAAAATAAATATATGTGTGAACACTGTGAAGTAATTATTTGATGTGAAATTGTAAATAATAATAAAGAAAGCATAATATTTCTTATGCTTCTTTGTGGTATACTTACATTTATGGTCAGCTTTCGATATTTTGAGTGTAGAATAACATTAGAATCACGATAGAAATGAAAGTAAATATTTGTTTCTTTCATAATATCTTTTAAAATAGTTCTTCATATTTCCGAATTTACATTTTGAGAGTAAAGCGCATTTTGTGACACATACTGATGGATCCATTGTTGATATCGTAGTCAAAAGCATAAATTTTCCGTGGAGTAGAATCAATGTAGTACATGGTTTTGTTGTCTTGGGTCCAGGCAAGACCGTTGGAAATTCCTATTTTGTCTAATCTGTCGGTGAGACTGCCATCTAAATCCATTTTATACAGATGTCCAACCTTATCCATGTTAATCGGATCATTTGCGTCCGTCATTATACCCATAGTGCCTAATCATTTCAACAGAAGAAAAAAAAAAGCAACAAAAGTAATAAAACTGCGACTTTCTGTATGAAATAATCTATTGCAGATATCATATTGTTGCAATTGATTTATTTTTATGCATTTTCCGAATATCAAGAAGCAGTTATAACACATAAAGATATCATATTGTTGCAATTGATTTATTTTCATGCATTTTCCGAATATCAAGAAGCAGTTATAACACATAAAGAAAAATCGCGGTGTCACACTCTGCTCTCAGACAGCCTTATGGGCAGACATTTCTAAATGTGGTACACCAGACATACATGTTTTGGATAATTAATCCTTGTCAGTGGTACTGTGTCTGAACATCACTGTGGCATTACTCTCCAGTATCACTGATGAGGATTTACTATCCGAAACAAGTATCTGGTGTATTAAAATTGGCTTGAAATTTTCTTCAAGAAAGTAAAGAGTTGGAACACCTTCGTGCTTTCATTATAAAAACTAAGTCTTATTTCCGTTTGCAGTGTGGAGCAGGATAATAATTACTTCTTTCCAGCTCTATCACCCGAGAGAAGCTTCGTTTTGTTCCTTTATTAACTTTACATCATATATCATTTTTTTTATTTCGGACTCTTGTTATTTCATTCAAAATATGGTCGAAATTGAAGGAAGTTAACATCGTAGCATCATCCCTCAAATGTTATTTTAGTTATAGATTTTATTTAACTATACTACTGAATCGACTCAACAGGAAATTTGGAGCTGCACACTTTTTTGCAAAACGCATAAATTGAATAAAGAAAAAAAAACCCCAAAACAAAAACAAAAAAACCCCGCTACTATAATACGTTTGGCTATGTCTGAAAATCACTTCGGCATTTAAATAAGTACCACTGAATAGGATTTACTATCCGAAACACGTGTCTGGTGCATTTAATTTGGTTTGAAATTTTCTTAAAGGAGGAAAAAAGTTGGAACGCATCCATATTATTCAAACCGAACCCCTAACTGGAGATTGGATAGCGTGCAAGCACCTTGATGATGATCGTTACAAAAGCTGACACAGTGTCATTGAGGAATTGCCACTAAAATGGCATGAAAATTTCAAGAATCTTTTGGAATTGATTAAATTGAAATTTACTAGAAACAAATTATTTATTACAATAATTTAAAATCGGACTTTGATAAAATCAAACAAAAAGTGAAACAATGTGTTTTTATTCATTTAAAAACAATGGTAGTTAGTCGACCCATAACGAGAGAAGCATCACATTAAATTTGATACATTTTTGTACTTTGTTACAAAGTTCAATTTGGGATTAGGAAAATTAAAGCCGCGACTTGAAACCAAGGAAAAAAAAAAGAGAGAAAAAAGTTTTCACTCTTTTAGTCTTACCAGCAAACATAAGTTTTGGATAATTTTTACCTACTGTTTCCACTTGATAACAGAGGCAGATAATTATTAGACTAATATTGTGTTTTGTTATATATAAAAAATCAGCCCAGATTTCCCATGTTTACTACTGATTGTAGCATCGGAAAATAAATCTTACATATTGCAACAAAGTTAAAATATTTTCTTTTTCTACAATCAATAACATATCAATCATTGTACGTATATTATGTATCAAGATCTACCGCATTTGAATAGGAATTCATCCAGTGCTGACTTCGTAATATTAGAAATTCAATAAGCACGTCTAACGTATGCACATAAACTTCAAACGATATTAGCTAGTAGAGAACGTGCTTTATTAGGCTGTAAACAACTGCATTCATATTGATAATACGGAAGTATTCCAACTCTATACCTTCATGAAGAAAATTTCACACCAATTTTCCTGCACCAGACACGTGTTTCGAATATTTTTAAATTCTCATCAGTGATGAATCACGTTTACTCATGATTAATTTGTAAAAAGAAATTGTACTTCTGATCAAATAAAGTTCGGATGCAAAAGAACATAATAAAAGTTAAACTAATAGCATATGTTCTATGTATACTGAATAGCGATTTTGGAGGACAGTAACGCTGTTTTATATAAAATAACCATTGATATAAGAGGTACATTAACTCATGCACCAGAATATGCAGCACCACTTACAATGAATTCTGTTCTTGATCTAGACTCTGGAATTGTGATATGTGTTTCTATGGTGCTGTATTTTTACTTCGTCTGTTTGTTCTTTTTCTTTTCTTAAGAGAAAATTCTGTCTTATATTTATCAAGAATTTGTAAGACTGTTGATTGTGATTTATGAGTTCTGATTTTGTGTTTGACCTTCCTTCACTGATTGCAATACTCACATACAGCTTCTGTTCTAGTAAAGTAGCTTGACATTTCGGTTTGATAATATATAAACTGCTCAAAATATGTTTCTCGAAATACTAAATTTTCCTTCTACAGTAAGCCATCTGAAAGACTTATTAAGGATATATGTGATATTTTATCCGTAAAAAGAGTTTGATTGTGTATATTCATGTAACTTCATTAGACAAACATATATCTTGCAAAACCAAACAGATTATTTACTTCCACGTAAATACTTTTAGATACAAAAAAAAGAAGAAATAATGCAAAGGGCACAATATATATTACATCCGTCAAAATTCAAGAAAGGTATTGCCAATATGATCCTTCCTCTTCTAATAAGTCTTGATATCATAAGATTAACGGTTTATTTTACATCTCTTTTGTAAGGATATTAAAAAAATGTGCAACCACTGCAGCCAAAGAACATTATTCTGGACTATAATTCCAAGACATAACATTGACATGACATTCTCATCAGTGATTCGTCAAGACAAAATAATTCAGAGAAGCCATGCTGTTTCATTGGTAATTGGAAATAAATAGCGATATTTCAAAATTAGGAAGATTATGCCAGACATGAGCTTACTTGTTGCTTTATTGAAGTTTATCGCTTTCAAGAGCTCAGATTGTAATTTAGAGTATACTTTAAATACTAGATCGCGGGGTACCAACGAGGGCCTCGTATGTTGTCAGCTTAAGACTGACGTGTAGACAGTTCTAAGCCGCGTTATTTCTGACGACGTCAAGATAAACCCTCCAGTGTTTGTCTGGCGTTCAATGGTTCTTTGATATTATGCACCTTTTTATTGGATTATGTTAGCTTACCAGCCCAAATTCTGCCACGGGGATCACATTTTCCATCATTAAATTTGCTAGTTTGAATCTCATCGACTTTATGTAGGCAAGTGGTTTGTTGTGTGTCCCAGTCAACATGTGATAACGTTAGACCTACCCCCGCTATGATTCCGCCTTTTCTTGCTGGAACAGCGAATCCAACAGTTTGATCTAATGGTGAAATGAAAAAAGCATAAGTTAATTAAATTATGATATCAACAGAGGTCCGAGCAAACAATATATACGTTTGTACCTTATCTCCTTTAGTTCTTAGTCAGCTACAGTTTGCTTTCACAACTGCAACTTTTATTTTGGGAGACTTTTATATTTTTCACTTTGCGGGTTATGAAAACTAGAAAGTGGAACGAAACGTCTAGTGCTGCTGCAACATCCTTAATAGATGCAATTTGAAATTTAGTTTAAAAAAAAAAAAAAACATTTTTCTTATTCAAAAGAATCTTATAACACTTTCTATAACGTTTGAAAGAAAGGGAGGGATGATAACAAAAACCATATTCGTGAAAAAACAAAAAACAAACTGTTATACATCATGAATTCGACGAGTTGAGCTAGACATCGGTTTGCTCCTTACCTAGTTTAATGCCTTTGTTTTCTTTTGTATCTGGATTCCAACGATGAATACCGTTGATTAGGATGTCCACATAAAACAATGAATTCGTAGCATCGTCCCAGTGTGGCCCTTCTAAATGAGGACTAAGTCCAGTCACGGTTGTATCAAACCTATGCACTGCCTCAATTTCCATTTTATAAAATTCTAAATGAAATAAAAGAAACTGAATTGTCATCTACCATGAGAGAGAGAGAGAGAGAGAGAGAGAGAGAGAGAGACTTACTTTGTCAATGTAAATCAACATAATGAATGTTATCGTATTGCATACATTGTTTAAACAGTCCAGGTCAATAAGCTGTAATCATATTTGGTTATATGTGAGGATAAATTCCTCCGTCTCTCGATTCATATACAGTTAAAGTCCGAAATGAGGTTAGAATAAGAAAAAAGTAATATAAAGGAGAGATCGTACAACAAGAAAAACTAGAAAGGTTTCTTGTTGCGGTTGCAACAAGAGTGTCTTCCTCCTATACAATTTTTGGTTTGGAAATATGAAGGACGTCACATTACATGTATTTATATTATATATTTAAGTTTTCAAATAGCAGTAACATTAAATTTTCAAACCGATAATTGTTGGTGAGCAACCATTTGATTGGGGGGGGGGGGGGGGGGGGCAGGAATTCTATTGCCAGCCGGTAAATTTTTTTCAGCAATTTTCTGAGCAGGCCATTTTTTTCAGCCATTACCAGAGTCGGAGAAAAAATTTCGCCGGTTCTTCGGGCCGGATTTAAACAAATTGTCAAATGTTGTGAATGTCTGTGTAAGTTAAACTCCCCGCTGTTACAGAGTATGAGTTAATAACCGTTCCTTCAGATGTCTCTTTGCAATTAGCGAATTTCAGACAGATTGTATGATGTTTAAATAGAACCTTTTCTAGATTTTTGTGCCTATGCGTATTAGGTCTCTGGTAGATACAGCTATGTGAACAGTTTGTATTTATATTAATTAATTTTTTGACTTTAAATTGTCTGGCACAAAGGGCCAGCAAAAATTTCCATATCATGCAATGTATCCTTACTTTTGCATGGTCCGGGAAAAAAAAATTGCCGGCCCTTTGGGCCGGAATATTTTTTTCAGCATTTTTCAGAGCCGGGATTTTTTTTTTTTTTTTGCAAATTCTTCCTGCCCCCTTCCCCCATAAAAAAGGCGAGCTCGTAGCTGTAGAACCAATTTTCTTGAGAAGAGAAATGGTAATAACAAGTTACGTTCAATATATATATATAAATACCATGAGGTTCTCGCTGTGCAGGTTCAAATTTGGACCCCCCCCTTCCCTTTTTTCAAAGTTTATTTTGAATTTCCATCATGGCGACATCGTTCAATATAAACAGAACTGTTTTCGAAAAACGAGGGGAGGGAAGAATGTTGGAGAAATTGTTCATCAATTTGTAAATAAACCAACCGAAAATTATGTTCGAACGTTTGCTAGAATTAGAAATTAAACTTGATGTTCAAAATATAGTTATTGAAGTTTAGAAACAGGTTTGTAGGTTAGAAATCGGAATCAAACTACCACTTTTTGTGTGTAAATTCTGGTTTGTAGCTGATCTCTTCTAAATTAATCAACTGTTTTAAAATCAAATTGTGTATATCGAAATGTATTTATGAAATGCATATTCATCATTGCCGTGAAATCGGAATTTGAAAATCTCAACACTGCTTTTCTCGAGTCGGACTCGGACTACCAATTTTAGTGTGCGCCCGATCTGTTGGCGTGAAGGTGTATCGAAATACCCAACTCAAAAGTTCGATGCTCATATCTTTTCAACAGTAAGAGATAGGAAAAATCAGAAAGACTAAATAAGACAGATATATGGATAAAAAATAATAATATTGAAATTTTTAGGAAACTTCATAAGCTTAATTTTTGTTTACTATTATAAGCAAAAAAGTGTCTTCCTCCTATGAACTTCTGAATTTGGAAATATGAAGGACGGTGAAGGACGTCATCGTAATAAATCGTTACAGTGTGCATCTAGCATTTCATATCTTGCATGGCTGTCGACTTTCAAAAAGAATGGAAATTGTAGATAGCAAAATACGAGATATTTAAGCTTACAAATAGCAAAACATGAAATTTTCGGTCCTTTTGAGTAATTCGACGCTCCCGTCAAATATTTGAATCTACTAAAAAACATGATAAAAAAATAACAGAGACCAAAAATAAAAAAGACCAATCTAGCTTTTACTCCAAACGTAACGTTGGAGAACTTTCATTGTCCTAGCTTACAGGGTTCTTGAGAAATCGCTGATCCAATTTTCCACGGTTACGAAAACAATAGGTCTTCCGACGGAAGTCGGAAGACCTAAAAATTGATAAAGACATACATAAAGGAGACATATATACTAAGACTGGCATTATAGGGTACCGACGTTTTACATCGTACTTGCTACATTAGAGCATGTAATGAGTTCTACAGGTAAAATGATACTACCATCATAAGGAAAGAGTCAACATAATTATGTAGGATCAACAGTCAAAATAGTGACACTGTCTTCTGAGCTGTTTGGATTTATTTAGGAAAGTGCATTGTAAATGTTGTAATAGTATATCTACATGTATTTAACAAGAGAGTGCTACTAAATTAAAGTTGGCTTAATTAAGTACTTCTTATAAGGATTTACCATCCGAATAACGTTTTTGGTACATTAAAATTGGTTTGAAATTTTCATCAAGGAGGTAACGAGTTGGAACACTTCCATCTTGTCAATATATAAGGAATGAGTTTCTCATTTTTTGCGTTCATGGCTTTTACACTCTGGTTCGACAGGCGCAAATCTCTCGAAAGATTTGCGCCTGTCGAACCAGAGTGCAAAAGCTTTGGACGCAAAAAATAAGAAACTCATTCCTTATATTTACATTCAGAAACATTCAGATGTAAAACATCTTTGAAAACATCTTCGAAATTTTATACAAATTAAGTGAAAATTAAGATCTAAATGATTCACGTATGTCGATTCTCCCTACCAGGAAGGGCAAGAAATACTCCATTGCAAAGGACCAAATTATACGGTTTTATATTAAAAATTACCGAATAATTTTTATTTATAAAATTTTTTCACGATGAGTCTTAATTTTTTGTAAACAATTTGAATAGAATAATGCATTATTTATACTTAGAAAAGCCAGTGCTGCATAAATTCAATTCAGTAGCGCCATCTACATTCAAGTACACATTAACTCTGTGGAAGTTCTCATTTAA
This sequence comes from Pinctada fucata, assembly GCA_028142955.1. Lineage (NCBI taxonomy): Eukaryota > Metazoa > Mollusca > Bivalvia > Pterioida > Pteriidae > Pinctada > Pinctada fucata. The sequence continues at coordinate 64,304,774 of AP027103.1, read as the reverse complement.
AAATGGACTGTTGCAACGTTTTCACAACGTTGTAAATATCTTCTAAAACATTTTCATAATGAATTTTAACTTTTTATAAACAATGTAAAGAGAATAAAGCCTTATTCCAATCTAATTAAAATCAGATCTACTTTTTCTCTCTTGGAGAAACGTTTCTCCAAGAGAGAAAAAGTAGATCTGATTTTAATTAGATTGGCCTTATTCATAATATCAGAGTTGTCAGCGCTGCATAAATTCACTTCGGTAGTGCCATCTACATTGAAGTACACATGAACTCTGTGGAAACTGTACATAGAGTTGTTGTACATATTTCAATGGTTTCAAGGATTTTTTTTTTGTTATTGTCCCCGTCTATTTCTTCTCTTTTATATCGTCTCACTCCCCGTACACATGTTGGGAATCTCCACCTGATCGCAAATAGACCTTCTTCATATTATCGTTAGACTTGCAGGCACGCCAAGACCCGACATCACAACTTTTGACGCTATTTCTAATTGTGACGTCATAATTCAGATACGACGTCACAGTTAAAAGTTACGTCAAATGTTGTCATGTCGTGTTCTAGGATGTGTAAAATACAAGTCAACTGCGGTAATGTGAAAATCGTCTATTCAGCATCAGTATGCTCCGCCCACCGTTCCAACTTCTTGCGCGCACGTTATGTGATTGGGGCCAACCTGTGTTCATCCATTCGGATCCCTTCCCTCGCCCTTTATTTGAAACGGCATAAAAAGAAAAAGGTCGAGGCTAATAGGTGTTTAACATAGGAAAACAACTTGCAATGTTAATATATATATATGTATGAAGCATTGAACTGGAGTGTTAAGTACCAGTATATATGTTTCTCCACAGGGAACACTTTAATCTTGTCAATATATATGTATGAAGCATTGAACTGGAGTGTTAATTAAGTGCCAGTATATATGTTTCTACACAGTGTAAAATGATTTGTTAGGTCAGAATTATCCAAAAGTAAAAAAAAAAAAAAGAGTTATACCCCAAAAAAGCATACATCTAACAACAATGAACCTCCACATGTGATCAGTCGCCAGATAAGAGTGAATGTACATGATATGTCCAATTTGATTTCAGAATTCCAACGATGAATGTTGTTCACCAAACCATCCACATGGATCAGAGTGTTCGAAGCATTGTCCCATTATGGCCCTTCTAAATGAGGACTTACTCCAGGTACAGTTGAATCAATCTATAAACTAACTCAACGTCTATAGCATATACATTTGACTTAGTCTAAAAATCACTTCGACGTTAATTTTAAGTACCACTGATGAGGATTTACTTTCCGAAACACGTATCTGGTGCATTAAAATTGGTTTGAAATTTTCCTCAAGAAGATGAAGAGTTGGAACACTTCCGTATCATTTAGAGAACACTCACATTTAGGAAAAACAAAAATTACAAACAACACAATAATGTCACGAAGCGTGAAGTTTTCTCCATAAATAATCAATATTTTGCTGATCTATCCATGTACACTAGAGAGAAAAGAGACCACTGAAAGCATCAACTCTGTCTCATTTGTGAAAGCAATTGGTTACCTGAATACTTCTGGATTGGATAAGTTACAAGAGTGTTTGATTACAAAATACCCGAGTTGCAAAATTACTATATTCCTTATATCTTCATTGATATATGTTTACTCTATTTCAGAGCAAGCTCTAACTCCATGGACTTCGTTCTGATGGCAATGCGAGTGGCAAACCAATTTAACAGGGGTTAAAAGAACCGCTGGCTTTATCACTTTGTCAGTCCAGTAGGGCCAAGTCAAAACGTTGGCATAAGAAAACCCAAACACACGGGAATTCACTCTTTGTAACACCCAATTCAATTCCTTGTTCTTAATTACGAAAATAATTATTTTTGTTATTCTAGTAACATATACATAGAGGAAAACGGAAAAGTGGATCCTGTGGCATACTAGTATCCCCCCATCCTGCTATGTATCATATCCCATCCATCCTGTCTTTCGGTATTTCTTTGGACATAACTTTCAGTTTTTGGCTACATTTCATTGTTTGGGTTGAGGATAAGTACCCGAGACGTACATATCTGCTGCAAATTCCTCTGTTCTTAAATGATGCTATGGATTTGAAGACGTATAATATTTGTACTACTTGTTGAGTGTCAATGCTGGTGGACCAGAAGTCCCCGTTGGCATATGTGATCAAATTCGGTTGATCGTTTCTTCATTCGAAAATTTGTTCCCAAAATTTCTTGAAATTTCTAAAAGGTGGGTCCTGTAGCATCATATCCCACCCATCCTGCTACGTCTATCAGTATTTTTGGAATAACTGTCACAGTCTTTGGCCATGTTACATTTAGATTGATGATCAAGTACCCGAAACGTGCATTCAGCTTCATATCTAGATTTCATGTTATCATTTGAAGACAATAGTCAATACAATGTACTTCTCTAGCAAACGTGATGACTTCAACATTCCTTCGTCTCCCTGCCCATGTCGTATTCATTCCAAAGTCGGCGTAAACTTTAAAGTTATTCGCTCTAAGGGTAAAGCGACTTACCAAGAAAACTATTCAACCAGGGATATTTGAATGGTTACTTTGGACGATACGATGAAAATATAAATCATTGTCCACAATGTTGACAGATATTTCAGCTTTGATTCATTCAAAACATTGAAGGATACATTCAATGGTTTCTACCTCTTCTGACAGGCTCAAGACTTAGTGCCGAGCGTATAGATCTACATGTAGCATGCTGGAGATATTTGGTTGTTTACTCTCCATTGATATCAGAGCTCATCTCTTTTATGGCATCATTTTTGCTCTTTCGCAGATCGTTCATTTGTTCTGTATGATTTGTTTTTTCCTGTTTTCGTACATGACTATTAATTGTGATATTTTTATCTTAATTTTGTGTTTGACCGTCACTCCACTATGTTATTTAAGGACAAGACAAAATATCATGATGTATTGAATATTTTATTATACAATTGACAGTTTGTCATGGCATCTTTAATAGCTGCGCTTTCAAAATATCTGTAATGAATTTGCGATAGTAATGTTCAGAGTTGTATCTAAAAGCATATAATAAGTCTATCCCTCGTACACAGTAGGTGGGTAGCCTTTGACACCCAACCCTGTGACCTTGAAGACTGACCCCGATAATGGATATTTAGTTTTCTCTTCGTCTGATGCACCGAAAACACCACATGTGACGTAGAGTTCATCCAAATCTGGTCCTCCAAATATGCACGATGTAGTTCTCATGGCAGGAAATTCGATCGTCCTAAGAGTCTCACCTAAAACAGATATTATACTTAATCCATTAAAATACTGAATATAAGAAAAGATAGAACAAGGATGCATTGTATTCCTTGTGTCAAAGGGGGTTTAATGTAAAGTTAATAACTCTGTTACTCTCAAATATTATTTCTTTTTCATTATCACTTTTCTTTCTTCTTCAATACTGATGGTTTAGAAAATAAGATATTTTGAAAAACCTTATGCTTCGCAAAAATTTCTCTCCGCGTGAACCGTCACCCTTGTATTTCGCGAAGTTTTCCCCCTAGCGAAATAATCAGTAATATTCAGTAATCACGTTCACAGTATGTAAAAGCCAGTTGCTTAAAGCATGGAAACCATTTTGCGGGCACAAGGACTAAATAATCCTCATTACATATAAACTAAAATAATCATGTACTATTGTTCCGTTGGAAAGGGAGATCAGATACTGTAAACGTTGTTATTTTCGATTGGGGGAAATTTCGCGATTATAACATCAAGACGTTACGCGTGGGGTAAGTTTTTCACGATAAAAATGCATTTCCCATCGTAAGAATGCAGCGGGGATATTTTCGCGTTGGGGAAATTTTCGCTTTGCCCATGGATTCGCGAAAACGCGAAAAATAACCCCACGCGAAAGTTTCCACGTTTGTAGTTAATACTTGATAAATAACGTCCTTGTAAGATCGCACACACATGTAGTGGAGGAAACCAAAGCCATGTAACACTTCTTTCTGAATCTAAACTCATAATTACAAGTTTTGGGATCAAATCTGATGACTTTGCCGACACTGTAACATGCCACCCAGAGTTTTCCCTCGGTGTCAATCGTCATACCGTCAGGGTAACCCATCGTCTTAATGGTATCATCGCCACCGAAATCAACAACAGCTCGACGATTACCTGTAACGAAAACAGAAGACTAATTCTGACAGAACTTAATAGAATTCCGATTTCAAAGTGTATTTTGCACATTGGAACATCTTGTTTGAAATACACTTCCATCCATGAATTAGTATGTACCGTTTCTGTTCTTGATTCTCTTAGAAAATGATCAGTTTCGAATCCATTGCTGTATAATTCAGAAGATGAACCTTATAGAAATCATTTGTAACGAACTCGACTCACACATTTTCATTTCTTAAATTTTCATTCTTTTTTTATAACACAAAATGCCGGTTTCTGAAAAAGAATATTGCTGATGAAAACAAGTTTCTATTTACATCTCGTTATCACAATTGAAAATTTTGAATTATGTGAAGCCAATTATTATGAATCTTTTTAGTTAAGAATGGAAAAATAATTCGCATGTGGAGAAATGATGCCATGCATGCTCTCTCTCAGTCACGTGACGAAACTCCCATTAAAATCAGTTAGTAGCTTTTCTCCGTAAAATCGTCGTTTTATTTAATTTCTGTTATTCATATTATCTTCAGTTTGTTATGTAACGATGATTCATGACCTATTTTCAATTCTATAAGAAAACATAATGATTTTATACTAGAAAATAGAGGAAATTTCGTAGAAAGAAGGAATTTTTAAAACATGTGGGAACCACCAAAATCAATTATCCGAAAAAACGACGATACCTGACTTCATGTATTTGTTATAAACTTTCAGTCGCGATGCCCGGAACACGAATTATTAAACTAGAAACCTAAGAAAACGGACATTGAAGTTGCCAAAACTCGCCAAATCATGCTGTCTTCCTATGAAATTACTGTACAGCCTATGGACGGAATCTTACTAATTTTCAACTCATGTGGGAACCGCGAATTGAACACGGAAAATAAAGTTTTTTACATCAACTTCTTCAGAAAATAGCGGAGTATCATATCAAATGCCCGCCAACCGTTTATGCCCATATATACGACAATAGTGATTTCAAATCTGGCTGCGAGCAATGACGCAATGTCAGAGTGGCATTATTTCTCCGTATGCGGGTATTGGTAAACTTATAAAGAATAAAGAACAACTTGATATCCTTGTCTGTACAGCAGTGTAAAGTATTAGTTACGGCGGCATAGAGGTGACATGTAGTTTTTTTCAAACTAGTTTCCTCGAATTATTATGTCGTGGAAACGAGTTATGTTCGTTTTTTTGCATTCTTATTTAAAAAGGAAAGAAAGAAAGAAAGCAGAAAACAAATTGTTTGTTTTTTGCTCTCATCTTTTTTTAATTCGTTCCCTCGAATTATTATGCCGTGGGAACGATTTATGTTTGTTTTTCGAACTCTTGGATAGGAAAATGGTCTAGCTATTCGCATATGGATTGAATGAGAAATTCTGTTTATCAAGAATTACTTTTACAAGTTGCAAAGTGTTGCGGATTTTTATGTTTTGATAAGTGCAAAAATGAATAATTGTTTGAACAAATATGACTCAAATCTGTGGGGACTCACTTATTTCCCCCGTTTCTACGTTGTAATCAAAACCAAACACTTTTCGGGGAAGTGAGTCTATATAATACATGGTCTTTTGGTCCTCTGTCCATGCTAGACCGTTTGAAATGTTGATTTTATCGACGCATGCTTTGAGAGATCCATCAAGATCGAGTCTAAATAAAGAACCCATCTCTTTCTCTGGATTGGCTGGCTGGGCCTCGTATCCCATAGTACCTGTAGAATATAATCATAATTGCAAATTCAAGGTCAATATATGTATTTATTTACCTAATACTGGACTAAGGGGATTAAATAAATATCTGACGTCAGAGAATACTGAAATTATTATCTATCTAACGTACTTTATTAGATATCTCTGTGATAAAACAAACATCGTAACAAACATGGAAATGAGATAAATGTACAAATCTGTCACCTGCCCAAACACGGCCTCTTGGATCACATTTGCCATCATTGAACCTGTTTTTGGTTCCTTGGTCAACTTCGTGTAGTTTCGTGACTTTACCAGTGTCCCATTCCACGTGACACAGACTTTTCCCCACCCCAGCGACGACACCTCCCTTCCTCCGGGGGACGACAAATCCAACGGTGTCATCTGTAGAAAATTATTTCCATATGCATTATTTGGCACTTTCATAAAATAAAGACATTGAAACGACAAATAATGGAAAAGGCATTAAGATAACTGGTTTATGTGTATTTAAAGTGACTTTCTTTAATTTCTGATTAATTCTCGATGCTTCCATTTGCATTCCACGTAGTCCTATTCTTGAAAAAAAATGGACTTCAGCTTTCACAAAAAAAAAACCAAACAAAAAACAAACAAACAAACCTCCAACCCCCCCCCCCCCCCCCAAAAAAAACCCAAAGGGTTAGCACAAGTTCAAGACTTTTAGAATTCATTTACCTCAACTATACAGTTACAAATGTATGTGTAATAGACAAGGGTGTGTCATTACGTATAGTATAATATTGTATAATATCATGATCGATCCAAGATATAAAGTTTTGTTCACTCAGATTCCTAAAACAGCATAGAATTAATCATTTGATTAATTAATCCAAAACACCGAATTTGATACATTCAACGGTAAACGGGTGTAGCTGGCAAGCTGGGAAAGCTTACTCTTCCTGGACACTTGATCTCATCTCCAAAGGGGATTCACATTTGCTCCTTTACAACATGTTTTGTTGAGTTTTTTGTCGTTTTTTTTTCTAGTTTGGTATACATTAATTGTGAATTAGAATTCTGATTATGAGTTATGCTCTTGACCATCTAGAACTTCTTCCGGGTTGAATCCCTGCGAGGACCAATATATTGATACAGCCTATATCCTTGAGTGCATGTTGGTGCTTGATATCCACTCACTCATCCAATTAGGTTAAGGTCACATCTTACCTAGGTGTATTTTCTCATCTTTTCCCGTTGCTGGGTCCCATCGGTGAATATCGTTGCACAGGATGTCCACGTATAGCAGTGTCTGTGTGACGTCATCCCAGTGAGGTCCCTCTCCTGTTGTCTGGGTGGCGTTCTTTATTGCGACTGAGACAGACATCTCCTACATGTTAGAAACATATCGATCTATTAAAACAATATCCGATCAAAATATATGAGAATTTTTCGTGGATTCTCCCACAAAAAGGGGGTTTTTAAGAACGGCCTTTGATATCTTGAGTAAAAAATCTCCGTCATGAGATATAAGTGCAACTTATGAAGTACATGCTAATGGAGATGAAGGGCGGAATCAGTGGACGGAATGCATTAAAGGGCGTAGGAGAAAGGGGGGTAGCAAGGGCACATCCCCCACTTTGAAAAGTGGGGGGGGGGGGGGGCACCAAATTTTCAATCACAAAAATTTTTGATGTTTTATGATGCATTAACATCGTTTGAAATAGCAACATTTTTGTACCATAAATCTACAATTTTTCGGTCCTCTTTGGCTCGCTACCGCTCGCCAGTTCTTTATAGACTTTCTGAATAGAAAAGAAAAAAGGTTACCAGTTTCGTATATGATCAAACAGTTATAGCACAGATGATTCGGTCGATATGATGAATTACGGAAGAAAGAAGGGGATCTCCCAACAAGATCCGGTTTCAGCAACCACTGCAAAACACCGAAACACCCCAAGTACAGAGAAGACATATACGGCAGCAAGAGACACAAAAGGACAAAGAACACCACCAAACACGACATCAAAACACTAAAGAATATACACATTAACCAACGAGACCAATGGGCAATCGCCAATCGGTGCCGGGCGACTTAGGATGGTCAACTGTCATGTTAAAGCAAATGGTGTCTTTGTCCGGATTACATACGCACAAACCTCCCGCTTTCCGGTTACCCAGAGTTCTCCAATGAAGAAGCCTCGGCCTCGGTCGATATTGGTTTTATCACTCCATAAATCACCATATCGACTTCATCAATCAAAGCAATAAATCGATGTGGAGTTACGCCCACCAACTTTGCACCTAGGCTAACCAGGGGCTTGGTAGTTAGCATGACATTGATCTGAGAATAGCCTTATTCCTTGTCTTGCATAGGCTGTTATTTCATAATTTCCCCGTTTTTAATCAAATTTCCCATACCCAAACCCCCACCCCTTAACGTAATGCGAGATAACTCTAACAGTCTTAAAAAACTTACCAAGATCTGAACTGTGTGTACCTTTCACTCGTCTGTTTTTCTCTCTAGATCTTTTATATTGAATATATTAAAATCGCTTGAACGGAAAATGTTTTATCAAACGTAAAGTAGGTCACAGTATGGCACACTGATAACGCAAGCTTGTTCCAATGTGTTCTTGACAAAGAGAAGTAACTCTAGATAATGTATCCATCTTTGTGAACATCAAACTTCTCAAATTGAGATTTTCCTCAACCTCAAATCTGCTTGAGGATTCCCTCAGTTGAGTTTTCCTCAAAATCATCTTGTATCAAAATTTTTCAAATCATTTGAGGGGTTCCTCAGCTGAGGAAAGTATTTGAGGAAAGACTTGAGAAAATAGGTTATCGTCACCATAGTAACCAAGGCGCAGGGTCGGTACATTTCGCATGTCATCCTTATAGATGTACTTATCCAGGTACTCACTCATGATTCTATTCAGATATAACCTCTCGGTACCTTTATTTAAAGGTTTTAAGGGTATAAATCTCTACTTCCTCAAAGTTGAGGGACTTCTCAAAATTTACCTTGTATGAAAGACATATTTGAGATTATCCTCAACTTGAGGAGAGATGAGAACATTGAAATTTGCCAACTTTCCTCAACTCGTTCCTCAAGTCTAAATCTTAGTTTTCACATATAATACAATAAAAGACTAACTTTTTAAAGTGTATGTTTTGTAAATTAAACAATATTATTTTTATTTGTTATTTAAATCTGTCTTAAATTTGCCTAATTATTTATATTTTGAAGAAATTCTACCTCTCCTCAAGTATTTGAGGTAGGTATGGAGCTCCCTCAAATATTTGAGGAAAATCTCTCCTCAAATTGAGGAAAATCTCAAATTTTTCTTTCATACAAGGTAAAGTTTGAGGAGTCCCTCAACTTTGAGGAAAATTTATTTACTTTGAGGAAAATCTCAACTTTGAGGAAAACCTCAAGTTGAGGTAGATTAATACAACTGAGACAAATTGAGGAAAACCTCAAATATTTGAGGAAAATATTCAAATTTGAGGAAAATCTCAACTTGAGAAGTTTGATACAAATAAAAACAACACCAGGTTGCAGCACCCACATAGGCGGAATTTCTGTCCGGGTATTCGTATGCGCTACTAAAAAATTTTTTTTAGAGGCGCATACGAATAATTGCCAGGCGATCTTTTGGCCTGTGAGCACCCACAACGTCAGAACAGTTTCCGGACAGTGATAGTTTCCGGACAGTCGCCCTTTTCAAGTACTTTGAAGGAAATTATTTTTAAGATTTTGTGACAAGTTTGTAGATTTTTAAATGCAGAATTTAAATCACGAGTCGTATAAAGAAAATTTTGCATCAAAATTGCTTTATCACACCATCTTTTTTACCCCTTTCTGCCCCGTTTAATATCGCGCACAGGGGGAAGTCGCCGAGAACTATGCTATTTTAATCTACGTGATTTGAGAACTTTCGGTTCTATTTTCAAAATTATTTTTACACAGTCATTTGTAGAAAAGACTGAAGAAAACAATATCCAAAAATCATATAGTTTGGGCTGAAATTGATCGAGATTGACAGATTTAAAAGCAGGTGTCCGGAAACTGTTCCATTGATTTGCGACAAATGGCCAAAATATAGGGTCATAAAATCGGTCTAGAAACCATATTTTTTGAGAGATTTGCTATTTTCTTTCAACCTGAGTATCTGTGTGAAGGGCATAGCATTATTTGAGAGAAATTTGAGTGTTTTCCATTAATGTACGGAGGGGTTATCCCAGAAAAACCTTCAAAGTCGTCCGGAAACTGTTCCGACACCAGTAGACATTTACAAAAGGGACAAGGAACGTCAACGCACAACACAGAAACTTTTTTCGCCCCGGACCGGGGCAAATTTTTTTTTCTTGCAAAGTTGGAGCAAGGAATTTTTTTTAACAAATTGACAAATAACAAAGTGATGCGCATATTAAGAATGTGTTTTATCGATAGAAATTATTTATATTTTCACTCAAAACTCTAAATATTAGTTTATTTTCACGCAAGTATTCAATTCACTTTTGAACAGAGAGATAAAAGATTTTTACAATACAATTCTCTTTATATAAGGTACAAGTATATGTATAAGAGGGTCTGAGGAGAAGGTCTCCTAGACAAAGTTTTAAATGTAGAATTGTACATTAGTGAATAACTGAAGTTCTCCTTCCAAGAATTAGACTCTATGGGATACATGCAACGTATATGAACTTTGCCATAAGTAAATAATGTTTTGATAGAAAACTATGGCGAGCGAAGCGAGACAAATTTTTTTTAATACAAATTGAAAACTGGCGAGCGAAGCGAGCCGGAAAATTTTCAAGAATTTTAGCCATATTTTATGGTAATTCTTCAAATTCAGATTATTTGTAAGAGCAAGATAATTTTTTTCTGTCACACCTTAAGCAAATTTTTTTTATCAAAATTGAGAGCAAAAATTTTTTTTTTTCAAAAAAAACCCCCCAAGCCCCCCCCCCCCCCCCGAATATCAAATGGACCGTGCCTTACAAAGAGGTCTCGAAGAAGTACAGTTGTGACGTAAAACGTCAGATGACCACACACAAACAAGACCGCAAAACGCAGGGGCCAAAGCAGAACAAATGGATATGTAAATGGATATATATGCACAACCACTGTAATTGCCCGAGATAAAGCTTTCAGGACGATTGTTATTGATTTCTGTATTAATAACAGTGTGACGTCAAAACGCCGCCAAGCATCGCGGATGAATTTGAATTGAATATCAACGAGTATAAAATCTTTTCCTATACAGAAATTAGGAACATCATCATATAGAAAGTCGAATTCATATCTAAAATCTTCACTAGTAATCCCTTACCTCTTTTAGCGACTGTGTCTTGACGATTACAGAATACGACATCAACAAGCAACAGAGGCAGGCGCAGCTACAATAGCTCTCTGTCGATTGATGTCACATCCTTCACTCAACGGAATGTTTTGAATGAAGATTTCTTGTCACATTCGGCGTTGTTTGTGATAATTCCAAAATAAACCACCCATAAGCAGTACACAGTATAAGAAAAATCCATGAACTGACGTTGTCAACATTTCATGATTTCACCGCGCTGCAACTGACTTAAACGGATACTAAATGGGAATTCATTCCGCAAACAAAACTAGTTCCAAACAGTCAACATCTAGAGTAATAAACAACTTATTTGGTCATATTTTGTCATGATTCCATTGTTAAATTGTTTAATTTGTAATACTTGATATATCATAATGCATTAATTTATGACAGTTCAGTCATAGTGAATAAGCGTGACGTTGTCATGGGAAACTCCAGCTGTTCCTTTCTAAAATTAACTCCCCTCTGCATTGGTGAACGGATTCGCTTTATAAATAGAATCGGGCGCTTCCTTTGTTCTATATTTGGCTTTGAAAGCGCATATATATAGAATAAGTGTCTTATTTTGTGTGTTTATGCAGAAATAAATTACAATGGCTGATGCATTTATTTGATAAAATGCGCTAACGCGCATTATATCAAAATAAATGCATCAGCCATTGTAATTTATTTCTGCATAAACACACAAAATAAGACACTTATTATATACATATAGAACAAAGGAAGCGCCCGATTCTATTTATAAAGCGAATCCGTTCACCAATGCAGAGGGGAGTTAATTTTAGAAAGGAACAGCTGGAGTTTCCCATGACAACGTCACGCTTATTCACTATGACTGAACTGTCATAAAATTAATGCATTATGATATATCAAGTATTACGAATTAAACAATTTAACAATGGAATCATGACAAAATATGACCAAATAAGTTGTTTATTACTCTAGATGTTGAGTGTTTGGAACTAGTTTTGTTTGCGGAATGAATTCCCATTTAGTATCCGTTTAAGTCAGTTGCAGCGCGGTGAAATCATGAAATGTTGACAACGTCAGTTCATGGATTTTTCTTATACTGTGTACTGCTTATGGGTGGTTTATTTTGGAATTATCACAAACAACGCCGAATGTGACAAGAAATCTTCATTCAAAATATTCCGTTGAGTGAAGGATGTGACATCAATCGACAGAGAGCTATTGTAGCTGCGCCTGCCTCTGTTGCTTGTTGATGTCGTATTCTGTAATCGTCAAGACACAGTCGCTAAAAGAGGTAAGGGATTACTAGTGAAGATTTTAGATATGAATTCGACTTTCTATATGATGATGTTCCTAATTTCTGTATAGGAAAAGATTTTATACTCGTTGATATTCAATTCAAATTCATCCGCGATGCTTGGCGGCGTTTTGACGTCACACTGTTATTAATACAGAAATCAATAACAATCGTCCTGAAAGCTTTATCTCGGGCAATTACAGTGGTTGTGCATATATAGTGCATTACACACTAACTACCCGCCTTTATACTTTACATAGCAAAAACTTTCTTTTCATACCCCTCTCCCCATGTGAGAACTCAATTTAGGCACAGTCCATTTGATATTCTGGGGGGAGGGGGGCTTGGGTTTTTTGTCGGAGCAAGATTATTTTTTCACCCCGGACCGGGGCAAAATTATTTTTTTCTTGCAAAGTTGGAGCAAGGAAATTTTTTCCAACAATTGATGTGTAAATTAAGAATGTTTGTGTTTTTTATCAACGGAAATTCTTTATTTTTACTTAAATTGCTCTAAACATTACTAAATTTTTATGTAAAACATGTATTCACTTCTAAACTGAGAGAGATAAAAGATTTTTACAAAATGATATAATTTTCAGTAAACAAAATGTATAAATAAGGTCATGTAACATGTAAGAGGGCCTGAGGAGAGGGTTTTCTAGACAAATGTTTTAATTTAGAAATGTAAACTAGTGAAGAACTTAATTAAATTCCTCTTCAAAGATGGTATATAAATTTTATTCTCTATGGTGATACATGTATCTATTAATAGTTATAAATTATATTGATAATGTATTTAAGCATTTTAGGAAGCTCCTTTTTCAGCCACATGTATATTTTTGATATCTTTAAATATGAACTTGCCATTACAGAAGAAAAGTATGGCGAGCGTAGCAAGCCAAACTTTTTTTATATAAAGTGAAAAGTGTGGCGAGCGAAGCGAGCCAAAAAATATTCAGGAATTTTTAGCGAATTTTATGGTTTTTCTTCAAATCCAGATTACTTGTAAGAGCAAGATTATTTTTTTTTTTCTGTCACACCATAAGCAAATTTATTGTTTTTCATCAAAATTCAGAGCAAAATTATTTTTTTCGAAAAAACCCAAGCCCCCCCCCCCCTAATATCAAATGGACCGTACCTTAGAATATGCAGGTGATACATGTGCACATCATATGTATATATAGATTAATTATAGTGCCCAGAAAGACTTGGACTCTGTAAATAATTAATGGAATTTTAAATATATGACATTCTCAGTGAGGGTGTGTGTATGTGTATCTTCTTGTCGTTGTTCTTTTCTCTCTTTTTTTTTTTTGCTTGTCAGGATTGTTAGAGATTGAACATGAATATTCTGACCTTGAGTTACTAGAAAATAAATATTCTTCTGGTCGTCTCTGCGCTTTAGAATAGCAGCCGTTTGACTAAGCCTTTACATGTACTTTGAAACTCAACTTGTTGACAACACCAAATTTCTCTGGTGCTTTCAAGATGGATTAATTCTCTCCCATCCCGATATCCAACAATGATTTTACAACTTCTAGCGAGTTCACACGCTCAAACTTGGATGCACGGCAGCAATGCTATATATATCCATGATGAAAAGTTTGAAAATGGTACAGGGAAATAGGATGGATTAGGCATGGTACATTAGATATTCTGGGGGGTGGGGTGGGGGCTTGAGTTTTTTGTCGGAGCAAGATTTTTTTCGCCCCGGACCGGAGCAAAATTATTTTTTTCTTGCAAACTTGGAGCAAGATATTTTTTTTCTGACTTAAGTGATGCATAAGTGATGTGCGATATATTAAGAATGTTTATGTTTTATCAATAGAAATTATTTATCTTGACTAATTTAAAACTCTAAAATATGACTTAATTTTTATGCACAAATTTAATTCACATCTATACAGAGAGATAAAACAATTTTACAATATAATCCTCAGTTAACAAAATTTATATACTAGTAAGGTACAAGTAAGAGGGTCTGAGGGGAGGGTCTTCCAGACAAATTTATAGAATTGTAAATTGGTGAAAAACTGAAGAGTTAAAGTCCTGACGATAAGCACTCACAATAGAGCACCAAATTGAGCACTGCTGGACCCCCAGTAAGCTAGAGGTGGGACCAGGTACACAGTAGTAAACATCTCCTGTTGGCTAGCCGCACCCGCCGTCGATGTTCACGCACGAAAACGAAGAGAACTTATAAATCACATGCACTGTCTGAGGCCACGACTATATAGAAAATGCTATGGTGACAATGTCAGTTAAAAATAATGAAGTTCTTCAAAGATTGCACATAAAATTAGACTCTATTGTGATACATGCATCTATTAATCATGTTAATAGTACGACATTATATTGATAACATATTTAAGCCTTTAAGGAAGCCCCATTTTTCATTAACATGCATTCTTTTTTATATTTTCAAGTAGGAACTTTGTTTTGATAGAAAACTATGGCAAGCAAAGCGAGCCAAATTTTTTTGTAATATGAATTGAAAACAGCAGCGAGAGAAGCGAGTCGGAAAATTTTCAGGAATTTTAAGCGAAATTTTATGGTAATTTTTCAAATTCAGATTACTTGGAAGAGCAAGAATATTTTTTTCTGTCACACTATAAGCAAATTTATTTTATTCATCCAAATTCAGAGCAAAATTATTTTTTTCGGAAAAAAACCCAAGCCCCCCCCCCCCCCCCCAGAATATCAAATGGACTGTGCCTTATAGGTCAAAAGAACTTGCTTTGCTTTCTGAAAATTTTGATAAACTTCTAAGCAACCTTTAAAGAAGAGACAATGTGTCATCCAATAAGATAAATGTGAGGCTATCTTGTTTGACAAAAACACTTGTTGGAAGACAACCTTTAGTTTTTGCTTACTATAAAAGTTGATGAAGTTCTGTGCAGTAGCTGCTGATAGGTCAAGATGTTTCAGACAATCGAGTAGTAAGGCCAAAAAAAACTAAGATTTCGTTTGACGGGCACCGCCGCATTGCCTAAAAACCCGCCGCATTTCCTATTTTTATCGCGTGTTTTACCATAATTTTAAAGTAGTCAATTGAACATCGTCGTGCTAATACAAATTGTTTGTTTACATATTCTTTACTTCACTAAGTATATAAATTGTAAAGCTGTAACTCAATACTTGTTTACATAAAATAGTATTATTTACCAGAGCTGCCGTATTCAATTGTTGTTTGTACGGTAATCGCGACCACGCGTATATTCCATATCACGGACGAGGTAACGTAACGTAAAATGATACTTGACTCTGTTTTGATAATCTGCAAGAGCATTATTCTTTATTAAATTATCTAATTTATTAGAAATTTGAAAACGTTTTTGTTTAGAACTCACAGTTTACGTCAGATTGATCAGCCGGGAACGCCGGTGACGGGATCGAGGGGAGGGGCAGAAATACTAAACGATTCGGATAAACTAGTCAACTAAACCCTAAGCACATCGCAGATACTTCAAAATTTCCGAGGGATAGAAATTCAAATTTGCAAACAACTTGCTCAAGTCCGACAGTGAAAAGGGATGACGAATCGATCAGGATACCCTTGTGTAATCGTTGTTAAAATTCAAACTAAATTGTCAGACATGCTGTGATCGGGAAGGCAAACTTGCTCAATGGGTCCCTTCCACTTGGACTTTAATGGGCCATTCTCAAAAACAATGGGCCATCTTTCCTCACGAAAGGGCCATTCCAAAAATGATCAATTTTCGAAAAGCTGTGCATATGCATGCATTATGCATCAGACGTTAGCACATTTTTTTTGTCGCGAGATTCCCAATTTGACCATTTCAAATGAATAATTTACAGTACATTTTTTGCATGGATCACAGAACAGCCAAGACCAAACTTTCAGCCACCTTTCCTGAATTTTTTGTGTCCACGGATGGGCAGCTTCATTTTCGGCTTTGTTGATATTAGGGAAGACATTTTGTACAAATTTTATTACATCAATTTTTACCCATTGACTGACCACTTTTAAAAAATGACATGATAATTTTACGGACGAACGCATACACAAGTACCTTAACGTAGATAAGATACGTAAGTGGACGTTGGAGATTTAAATCTCAGGCGCAGATGTCGGAGAAAAATCAATATTGTATCAAAATAGCAAAGGACCTTTTAATTGTCAGTGGACAGAAGAATTTTGTGCCTTAGAGTTCTGACTGGCCATGTACAGAAAGCTGTGATCTCTGTATTACTGCTCCTAGTGTAGATCTACGTTACAACGTAGATACGAGAACAGAACTTTTAATAGATTTAAATTAAGCCTGTGTTTGTGAAACACGAATGCCCCCGGTGGCATCTTTGTTAGTTTAAACTCCATTTTTTGTTGAGTACGTGAAAGGTCAAAGTCAAGGTGACGAAGTCAAAACTTTTTGCTATCAATGAAATGGTCTTCTCACAAGGAATACACATTTGAAATTTGAAAGCCCTATCACTTACTATTCAAAAGTTATGCCCAATGTTAAATTTTTTGACAAGTATCTTAAAGGTCAAGGTCACGAGGACAAAACTTTTTGTATCAAAGGAAAGGTCTTGTCACAAGGAATACACATGTGAAATATGAAAGCCCTATCACTTACCATTTCAAAAGTTATACCCAATGTTAAAGTTTTTGAAAAGTATGTCAAAGGTCAAGGTCAAGGTCACGAGGTCAAAATTTTTGGTATCAATGGAAAGGTCTTGTCACAAGGAATACACATCTGAAATATGAAAGCCCTATCACTCACCATTCAAAAGTTATGCCCAATGTTAAAGTTTTTGAAAAGTATGTCAAAGGTCAAGGTCAAGGTCATGATGTCAAAAAATTTGGTATCAATGGAAAGGTCTTGTCACAGGGAATACACATCTAAAATATGAAAGCCCTATCACTCACCATTCAAAAGTTATGCCCAATGTTAAGGTTTTTGAAAAGTAGGTCAAAGGTCAAGGTCAAGGTCACGAGGTCAAAAATTTTGGTATCAATGGAAAGGTCTTGTCACAAGGAATACACATGTGAAATATGAAAGCCTTATCACTCACCATTCAAAAGTTATGCCCAATGTTAAAGTTTTTGAAAAGTAGGTCAAAGGTCAAGGTCAAGGTCACGAGGTCAAAAATTTTGGTATCAATGGAAAGGTCTTGTCACAAGGAGTACACATGTGAAATATGAAAGCCCTATCACTCACCATTCAAAAGTTATGCCCAATGTTAAAGTTTTTAGTTCGGACAAACAGACAAACGGACAAACAGACAGACAGACAAACAGACGGACAGGCCAAAAACTATATGCCCCCGAATCTGTGATTCCGGGGGCATAAAAACAAAA
Organism: Pinctada fucata; assembly: GCA_028142955.1. Classification (NCBI taxonomy): domain Eukaryota; kingdom Metazoa; phylum Mollusca; class Bivalvia; order Pterioida; family Pteriidae; genus Pinctada; species Pinctada fucata. Next base: position 64,286,975 of record AP027103.1, on the reverse strand, counting down.
AAATGGACGCCGTAGAATAATGGCACCAGGGCGCAGCGAGTTGCCGATTTTATGGGCCATTTTTTATCAGAATGGGCCATCCAAATCCCTCGACATGTTTCTTTGTATTTTCCCTACTCTTTTGCCGACGACAAGGGTCAAATTTTCGGTCTAAGCACTGAAAGTAGTTCACAAAATGTTAACGTCACTTGAAGTTTTAACCTTACACAGGGCAACGGTTAGAGATTGGTGATCCTTTTTAGCATAAATAAGATGTACACCATACATGTATTTAGTCTACATCTTCATACTGGTCTGCCATAGGACATCGTCTGTCATATGATACATATAATAAGTGTGACCAAATCACAGAATATCTAGCAAACTTCAGGTTTGGAAATGCAATAAGTATATTACAGGAAGACGTTGGGTTATCTTGTTATGGGTTATCCTGTTAATGAATGTACTAAACATTACCACTTCATACTATACTTAAGTTTTAATGTATTTTCAGCATCAAAACACTTGAATTAGAAATTTGGTTAAAGATCAATTACAAAAAATGTACATTCATCATATTTCACGTTTGCAAAAAAAAAAAAAAAAAAAAAAAAAAAAAAAAAAAAAAAAAAAAAAAAACCTGCCTCCCTCACTTTTTTTTCTAAAAAAGTGCCCGTCAAACTAAACATTAATTTTGTATGGCCTAAGTGGTCATCTCTTTTGATGGATTTGGTTTAACAACACATATTAGTACAGTACTTTCTATCAGTATGATTTGATCAAATTCTGTGCAGATGTTTCAATGCATCAACTAATTGGGTCATTATTTTCCTTTTGATCCGATTGGAAAACACAATTTTATTGGAAGACTTTGAGTACAAGCTTCCTGTATGGTTACGTAAAATTCTGCATCATTTTTCACACAAAACAAATTTTTTAAAGGAATTTTCATAACTTTTAATCCCTTTGTTTTTTTATCAACTTCAATTGATGCACCTTTGTTTCTAAATTTCCGTTTCATATTTATTTAAATGATGTAAAAAAATGTGATACAATCTATAATATGAAAATATTCTAAAGCTTTTCATTCAATGATCTTGAAATTTTCTGTAAGAATTTCTGTGAAATGGACACTTGTGTGCTGTTGGGGCGAACTTGAAAAATAAAGCAATCCAGTCAAGTACAAGTGAACCTACATGTAGTACCAAATTTGTTTGATGGATCCAATAGAAATGCAGGAGTATTTAAGGCGAAGACTTTTGAATACCTGTTTCCTGTATTAAATGTCTCAAGCTTTTAATGTTACATGTAATCTGTGCCAGGCCTCACCTGTACAAACTTCTCAATTTGAGATTTTCCTCAACCTCAAATCTGCTAGAGGATTCTCTTCAGCTGAGTTTTCCTCAAAATCATCTTGAATCAAAATTTTTCAAATCATTTGAGGGGTTCCTTAGCTGAGGAAAGTATTTGAGGAAAGACTTGAGGAAATAGGTTATCGTAACCATAGTAACCAAGGCGCAGGGTCGGTACATCCTCCTTCATGATTCTATTCAGATATAACCTTTCGGAACTTTTTTTTTAAAATGTGATTTGTATTTTTCACTTAAATCTGTCTTAAATTTCAAAATATTTTAAAATTTATATTTTGAAGAAATTCTACCTCTCCTCAGGTATTTGAGGTAGGTATGGAGCTCCCTCAAATGTTTGAAGAAAATCTCTCCTCAAGTTGAGGGAAAACTCGAAAATTTCTTTCATAATTTTGAGCAGTCCCTCAACTTTGAGGAAAAAATCTCAATTGAAAATCTCATCTTTGAGGAAAATCTCAAGATGAGGTTGTTTAATACAAGACAAATTGAGGAAAACCTCAAATATTTGAGGAAAACCTCAATTTGAGAAGTTTGATACAAGTGAGGCCTTGTTTCTTTCACAAAAATTCTTGTGAGGAATTTTCATGATTTGATAAGAAGGTTTGAAACATTTTCTTTCAGATTGTTTCATTTTTTCTCATATCTTCTCTGTAAAAGTACAGAATTAAAACAAAATTCAGTAACCAAATTTTGTGAATCTTATAATATTTATCACGAGAACTGAATTGATCCAAAGAATTCCATGAAATTTTAGGAAGAAGTTTTGTGAAACTGGAAACAGATCATAAAGATAATCAAAGTCTATTTTAAATGAATTGCATACCTGTAAGTAAATTGAAAAGTGAAATACATACTTTTTTAATATTTTGAAACGAATTCTTTAATAACTATAAAACACTATTATATAGAGGTATGAAGAATGTCATAATCATTATTTCTGATGATTTCCAAACGCTATGGACTCTCTTCTGATGAAAATACAAACTTTGTATCTTAACCCATTCACAAATTGTAACATCAATCACGTCCAGAGTTAGTTTTCACTCCAATAAATTAAAATTCCTACAATAATCTTGTTCACTTCAGCTGAGAAAATAAACCTCTTGCTGCCTGTAAACACAAAGAACACTCAATTAATATGCTGCATCCTTTCTTTTATCAGAGTTACTTTACAACATGTACAATGGTAAAAAATTATCTACTAATCAATCAAACCTAAGCAAAAGTCAATCAAGAAGATGTTTAAAAGTTTATCATGTGTAAAGATTCAAGTCACAAGTTAAATAATTCAGATGTTAGATTTGATAGCAATACTTTTCCATATCATATACTGGTCCATTGTGAAATAAGAAATACTTGAATACTTACACAGTGATCTATACAATGTACAAAGTCCAGCATTTCCTCTTCACAGGTCTCCTCTGCATCTTCTGATGCGTTACTAACTCGCTGTGAACATTTTTCTAATATTTCCTTAAATTTGTCACACTCTCCAGATTTTTCACAATTATCTTTACTGATTTTTTGAGGATCCTGGAGAAGAACAATAATACATCATTACATTGTATTAAAGCAAATTTTAAAATGAACTTTTAGGCTACAATGTAGGAATTCATTTCAACACATCAATTTTCTGGCATTTTGATATATCTAATCTCTATAGGAAGAAGCGGAAGAAGTCCACATTTCATACAGTACTTGTTCATTCAAATTTTACTGTAGCAAAACATGCAAACTTCTGAAGATCTATTTTTTCCTTTTTGCTTATTTCCTTCAATTGAAAAAAGAATCAGGGAAGATTTGGAAAGGTATCTTAAAGTTAATACTAAGGTATTCCTTAAAAATAATAATAATAAATAAATATATAAATCATCTTTACTTAACCTCGGATATATTTTTAACAATGAACATAAGCTCTGCAGAGCTTTTTGAGCGATGAACATTTTTAAGAACAGGTTAAGAACATATCTACACTATTTACAAGCCTAGGGAGAAGATGTTCAGAACCCCCTAAATGGGTAAGACCACATAACAGTTCCAGCACTGTTCATGAAGCTTAATTAATGTTCAACTGTATACAATGTACAAGAATACTATATCTAAAGAAATGCTAATGACAAAAACTTCTAAAAACTTCTTTTGAAACAAAACTCAAGTTAACATCCAGATGTACTCCTCAATGTTAACACAATACTAATACATCTCCTTCTGGCTTGACTAAGCCTATTCAGTACATGTATAAAACTTAATGGAAGATCTAAAGGTTAGCTGAGCATGTTGGGAGTTAAATAGAAAACCATAGTTCATAGTTATTCTAAACCATAGTTCATAGTTATTCTAAACAATAGGCTAACAGCTAGAAGTTAGAACATATGGTAGCCTAGCAGCTAGAAGTCAGAACATTAGCTAGCAGCTAGAATTTAGAACATTAGCTAGGAGATAGAAAGTAGAATACAGGCTAGCAGCTGGAAGTTAGGACATAGGCTACTTGTAGTTGAACAAGGACAAGCAGCTAGAAGTTTGAATATTGACTAGCAGCTAAAAATCAGAACATGGGCTAGAAAGAGTGTAGACAAGCAGCTATGGTAGAAGTTAGAACATAGACTAGAAGCTGCATGTAGAAGTTAGAACATAGGCTAGTTAGAACATAGACAAGCAGCTAAAAGTTAGAACATAGGCTAGCAAATAGAAGTTAGAACATTGTCTAGCAGCTAGAAGTACGAACATTGGCTAGCAGTTAGAAGTTAGAACATAGAATTGCAGCTAGAAGTTAGGACATAGGCTAGAAGTTAGAACATAGGCTAGCAGCAGCCTACTAGAACACAGTTTAGTAGCAAGAAATTAAAATGTAGACTAGCAGATAGGCTAGCAGCTAAAAATTAGAGCATAGGCTAGTTAGAGCATAGACAGGCAGCTAGAAGTTAGAACATTGATAAGCAGCTAGAATTTAGAATTTAGAACATAGGCTAGCAGCTTTATGGTTAGAACAGAGGCTAGCAAAGAAGTTAGAGCATTATAACATGCTTTTGGAAGCATTAAACTAATGTTTCCGAAATAAATATATGAAATTAGTCAGAAATAGCCCCAGAAACCACCCATTTGAATAAATTTTCCAAAATTTTCTCAGGAATAGATAACAAAGTTGGGAAGGATGCATTGTCATGTCCATTGTCTGTACGTGGACGTACATGTACATTTCAGAAACAACCTATTCATTGAATCATGTTCATATGATTTTCTTCATCTGAGGCCGAGATAAATTGGAAATAACAGCCCTGTGCAAGGCATAAAACACAAATTTTTTAACAAATCTTCAAAGTTTCCATATATATAGCTAGCCTTCCATAGAATTGAAAATTTTTTCATCTTTTCAAGATCATGTTAAAATTGCGGTCATGATCAATCTCTTTGAAATGAACAATTAAAATTGTTTTGAGCAGATCTGGGCTGGCTACCTCCAAGAATGTTGCAAAGAGTCAAAAATGCATGGTTTTTTTTTTTAAATTTCTTTATTTTTAGAATCGAAGTACCAGTAAATAATTTATCCTTTCTATCTGGACAATGCAGGGAATGTGGCACCCATGATCTCTTGTTTGTCAAGGAAATTTTAATGATCAATTACTTATTTTCTTTACCTTACAAAAATGAACAAACAAGCGCGGATCTAGAGTGATGGTTAGGGGTCGGGTCTCACCTGTTATTTGCAAAAAAAAAAAAAGCTTATTCCCCCTCTAGTTTTACGTGAATTTACTGATGGACACCCCTTATTGGCTAACCTCCCTGCTTTTTCATAACTTTCCTTGGTCTGCCCATTTCCTTATAAAGAAATCCTGACTTCTGCATACTGTGCAAAGACAATACAAGGAAATGTCGAATTTTTTTTAATGTACATATCATCGTTGCTGCCATGGACTGAATCATGCGCATCTAATCCAACGTACAGGAATTTATCCTGTTTTCCTCCTTGGAGATTAGTACTATCATGCAACGAGGAAACAGGAAAAATCCCTGTGCCTAATCCCTTCTAAATTCAGTTTAAATACCGGTACGCTATAGGTGCAACTAAATTGCTTCATTTTTTCAAAATTTTTTCTCGGGGAGGCCCCCCAAATCCGAACCAAAGGGAGGGGGATACCCCCTCCCATACCCTCCTCCACTCGGCCCTTCAGGCCTCGCAAGAATTGTATGTGGCCCCCCTCCCCCCCCCCCTATGAAAGTTTCATAACTTTCCTTGGTCTGCCCATTTCCTTATAAAGAAATCCTGACTTCTGCATACCATGCAAAAACAATACAAGGAATGTCATGTCATGTCAATTTTTTTTAATGTACAAATCATCGTTGCTGCCATGGACTGAATCATGCGCATCTAATCCAACGTACAGGAATTTATCCTGTTTTCCTCCTTGGAGATTAGTACTATCATGCAACGAGGAAATGGGATAAATCCCTGTGCCTAATCCCTTCTAAATTCAGTTCAAATATGCTTCAGGTGCCACTAAATTGCTTCATTTTTTCAAAATTTTTTCTCGGGGAGGCCCCCCAAACCCCAACCAAAGGGAGGGGGATACCCCCTCCCATACCCTCCCCCCCCCCCCCCCCCCCGGGAGTTTGGGTTCTGGGTCTGCCCCTGACATGTATGACAGCATCGGTATGTTTGGTGAGAGCAATTTCTGTGGTCAAAAGGACATTCTTTCTACATCTACATGTATTTAGTGCATTATAAAATAAGTTGATAAAAATAGATCAAGAGGACAATAGATAAACTCTTATCGCTGATTCTATTAAACGGACCCACACAAATACTTGTATATAATATGGTTGTTTGTTTTAGCATGGGAATTTAAGTTTAGAGGCAGAAAGTATAGATACAATGTACGTGTAAAATTTCAAGTCATTGTCATCATACTCGTCAGAAATGTAAGGGTATAATTTCATCAAGGCGGACTCATATGCATCTATGTCTTGAGACGTTGTTACTTTTCAAAGACTTGATACTTTATTGTCGCAACTTAAAATTATATATAATTGCTAAGCAATTTTTTACTTTTCATTCTCAATCTGTGCTTATTTACATTTTATGGTAGTCATGCTGTTGGTTGTTGTGTACTGTGAGGTCAATTTAAAACGTCAAAATATGATGTGAAAAACTTTTTTTACCAATAAATCTCTTGCGCAATCCATAAACCTATCTTCCAGCTGTCAAAACATCTTAATTAGGCAGTCGTTTGTACTACTTATAAAGGTGCTAAATGATTGTACAAACAATTCAATTAAGCAAAATACATTATCAAAGACGGTTATTAATGCATTAATAAGCACAAACTGACAGCATAATTGAAACTTGGAAGACGGATCAAGAAGGGCAACAAGAGGAAAACAGAGGGCATCAAGGGCGCAACGAAAGGGCATCAAGGGCGCGAGGGAAACATCAAGGGCGCGGCAACCTTCTATTTTGGCCTAGCAGGAACACTGCCATAGGCTAGCAGCTAGAAATTAGAACATAGGTTAGCAGCTACAAGTCAGAACATTGGCTAGCAGCTAGAAGTCAGAACATAGGCAGCAGCTGTAATTTAGAACATATACTAACAGTTGATTCTTCTTCTTCATCCTCATCCTCCTCTGGTTCTTGTGCTGGCTCATCCTATGAAAAGAAAGAAAGAATATAAAAAAGACACATGTACTTCTAAAGCCTGTATCAATAAGCCAAAACTACACACAACCAATGCACATGTCAATGATGACTCACCCATGACACTTATTCCTGTATACAAAATAAGTCACACGACTAAAACATTCAATGGTTAAGGGCGCTTATTAACCGACTTCTAGACCATTCAAATTTAAGGCAGAATGGCGAACAGTTTAAAGAGACTGGTAAATTGTCGATGATTTTAATAGTTATGCATTTTTTGTAATGGAACTTCAAAATAAATACAATTCTTGTCGTGATTACGTAGAAATTATTTTATGAAACTCCACAACATGCCATTATATATAACATTAAAAAAATTTGATGTATAAGGAGATACATTGTATTGCATTTCTCGTGGAGAGGTCAATTTTTCAACTAGCCGTGTTTGTCTGCAAGATAATTTGCAAATTTATATCTATCTATATTTATGTGATTTTTCAGTCAGATTGTCAGATTTCAATAATTTTATCCACAAAATTTACATCATATCATAGGAATAATACTATTTATGAAATATACGATGACACAATTGTCAAATATCGGCCGTTCACTTCTTCAATATGAGACAATAAGGGGTCATTAATGAGGTGTTTTGTAAAAATTAAAATTAATGTATTTTGAATATTTTCTCCATCGATATCTTTAAAAATGAGTTTTAGGAAGTTCTTCCTTAGATATCACTGATAATCACATGTTACAAGGGTCATCCAGAATTTTTTTGAAATTATGCATACCTGTCAACTTTGAAATTTTCAAAAGAGGAAGATCTCCCCCTTTGGCAGTTGACAAAGAGGGAGATTGCGCGTGAACCATTTTCGCGACATTTTTTAATAAATTGCAACATGTCATGCAAATCACCTTCCATGATTTATTACTTCAGTCTTGTTCGACGTTTGTTCATTGTAAATGAGTACAGCACCTTTTGCTGTGGGTAGTAGGTCTTTTTCTGGTGAGAAGTCAATACAATTATTAGTTTGATTTTTTTTTCATTCATGCCAGAACATATGTTCGGCCCAACTGATCTTGCCATTGCCCGTTTATTCAATTGACTCAAATCTCTCTGATTGTTTTTTTCTCTTTGAAACGGTATCAGCTGTTTCAGGTTCTAGTGCAATGTGACCTACTAACACCCCCCGTAAGTTGTCGATATATAGAGAATGTCAGAAAGAAATTTTAATCAGTGCTATACAGTATTTAGTCAATAATTACATGATCAGTTTAACTGTTTTCACAGCTTAATCATGTTAATTAATAACCTTTAGGCATCGATACATACACATGCTGTGTACTAATTGTAAAACAAACCCCTGGCATCGTTCGTATTGTAAGCAAACTTTACTTTACCTATGAAGTACGAAACGTTCCAAACTTCGGAGAGTCGCTAGAGTTATCTTTCTTAGGTAACGGGAAGCCCAAAACTTGAAAAGGAGGGAGGAATTGGGTGATATGATCGAAACGCGGGAGATTTCGGTCTCCCTTGTGGAAGGAATGTGAACGCGGGAGATAAGGTTCAAACGTGGGAGTCTCCCGCGAAATGTGGGAGAGTTGACAGGTACATGTATGTTATGTCGACCTAATTTTTGTCTTTAGTCTATATTTTGTAAACCGGAAGTAGGTAACCTTAACACTCAGGTTGCACCAGACTCGGTACCAGTGATTTTTTTACTTTTTTAAAAAGCAACCTGTTCCTTTTCATTTGGGAAAATTTCGACATTTTGGAACAAATTGGGAAAATCTAGAAACAAAATTTCTTTAAAGAAACGCTCAAATTATTGGTTCAAGACAGCAATTCGGTTAGGGTTAACCCTAACTAAAAATTTACAAATGTACCCCACTTTAACTGTAGAGAAGTAAAGCCATTTGTACGATGCTTCATACTTTTGGGGTACAAATTTACAATTGACAGGAACTGGGACAAGACTGACATCAGAATCCGAGTCGGGACGTGTAACTGTTGTCCTCATTTGAGATGTACAGTCCTTGACTTCTTTATCGGAAACAGAGGCCTGTTCGGGTCGAGAACTGACGCTGTCGGTGACTTCATTTTCATCGGATATTACGGGAGTGTTACCAGTACCTTTATTATCGCAATCCTTTTTAAAAACTGAGTCGATTTTTGGCAGATCTCTTGTATCTTTTTTATTGAGTATTTTGACTTAGTACATGTACTTAGAGTTGTGAGACATCCTGCCCCGTAACATCTATCAACAAGTAATTAACATGATATGAAGGAATTGCTCGATTTTAAATGTTGCATTGAAGCCACCAAACGCTTTTAAGGAGATTTTGATTACTTTTGTGCACGTTTCGTGTCAAATTCAATTCAATCTTGAATTTTGATCGCCGTGTATTGGGAAAATATGGGCTGATTTTTAGGAAAATAAAGCTAATTTTTACGAGGGGAAGCCACCGATATTCGGCGGTAAATCAGGCAAAAAAAATCACTGGGTACTAGAGATTTGTGAGCAATAAATGGGAAATAACATGTATATACTTTGTAATTATCTTTAACTAAAAATGCGTTCGAGCATTCACCGATTTGAGCATTGGTACGCATAGTCTATGTCAGGTTATGGTTGCTTCTGTGGCTTTTTTTTGTGTGAGGGCATTAATAAATTAGGCTCCATAAACTCTAAAATTAAAATAAATTTACTTAAATAATCTATTCAAGGAATGAATATTCTGTAACAATTCAACAAAAGTGACTGGCATGTTGCAGTCTTCATGAAAACTTTTTTTGATCACTAGCCAGCCAGGCTGGTTGAGTGCCAAAATTACTAGCCACTCAAAATTTTCACTAGCCACTGAAAAAAACGCTATAAAGACCAATCGTTTCCTCAGCTAGGTCCGTTGAATAGGCAAAAATCACACATATAGAGTATGCATAAAAATCGAACGAAGTTAAACCACCACCCGATCATTTCTCTGGCGGATGTCAGCTATGTCATTATCAATAGACTTAATTTTACACTAAATGCATGATCTTGTTTGTATAGTTTCACATACGCTTTTTGCCGAAAATGGACCGAGAAAGAAAAATACAAGAACTAATTTGAATCATACACGCTTAAAGGCCGGAAGTCGCTTGCGGCGCTTGGCCAATAGTTATAAAAATTTCGTAAGAATTTGGTCATTTCAGTGTTTATACTCGCATATTAGTTGGTACCGTAAAATAAGTTTTAATAACCCGTCACGCCGTGCAGAAAATAATGCACTGTGGTTACGGAAATATTTGTCTTGTATTTTAGGACAATATTTTAATGAACAGATGAAGAAAACGTTATAATATTTCATTTTAAACATGTTCAATAAAATAAACATTTCATACTTAACCAGTGATAAAAGTTGATACGTAAGGTATACATTTTAAGGAAAGAAGGCGACGTTTTTACCCTAAGTACAAGACCAGAAATCGCCAGCCGTCGGCGCTTAATGAGAACACTGCATTTCATTAAAAGTCACTAGCCAGTCGGGCTAGTTCAGCATCAAATTTTGGTAGCCCGAGGAATTATTTGGTAGCCAGGGCGGTCGGGCTAGTGAGTTTTCACGAAGACTGATGTTGTTGTTGTGGTTCGTATATGTTCAGCTCGTTTTTCATACGTAGTCACAGAGTGGAACGAACTGGATAACCATCAAGTGCTATCCAAGACTGTGGAAGGCTTTAGATCCTGAAGCATGATAAAGTAAGTTTATGCACTCTCTCATTCCGTTGATCATAGGCCGGTATTGGTAATTCAACGTACCTATACAGATACAGTACAGATACAGCTGAATGACCTTTTGACAGTTTGAGGAATGACATTGAGAAAGTTCGATCATTTTGAAGCACTGCTTTGAGGTAAACTGCTATAAAATTGGAGAATGGTTAAGATAGGTGATTAATGAATACTAAATATCAAATTGCAACATCAATGTGAATTTGGACAACCTCTGGTGGGTCAGCCGCAACAACAAGTTCGTTTCCTCGCACCATGGCCATGTCGAATGTATGTTCCGAAAAGTTGAAAGAACGAACTCGATTTATTTTTTTTTTTCAAAGTTCTGCGTATTACATGTTTATATTGTTTATGTATTTCCATGTATATCATTTGTCAAAATGAATCAGATTGTATTATAAAAGAGTTACATACAATACATATGACGTCATCGTTTTCACGTTCTTAGGGGGTGGGTGGAGGGGTTTCGGGAAACCCCCCGGTTTCAAGCTTTTCTTTTCAGACATTAAAAAAAAAGTAAAAACAATTGTCAATTTTAAAGAAGGTGGTAAAGAAATATGTGTGTTTTATGAACTGCATTGGACTGCTCCCGATTCATCCCTCAGATGAAGAAAGTCCTATATGAACGTGATTCAATGTAGGTTGTTGCCGAAACGTGGACGATGGACATGGCAGCAATGCATCCTTCCCGACTCTGTAATCCATCCCTGAGAAAATTTTGGAAAATTTATTCAAATCGGTGGTTTTTGTGGTGTTTCGATCGGGGCTATTTCTGATACATTTCATTTTTTTTTTTAGGAAATAACAGTTCAATGCTTCCAAAAGCATGTCATAAGTGCCCCTTCGTTGGGCACTGCCGAGGGGGCACGTGCCTCCCCCCCCCCAACCCCCCGGCTGAATCCGCCACTGGCTTTATAGGGGAATATCTACTATGAAATGGTGGAAAGTAATATACTATATAGCAGACTTTCCGACTAGGGAAAAACTACTACATAGTTGATTTTCCGGAGGAAAAGCCACTATATATTGCCATTTTGCCGGAGAAAAGACGGATAGGGGGAGACTAAGGCACGGTCCATTTGATATTCAGGGGGGGGGGGGGGGGGGGGGGGGGCTTGGGTTTTTTTCGAAAAAAATAATTTTGCTCTGAATTTTGATGAAAAAAATTAATTTGCTTATGGTGTAACAGAAAAAAATAATCTTGCTCTTACAAGTAATCTGAATTTGAAGAATAACCATAAAAATTCACTTAAAATTCTTGAAAAAAATTTCAGTTCGCTTCGCTCGCCACAGTTTTCTCTTTATATAACAATTTTTTGGCTAGCTTCGCTCGCCGCCATACTTTTCTTCTTTAACGGCAAACTCATATTTAGAAAATATCAAAAGTATACATGTGACTGGAAAAAAAGGGTTTCCTTGTATGCTTAAATACATTATCAATATCATTTATCTCTATTATAGATACATGTGCATCACCATTGACCATAGAGTCTAAAATTTATACAAAATCTTGGAAGGAGAATTTAATTAAGTTTTTCACTAGTTTACATTTCTAAATTCAAAATTTTTACATGACCTTGTATACATTTTGTTTACTGAAAATTAAATCACATTGTAAAAATCTTATATCTTTTCTCTCTCTCAGTTTGGAAGTGAATGCAAGTTTTACATAAGAATTTAGTAATGTTTAGAGCAGTTTAAGTAAAAATTAAGAATTTATGTTGAAAAAAAACACAAGCATTCCTAATACCGGGTACCGTATACATATCAATAATTGTTAGAAAAAAAATTCCTTGCTCCAACTTTGCGAGAAAAAAATAATTTTGCCCCGGTCCGGGTCGAAATAAATAATCTTGCTCCGACATTGTTACAACCCAAGCCCCCCCCCCCCCCCCCCCCCCCCCCCCCCCCCCCCCCAATATCAGATGGACCGTGCCTAAGCATAGGCGCTCGTGGCAAAGATATTTTTTTTCTGCCTGTGCTTTAACCTACGGTGGTTTCCCGATCAGCTGTTTCTATGTTTACATCATAGTGCCGATAGACAGAAGAAAGGAGAAAGAATCTTTCTCCTTTCTTCTGTCTATCGGCACTAGCTGTATGATGTAAACATAGAAACAGCTGATCGGGAAACCACCGTAGGTTAAAGCACAGGCAGAAAAAAAATTATCTTTGCCACGAGCGCCTATGTGCCTAAGTACTACATAAAACCGGTTATAATTAAATGTTATTATCTTTTTTTCCCATTTGGTTTTACGCATTCGTACCATTCGTCCGGAACTTAGTACACACTGTTTCCGCTTTACTTTTACGATAAACTTGGGAAGTACAGAAAGAAAACTTGTGTGACTGTGAGATGAATGTGTATGTAACACAATGTCACGAAGAAATACACCCTCATATGTCTATCAGATAATTTGTTTTGTCATTGATTTGAATAATTTGGACAGAAGATTACTCTTAGCTACACTGACATGCCTATTCAGTGATTTCTTTTGCCATTTTTGAAAACCACCCCTTCCTTTTTGTTTGGGAATTAAAATCGAAATCATCATGATCATAGCTTCAATATTTCGCACTTCTTCGGTTATTTTTGTGTGTGAGAGGCTTCAATTCCTTCCCATAAACTGCTGTAGTGCAAGCAGATTGTTTATTCAATTCAACATACCTGTCGATTAACTCTCCTGCATTTTGTGGGAGACTCCCACGTTTGAACCTTATCTCCCGCATTCACATTCCTCTCGTGAGGGAGACAAATCTCAAGAGTTTCTATCCTATCACCCAATTCCTCACTCAAGTTTTGGGCTACACATTACGTAAGAAAGATAACTGTAGCGACTTTCCGAAGTTCGGAACGTTTCATACTTCTGTAGCAGAGCGGGTCTAGGTAATCAATATTAATCTATTTTTATTCTTACTTTTTACCTTTACGCTATTTATAGATACATAGATTCGAACTCTTATCTTTAGCCAATCAAATTAATCGTTACATGTAATGTATATCTCACTGTTCGGTAACTGCCATGTGATCGAGCAGTATATAAAGCTAGCGTTCAGCGAGCTCAGTGCAGTGTTCTGCCAGACTTTCTGGCTTGTAAAGCCTCTTTAGTTTGCTTCCGACTTCAAAGAAAAGAATAGCAACATTTTGTCTATCTGATTTAGTTGCAATTTAGTTTGATATTTTACGTTGGCATTATTTTAAGGAATATTTTGGCTACGACTTATTATTTGGATTGAATTTGATTTGATTTAGTTAGTGTTGGTATTTGATTTGCAATTGAACTTGATTTGGCTCTCACGACGACTTTTGATTTTGTTTATTGGTTTTGTTTAATAAAGAAGATACTTGGTAATAAATATAGAAAAATCCTATTGTTTTGTCTGATTTACACGCACCACCACTCGTCCACTACTACACTTCATAGGAAAAGTAAAGTTTGTTTACAATTCGAACGATGCCAGGTGTTTGTTTTACAATTAGTACACAGCTTGTGTATGTATTGATGCCAAAGGTTAATTAATTAAGCTGTGAAAACATTGTCCTGTAAGGTATATTTTTATCGTGGAGTATCGGATCTAGATGAGGAAATTTACCGTTATGAAGTCAGAATTATTTAGTTGTAATGTCAGTTTGAATTAAACATGCATCTCCATCTTGACATCATGCGGTAACATGCGATTGTGATAACACATTATGGCTTGCGCTACAGTAGTATATGGGAAGGAATTGAAGCCCTCTGACACACGACAATAATTTTAAAATAGGAACAATGTGGGAGAAGGGCGAAATATTGAAGCTAGGAAAATCACAGACTAGCTGCTGATGTTTATCTATGTTCAAAAAATGAAAAACCAACCCTTTGTTGTTTTTATCTCTACTGGTCCCAGACCAGTCGAGCTTATGCAATACTCTGGCGTCCGGTCGTCTGTCCGTCCGTCTGTCTGTCCGTCTGTCCGTCCGTAAACAATTCTTGTGCTCGCCACTCCTCTGAAACTAAAGGAGATAGAAAGTTAATTCTTTTTGCATCCTACTTGGTATGTGGTATTCTTTTTGCATCCTTCTTGGTATGTGGTGTAGTTGTGCACCTGCAATTTGGTTTCAGCCCCTGACCCCCAGGGTCTTAGAAAATTGGCGTGGTTGTGATTCTATGAAATCTTGTGCTCGCATCTCCTCTGACACTATAAATGATATAGGCTTAAATCTTTTTGCAATATATGATGGGTCTGTGGTCTTGTCATCAACCTGATATTTTGTTTGAGCCCCTGACCCCAAGGGTCTTAGAAAATGGGTGTGGTCACTTTCTCCTACATGTATATAAGTCTACGTAATCATGTACTGGCAACTCCTCTGAGACTATAAATGATGGAGACTTCATTCTTTTTGCAATATGATGGGTCTGTGGTCTAGTTATGCACCTGATATTTTGTTTGAGCCTCTGACCCCCAGGATCTTAGAAATGGGTGTGGTCTTTTTCTCCTATATAACTCTATGTAATCTTGTGCTTGCAACTCCTCTGAGACTATAAATGATGGCAATTAAATTCTTTTTGCAATATTATTTTTACGTGGTCTAGTTAAGCACCTTGTATTTTGTTTGAGCCTCTGACCCTAGGGGTCCTTGAAAATGGGTGTGGTCATTTTCTCCTGTATAACTCTATGTAATCTTGTGCTCGTAACTCCTTTGACACTATAAATGATGGAGACTTAATTCTTTTTGCAATATGATGGGTCTGTGGTCTTGTCATCAACCTGATATTTTGTTTGAGCCCCTGACCCCAAGGGTCTTAGAAAATGGGTGTGGTCACTTTCTCCTATATAGGTTACAGTAAACATTTTTTTTTCATGACGTCATCCCTTGACGCGCACCCTTAACCCAGCGTCATATAATACTATCATAAAATACATACCTATCAAAGTGCATATATGGTTAAAAAGAATAAATCTTACACTTTATCATGCTTACACAAGATTATACCTATAACTTATAATAAGATGTAGAAATGTGCTCGACAAAGGGGAAAATAGTAAAAATTTGACGGTACCCGCGGGGCAACTTCTACAGCGGAAACGACATTGTTCCGTAAATATTTGGGGAATAAAATTCATATCAAAGAAAGAGTGTATCTATATCAATAAAATATAAAAGTGAATTAGGGATTGACCGTGTAGTTAAGGAGAAATCAATATGACCATCAAAAACACTGAAAATCATGATGTCCCTTTTGGCGCCCCTTACTGTGGTAGACTCCTTTAATGAGCCCCAGCTCATTGCCTATGAACACGTGTTTCAGAAAATGAAAATTTCCCATAATCTTGCAAATATCTTACAGATTTTAATGATACCTCATAATATGCCATTATTTCAATTTTCATGCATACAGTATGAAGATCAAGGCTCAGCTCTTATTATTAAAAAAATTGACCGGGGCCAAATCAGGTTAGAGATTATACGAAACTGTTTATTGAAACCTAAAAGACATTTTAATCATCCCGTCATAATTTTTTTCCTTAAAATATGGAAAGTATATGCCGTTCCGAAGAATTTGATATATCGCAAGTTGTCGTAACGCGCATACTTATTTATCGGTATGCCGCATAGAGATTCCCGCGACCCACTCCGAAATGCCCATTTTTGCCTTTATTTCACCATTTGACATGTTGAGGCAGATACCCATTTTAATACCCATAATGCATCTATAATACAGCACTTTGACCTTTATTTTCACTATTGCTACCACCTATATGTAATATACTGTTTACACATGTATGGTATCCAAGGACTTTTGTAAATTTACATACTACATCAGTATCCATATTCCCATATGCCTAAAAGACATTTTAATCATCCCGTCATAATTTTTTTCCTTAAAATATGGAAAGTATATGCCGTTCCGAAGAATTTGATATATCGCAAGTTGTCGTAACGCGCATACTTATTTATCGGTATGCCGCATAGAGATTCCCGCGACCCACTCCGAAATGCCCATTTTTGCCTTTATTTCACCATTTGACATGTTGAGGCAGATACCCATTTTAATACCCATAATGCATCTATAATACAGCACTTTGACCTTTATTTTCACTATTGCTACCACCTATATGTAATATACTGTTTACACATGTATGGTATCCAAGGACTTTAATTGTAAATTTACATACTACATCAGTATCCATATTCCCATATGCCTACAGGTTACAGTAAACAGTTTTTTTCATGACGTCATCCCTTGACGCGCACCCTTAACCCAGCGTCATATAATACTATCATAAAATACATACCTATCAAAGTACATATATGGTTAAAAAGAATAAATCTTACACTTTATCATGCTTACACAAGATTATACCTATAACTTATAATAAGATGTAGAAATGTGCTCGACAAAGGGGAAAATAGTAAAAATTTGACGGTACCGCGGGGCAACTTCTACAGCGGAAACGACATTGTTCCGTAAATATTTGGGGAATAAAATTCATATCAAAGAAAGAGTGTATCTATATCAATAAAATATAAAAGTGAATTAGGGATTGACCGTGTAGTTAAGGAGAAATCAATATGACCATCAAAAACACTGAAAATCATGATGTCCCTTTTGGCGCCCCTTACTGTGGTAGACTCCTTTAATGAGCCCCAGCTCATTGCCTATGAACACGTGTTTCAGAAAATGAAAATTTCCCATAATCTTGCAAATATCTTACAGATTTTAATGATACCTCATAATATGCCATTATTTTAATTTTCATGCATACAGTATGAAGATCAAGGCTCAGCTCTTATTATTAAAAAAATTGACCGGGGCCAAATCAGGTTAGAGATTATACGAAACTGTTTATTGAAACCATAAGTCTACGTAATCATGTGCTCGCAACTCCTCTGAGACTATAAATGATGGAGACTTAATTCTTTTTGCAATATGATGGGTCTGTGGTCTAGTTGTGCACCTAATATTTTGTTTGAGTTCTTAACCCCAAGGTTCTTAGAAAAAGGGTGTGATCATTATCTTCTATATAACTCCTATATAACTCTGTTATATTGTACTGGCACCTCCCCTGACACTATAAATGATGGAGACTTCATTCTTTTTGCAATATGATGGGTCTGTGGTCTAGTTGTGCACCTGATATTTTGTTTGAGCCTCTGACCCCCAGGGTCTTAGAAAATGGGTGTGGTCATTTTGTTTTGTCCTACATAACTCTATGTAATCTTGTGCTCGCAACTCCTCTGACACTATATTTAATGATGGAGACTTACTGGTAATTTTTTTGCAATATGATGGGTCTGTGGTCTTAAAAAAGAAGGAAAATTGATACATATGTGTACAGTGCTCCCCCGATATAACGCCAACATCCGTCCAGAGAAAAAATTGGCGTTAAAGTGAGGGTGGCGTTACATCGAGGGAGTAAAATAAAAGGATGATAAACAGCTATACGCTTTAAAAAAAATATTATTTTCGCATTTCAAGAATGTGCTGAGTCAAAGAAAAATGCATGTACATGCAGAGTGTTTAAAACGATTTATTTGCGACGGCGATTGAGAAATTTTAGAGCAAATAAAGAGGAAATTCAAACCGGCGACTTTTATCATCTGAGTCGGCGAAATTTCGCCGGGTGCCGCCCCTTATAGAAGTCAGTGTTAAATAGTAACATGAAATATATGATACAGGTTTATCCGTATTTTAGAACATGTAGGCACTGATGAGCACATTCCTTGCATTGGCATTAGTAGCGCCGCGATACGTGCACAGCGCATCTTTTACTTTTTCGTGAATAGACGATTCAATGACGCTTGAATTTCATGCTGGGCTAAATGCCGTTTTCTTTTTTAAATATCTGCACATCCTCACTGGACTCGCCATAAGTATTAATTAAAGTTCAAATTACACTATCTAGGTAAACGTCCATATTGATTGGTAATCAAAACATTCGTGTAAACGAAAATAAACCCAAGCGCGATAATTAACAAGACAGTGAATATAAGTTGTTTGTTTAGTAATAACAACTCAATTAAATGGCATTGTTATCGGGGGTTTTAAGTACCAAATACGACAATTTGTACGCCGAATTCAGTGGCGGATGGCGGTATGCGGGGGTTGGCGTTATAACGGGGGTTTATTATGTAAGGAAATCTATACTTTGGGAAAAAGTGGCGGTAGCCGGGGTTGGCGGTTTAACGAGGGGCGATAAATCGGGGGAGCAGTGTATTTATATTTTACCATTGATAATGAGCGAATAAAACAAAACAACCAGGAGAGTTACAGTCTCGTCAGAGACTTCTGGTTTATCATACGTAGAGGGAAAAGAGATCTTTTTTCGCTCTACGTATGATGAAAAACAACAAAGGGTTGGTTTTTATTCTTTGATAGATAAATATCTGAAGCATGTTGGGAAAATATGCGACATTTTGGGAAAAATTAGGAAATCTCAGACCAAAGCTACATCTTCTGTCTAATACTAAAAAATCATTCAATATCAGATTTTGGTAATGTATAGTTACAGTGCAACGTAGACGCTATTTTCTTATTATGTTATTCCTAAAGACAGGATCGAATAACTGAATACATGTAAGAAAATAGTATCTTTGCTGCACTGTAACTAGGTAATGTAAAGCATTCAAACAATCATTACATTCAATTTCTGAAGAAAATTTGTATTTCAAATAATTTATACTTCAAAAGAAAAATTTAGGGACTTTCAAATTGGGAATTTATACCTAACATTTTTGGAAAATAAAGCCAAATTTTGACAGGAGAAACCTATCATATTCCGTGGTAAATTGGGCCAAAAAATCACTGCTTCTTATTATGTTATTCCTAAAGACAGGATCGAATAACTGAATACATGTAAGAAAATAGTATCTTTGCTGCGCTGTAATTAGGTAATGTAAAGCATTCAAACTATCATTACATTCAATTTCTGAAGAAAATTTGTATTTCAAATAATTTATACTTCAAAAGAAAAATTTAGGGACTTTCAAATGGGAATTTATACCCAACATTTTTGGAAAATAAAGCCAAATTTTGACAGGAGAAACCTATCATATTCCGTGGTAAATTGGGCCAAAAAAATCACTGCCCCGACTCTGAGAACAGTGGCAGATTCAGGGTTGTCCTCTTCATCAAGTCTAATGGCAGTGAATAAGCTACATCATTAGAACATCTTTTGTTGATAAAAATATAAAATAGATCATGCTTTTGCTATCGATAACACATTCACTGACAAGTACAGTACTCGCATTAGATTTTTGTAATGCTATCCAGCGAAAATTCTGCCGTTATGACCCATGAGCTTGTGTGACTGAGCGTGGGTTTATGACAATGTACTAGTAAATATCAGGTTTTTAAGAAATTTTATCACATTTTTGAGTTATCTTAGCGAATAGAAGGGGGGGGGGGGGGTTGTAAACTGTAAGTGGTTGGGCATTTCACATTGATATTTCACTCCTAGATAACTTATTTTATGACCACTCATCTTTGACTCTAATCTTGACCTTAATATCTTACCTACTTTTTAGCTCACCTCAAGGAAGTTGAGATGAGCTTATGCTATAACCCCGGTGTCCGCGTCCAGTTAAAAGTTTTTGAGGTATCTCTGTATCTGGCAAAGAACTGATGCTACAGTAACCAAACTTGCACAAGTGATTCATCTTTGGATGCTGAGGTGAACCCTTGCATTGGATGCTGCATCTGACCTACATTTTCGGGTTCAGTGACTTGGGTCCATTAAATTTTATGGTTAAAGTTTTTAGGGTAGCTCAGTATCTGATAAAGTACTGATGCTACAGTAACCAAACTTGCACCAGTGATTCGTCTTGGGATGCTGAGGTGAACCCATGCATTGGATGCAGCATCTGACCTATTTTTTCTGCTTGAGTGATTTTGCCTATAAAAGCTAATATTGAGCATAGAGTAAGTGCCACATGTACCAAACTGGCATATTGGATGTATCTTTGATCAAACTTTCATAAAATGACCTTGACCTACTTTTTCCGCTTGAGTGATTTTGCCTTTAAATGCCAATATTGAGCAAAGTATAAGTGCTTCATGTACCAAATTTGCATATTGGATGTATCATTGATAAAATTTTCATAAAATGACCTTGACCTACTTTTTCCACTTGAGTGAATTTGCCTTTAAATGCCAATATTGAGCAAAGTATAAGTGCTACATGTACATGTACCAAGCTTGCATATTGGATGTATCATTGATCAAACTTTCATAGAATGACCTTGACCTACTTTTTCCACTTTAGTGGACTTTTCTTCAAAAGCCAATATACATGTACTTAAAAATATGTTAAAATTGAACTTTGCTGCCACAAGGTGAGCTTCGTAATCTTTGATTACACTATGTTTTTAACTTTTCAAACTTCACTATATCAAAAAGCCAATATTGAGCAAATTATAAGTACTACATGTACCAAACTTGCATAATGGATGTATCTTTGATCAAACTTTCATAAAATGACCTTGACTTACTTTTTCCACCTGAGTGATTTTGCCTTTAAAAGCAAATAAGAAAAAAATGTTTTAATTAAACTTTGCTGCCATAATATCATGCTGCCACTAGGTGAGCACTGTAATTTTTGATAACCTATGTTATTCTCAAAGCTGCCACCAGGGTCATTTATTTTTCACAAATAAAGAGCTTGATTCAAAATAAATTTTAAAATTAGACTACCAGTGTCATTATCACATTTGTAATTACAAGGGCTTTTTTAGTACGCAGAAGGTATTCTGCTGATAGATTACATATTGTATCTCCAAAAAGGACAAATAATCAATGGCACTGACACAGTTATGGGAAAATATTAAACTGTGTTGTTTCATCACGACAATGTTAATGTTCACAAGTCTGTCACTGCTATGGCTGCCATTCATGAGTGTGGCTTTAATTTGATTGAACATCTGCCTTATTCACCTGATCTTGCTCCATCAGACTTTCTTCTATTCCCAAAACTGAAAGCGGCTATTTCTGGCACCCACTTTCAGTCTGATGATGATGTCATACTTGCAGTGGATGACTTTCTGACCAGTCAAGATAAGGAATTCTTTAAAAGTGGCACAAAAATGTATTGAGACCCTTAAACACTGGTGGCAAAAGTGTAAACATATTGAAGGGGATTATGTAGAAAAATAATGCAAAGTGTCTGATAAAATTCGAATTCTTCAATATGAGGCCCACAACATATCAATCAGCCCTCGTACCATCACATAGTAGGACAATAACACTTAAAGACCATTTTAATCTTTTGTTTGATTTGTTTTCTCATTTTCAGATTACATCTGTAGGACGAAATGAAGTGGTTTTTAATACATGTAGCAGTCTTCCTGATTTTATTTCCCCATATAAGCACACTACCTGATGATGATGGTGATGACTATATAGACCCGTTTGATATGACCAGTGATATGAAACCAAAACCAAAGAATCCTTCTCTGGTACAGTATTATCTCACTTTATGAAAATGTTCTGTAGAGTTGAGATTTTACAGTATTACAGAGGTACAGTATTATCTCACTTTATGAAAATGTCCTGTAGAGTTGAGATTTTACAGTATTACAGAGGTACAGTATTATCTCACTTTATGAAAATGTCCTGTAGAGTTGAGATTTTACAGTATTACAGAGATACAGTATTATCTCACTTTAAGAAAATGCCCTGTAGAGTTGAGATTTTACAGTATTACAGAGGTACAGTATTTTCTCCCATTTGCCCCCATGTGGGATAGAGTTTGCCCATAGCGACGCGTCATGTAGGGTCACTGTATCCCACATGTACCTCGCATGACTTTTGACGTCGGCCGTATAGGCCTTATTAATATTGTGACGTCGTTGTTATCCATTGTGACGTCATGATTTTGCACCTAAAGCGGCGACCTCTCAACAAAAAAGTCGTTTTAAAACTCTTTTTTTTACATTCTAATTCCTATTAAACCGAGTAAGGCTAAGGACTACGGTTTATTCTTTTAGAATAAACCATTTTTGAGGGCGCTGAAAACGAATATCCCTTTATTTTTCGAATTCGATGAAGTTGACGATTTCATAATTTCATGGAAATTCAAGAAAGGCCCCTAGAAATGGGAGAAAAACTATCAACCATATGTTTGTCATGTTGGATGAGAAAAGCCCACCCTCGGGGTCTTGTTTCTGGTCAGGGAACTCGGCAAGCCTCGTTCCCTGACCAGAAACCAGACCCCTCGGGTGGGCTTTTCTCATCCCACATGACAGCATATGGTTGATAGTTATAATCTCACTTTATGAAAATGTCCTGCACATAGAGTTAAAAAAAGATGGAAAGAATTATATGAAGGAGAACAGTGTAGAGTAGGGTATACCATGAAACCTTTAAAGTAATTTACTTGGTCTCAGATTTTATATTTAATACAGTAAGATGTTTGGAAAAGGTAATATACTTTTGCTTTTACCATCAAGACTCCATAATATTTTGACAAATATTTTTTTACAGTATGAATTAGACTTTACGTATACGGTACATGTATTCTAGGGAAAGAGTGATCCTCCACCAGGAGATAAACAGGATGTGCATGATAGCACAACAACAACAACAACAACAACAGAAACAACAACAAAATCTCCACCATCACCAGCAGACAGCCAGCCAGATACTAGTATACTAAAAGAAGCTGAAACTGTGGGCTACATACTGACAAAGAAACATATTGGCACACTGCTTAAACATCTGGAGGGAAGGGTAACTAAATTTAGTTTACTCAGTGGTTATAATCCCCTCGAAATATAGTTTCAGAGGGGAAATATTATCCCTGCATGTATATATGTGTGTTCATGAATATGTTTGTGTATGTGTGTCTGTCAAGAACCTTTTGAATATGAAAGTAGACAAACAGTGTAGAATAGTTCAATTAGTTGTCTGTCATTATGAGAGGATATCAGGGTCAGAAGTCAAGGTTATTGTGGGCAATGTAGGAAAATTATGCAAACCACAATTATAGAAGACAAAATATTGAAAATCACAAAGCCTTTCACAAATTTAGCCATGGGAAGAGGATTGACCTGATTTATTTTCAAATTTATAGGTCAAAGGTCTAGGCTACAGTGGACATTATAGGAACATCAGCTAAATAGAATACAAACTGCATGTAGCCAATGTACATGTAGAATCACTTCACTTTCCACAAATGTTGTACAAGAGGAGAGACTGACCTCTATACACTTTCAATGCCATTGGTTAAAGGTCATTACATATACTGAACAAAAAAATAGTTTTTTGAACATACTAAATGATGAATTTAAGAAGGTGAAATTATTTTGAGGAGATGGTCTTAATTAACGTGTATATATTCAAAGTAAAATTTGTCAAAGGTCAAGGTAAAAATATATATACATGCAGTGAATTTTGAACTTTAGAGGGGGCGTTAAACTTTGAATTGCTTGTTTTTCTTTTCCTCTCTTGGCAAATTGTTCCGATGTAAATGTGTTGATGTTGAAGGAAAATATTTCTGCCATTTACTTTGGTTCTCTTACACATGTAGCTTAGTTGTTTTGGTAGGTGATTTATAGCAGCGTATGTTTTTGAAATTGTACAAATGTACCTATGGTACATGTACAGATAATTATTTTAGGTTTCATTTGCTCTTTCATGCATTAAACTTTGTTTGTTTACTTTTTTCTTTTTCATGTTTTAGTATCCCACAGGGCATTCACAAGAGTATAGCATGTTGATTAAGCTGTCCAAAGACGATATCTACGTTCTGAGTAGATTTGTGCGGGAAAATAAAGGGAGTTTACATGATGTGCACGAGATTCTCTCTTCTATGACGTTAAGTGTGACAGAATCACATTTGGGAACTTTTGGCAAAGTTTCCTTATGGTTTGAAGATAGATTTGGCACTAGTATCGATGCAGCTCTAAAGGTAAAATATTTTGAAATACCTTCATTAAGAATAAAAGATTATACACAAAGATGTACATCTATATATCATACATGTTTATCGGGTGTTTTGGTCAGATTGCGAAGCAAAATCCAGTTTATGAAAAGTGGGAAGTCTGTCCGTCTGTCTGTCCGTCAGTGCGTCAACATTTTGGTTAAGGTGTTGCCTTTAAGTCTGTTAGGAGGAAACTGCTTGGAGCAGCAACTTGAAACTTTACATGGTGATTGACCTTGATGAGATGAATCAAATGCAGCAATATAGTTTGACCTTGACCTTGCAGATAGAAAATTAAGAAGTTATCAAGTTTAAGCCAATACAGAGAAAACTATGAGAAGACAATTGACAAGTAACTTTTCATGATGATGGACCATGTCAAGACCTTTCATTTGAGACCTTTACTTTTGACATTGTAACCTTTACCTTAGAGTTCCAACTACTTTTCAAAAACATTAACCTTGGCCATATCTTTTGAACCTAAGGGTTAGGGATTTTATATTGCATATGCAAATTCTTTGTAATAAGACCTTTGATTTGAGACCTTGATTTTTGACCTATTGACCTTGAAGTTGACCTACATTCCAAAACATTTACCTTGGCTATATCTTTTGAATTGTAATGGGTACAGCTTTTCATATTCGACTTGAATATTCCTGACAAAAACTTTTTTAATGAAACTTTGACCTTTGACCTAGCGACCTTCACATCAAAGTCTGCTATATTTTTCAAAAACCTTAAACTTCACTATATCTTTTTAATCATAAGTGGCTTTATTGGCTTTCATATTTCACATGAGGATTCCTTATGAAACAACCTTTTATTTGAGACTGTAATCATGACCTTGAACTTTGACCTACATTTCAACAAAATTAAAATTGGCTATATCTGTTGTAATACAAGGGTAGGTCTCTTTTTAAAATATATCACTTATAGATTCCTTTTGACAATAACTTAGATAAATAAAACATACATCCTCTAAAACTGCCGTTTCACAATCCGGCCATACCACCTTTAGTGGTCTTTGGTTTATTTTTACATTTCTCCAAGTTTGCAACTTCATAAAACTAGAAAAAAAAATGATACTATACCATAAACTTATAAAGTAAAAAGTGTGCTATAAAGTATACTATACTTTTTAAACATTCACTGATAGATAAAAGTTGAGAAAATGTAAATTAACTTCATCTATAAAAGTATGATTCTTTCAGTGTACAAAGTCATACATTATACTAGTAAACTGAAAAGTTTCTGAATATTATGGAAGAAAGTTGACAGCTGTTTTACATATTTTCTTATTTTAGATGCTGATCATCATGCTGTGTGCTTCTATATTCGCTGTATTAGAGATGAGACTACAGATTTCCTGGCGTCAGCGCTTTGTAAAGCTCATTGTACTGGCCTTCATCGTTAGCATTCCTATGACTTGGTATGAATTGTACAAGGTAAGTGCTTATAGTAACACCTCATTACATAAAGGACAAAATAAAAGACATGTGATGTGTCAGTATGGATTTACTTAGGATTTTGAATTTTATCCTTCATTAAGTTTATTATTCAAAGGTATAACTGCAACCGGTTTTAGTAAAAATAAATAAAATTCTGAATACAGAATGAAAGTATGGAGAATGGATGTAGCAAATCTTTTGCATGAGGATGAGATTCCCCTATCTCAGTTGTAAAGTCATGATTAATTATTTTTCTCACTCACCTCGTTTTATCATCACTTTAATGATTATCTAAAATTAGAATCAATACCAAAACCAACAGAAGTAATGTTATGTTCTATGACATCATAATAGGAGTCACGTGGAGTGTGAGACAAGGATATCTCAAATTGCTACGTTACGTTTTTTCTTTTGTCTCATGACGCAAGTGAGTGAGAAAAACTCTTCTAACACCCATCATTTTCAGAAAAATGTTATTGAGTATAATGAATGTTTTTTGATTACTTAGGCTGCAGAGATTGAACAGCAGACAGTAGCAATGAAGGACGTACCACCAGATTGTGTGAAGGACAATGCAGAGGAGAACTGGTTTGACACTACGCTGCTGGCGTTCAAATCTTTAGTAACTTTTGAGAAAGACAAATGCCAGAAATATTATGAACATGTGCTGATAGATCCTTTCTTGAAGGTTCCACCCACCAAAGTAAGACACTTTACAGTATAGTAGCATAAAACAGTATACAATTTGACACCTCTAAAGCTGTTGCTTCATCGTTAAAATGATTGCAGAGTTGAATGATCACAAAATGATACTGCTTATATATTTTTGACAAAGATTGTAAAGAACTGAAAAATATAATAATTATTTTGACTGAAATAGTTTTATTGTTAAAATTTCTCTTAAAATCATCTTTGTTCTTGCATATTTGATTTGATGTCATTTTTACATCCTAGGCTGTAGCTGTTACTTTTGTCCGTTTCTTTGTTTCACCACTGAAAGATGTCGGTACATCACTCAGCGAGTTTATCCGGGCCCTTCTTATTGATCTGCCCCTGACTTTGTATCCAGTAGCCCTGGCTCTTGTTACCGTTTTCTTTTTCTTACTTCTATTCATGTGGTTTGGATACAGTATCAGACTGCCATTTTTCCTGTCTATTGAACCAACCCCAGGTTATGGGGCACTCGGGGGAGGGGATGCAACTCAAGTCAACAAAGCTATTGAGGAAAATACTCAAAAAATGATTGAACAGGTACACATTCAGAATATATGTAGTCTTGGAAAAATTAAAGCATATCAATATACAGTGATAGAAAATATTCCGTAAGTCATCTTCCCCTATCAGGCCAAGATAAATTGATTTTTTGATTTAAAATACATGTTTATTGTAATAATCAGTTTAGACGAAATGAAAAAAAAAATTGACATATTTGATACCTAATGTTGATTTTACATTCTGGTACTTGTATCTAAATACATGTACATGCATCACCTAGATACAGGTCAGATGGACTGAAATTAGATTTGTAACAATTGCTTGAACAAGTGATTGATAAAGATCATTAGATAATGAATAGGTATAGGTCACAGCCACCATTCGAGGCATTATTTTTATATTAGAAAATCACTTTGAAGTGGCTCAGGGTAAATGTTTTTATTCTTTTCATTGCCTTCAACATAAATGTGTATCTAGCTGTATGTATAGTATCATGACTAGATGTCCATTTATATTTCATAGATTCAAGCTATTCAAGAGGATATGCATGAAAGAAACATCAGCATGCAAGAAAAGATTAGCAATATGGAAAAACTTCAAAGATTTGCACTGGAGCATACTCATGCCACCCCAACAGATGATGTTAGGGCTCCAACACTTCAGTATGCAATCTTGCCCACAGCAAAGTCAAAGTCATCTCCTGAAATAGTCAGGAAACGCAGGGAGGAAAATGTCTTGGAAAATAGCTTTGAAAGTTCCAGTAGTGTAGAGAGAACAGAAGTTAAAGCTCCAATCCCATGTTCAGACTACTCAGAAACAGACGGGGAAGAAACTAAAGTGTTAACTGTACCATCTAACTCTGCACATGGCTTGTCACGACAATCACCTGAACGTAAGAGCAAGCTCCCACTGAGCCTTCAGAGGAGCTCAAGTAAAGAAAAGGGCAGCTCTACCTCAGGCACATCTAGTAATCATATTGTACAGGATAGTGGTGACAATATTACTGTTCACAGGTCTATATCTCAACCTGAAACCCTGGGACCTGATTCCTCACAAGGTCAAAGGGGAGGGACCTTCTACAAAATGTAAACTTAATTTATGAGAAATCACCAATCACTTATGGCAGCATTATTATTGAGCATTTCTTTGGTGCATGAGAGAAAATGTAAACCGGTGTCTAATGAAAACGTTTGTCAATGGTAAATTGATTTTTGCACACATTTGTATATGTCTGAGTTGCATTTAGTTTTTGTGTATGTGTGTAAATGTAAGTGCATGGTTATATGAATCAAACTTTATGTTTGTGTGTACATGTATGTGTCAACATGAGTTGTTTCTGAACATGTAAAATACATTTTGTTGATGATATTTTTGTTTGATAATTTAATTGATTAATGTGATTCATAGATGGTATTGAATGATAGGAAATTTAAATCAAAATGAGATTTTTAAATGCCATTTGATGTATGATTATTTCTGTCATAATATGATCTGTCTTCATCTATACTCTGTGATATTTATCAATACTGAAGTATGTTACCCTTGGTTTTCAGCAGGAGATATGCTTTCAGATTTACATGTTATGAATTTAGTACATATACTATTCAAGTTAAACATGTAGAAAACTTGAAATACATAAAGTACTAATTCTGTATGTTATCAACTTTGGCATGATACATGCAAGTATATTTCTATGTTGAACTGACTGCTTGTATGAGATTCATAATTATGCTATGATGCAATCATGAGATACATGTTTTCTGAGAATCACAATGAATCTAATTTAGCTATTAACTATGTACATCAAGTTCCTGCTGCTGCTAATCTTGAAGTTAGTGCTTATGTACTCATAATTTACAAAACAATTTCCCATACTTCCTATAGTGTGGCTGGACCATAATAAAAAGTAGGTCACTAAGAGCCTCTGTTCTCTCAAATTTGTTGTGATACTTTGTTCAGGTATATGTATATGTTATTTTTAAAGTGACTTGTGATTATTTTGTCACCTTAAAAGCAAATCGGTGTATATGGTTCGTTTTGTCCAGTGTCTATCTGGTTGTCCCCCTTGTAGTCAATATCTTTAACATAGGTAGAAATACTTCAACATAAATTGCTACAAGTTTGTTATCGTTCACTGTGAAGCCTAGCAACTCTTTCGGAAAATTTTGTTCTTGTCTGTTAGTATGTCTTTCCAGACAATAAAATTTGAAGTGTTGGTTATGATATGTGAGTGCTGTTTCAAAGAAAACAAATAGATGAACCATCTCTTTTGAACTGCAATTGACATGTTGTTGATATTTCTTATGTGGATGCAAAATGACAAGATTTTGCTGTGAATTCTGCAAAATTTGACATACAAGTTTGATAAGAAGGTTAGGATCTGCTGTAAGTGATAGCTTGCTAATATTTCACATAAACATTATTTGTGACAGGGCCTTACTGCGCAAACCAAGCTTTAAAGCCAAATGTTCAATATTGCTGTCTCCCAGAAGCATCTATAATTAAATATATAAGCATATCATATCATTAGAATATGAATTTTGAAGTCGCCTGCACCTTAAGAGGAGCATACTAGTATAGGGACCAAACCATCTGTTTGGTAGTCACATAAATGGCTATTATAACTTTTACCGGTATATAATTTTAATAAACTTTGAGGGATTGTTGAAGCATGATGAGACTCAACACCCAGTGAGGTTCAATGTCACTGAAGTCGCATTTTTAGGGTCAAACATGCGACAAGTGTATACATGTTTCTCCTATTTATCTCAATGATTTCTTGTGAATACTAATTCTCAGAAAGGAAAATAGATACAGAGTTACTTCTTTTTGCCTGAAAAGAATCTTATGGTCTTTTTGTGTTCAGGGACAGACTGTTTTTGTCCTGTCTTACTGTTTATCCGCAAAAACTTAAACCTTGGCCATTATCTTTGAATGGTAAGTGATAGGGCATTTTCATTTTACGCATGTATTCCTTGTGAAGACCATTCCATGGATACCAAAAGTTTTTACCTTGTGACCTTGACTTTGAGTTGACCTACTTTCGAAAAACTTTAATCTTGGTCATAACTTTTGATTGGTGAGACATGGAGACCTTTCCATTGATACAAAAAATTATGATTGTTTGACCTTGACCTTGGAGTTTGACCTACTTTTGAAAAAGTTGTAAGCCTTTTTGATAACTCTTGAATGGTAAGTGATAGGACTTCATATTTTACATGTGTCCAATACCTTGGTACAAAAAATTGACCTTGACCTCATAGAGGGGGTATTAGTGTTTCACAAACACATTATTTTATTGCACAGAAGAAGCTTGTTAAAATAGGGTACACCTGTGGCATACCTTTGGCAGCCCCAATCCAGACAACAAAAATTGACTCGCAGTGGACCCTAATTTTTCTTCACTTCTTTCTAGCAGCAAGTGAAATTCAAACAAAAAGCTAAAGGTGCGCTAACCCCTCATATCGGCCCTATAATTTCGACGAAAAAATATTTTTGATAATGAATTATTATCACTTTTCGCAAAGTTGAATGTTTGAGAAAATACCGCTACATAATTTTGAGCCCTCGTAACGTCACGCGCGTGGTGTATGACGTCATGTTTTGATGTCATTTACCCTGAATGACGCAAAACTCAGGAAAATCATCGTATTTTACACACAAATCTTCAAAATTCATCTATGCTCCATGCCTCGCCCATGAATTTTTTTATGCAAATTAAAAGGCCGATCAGAAATCCATCGATTGACACTAAAATATTTATGGGCAAGCCCTGGATCACCACTTGATTTCATAGTTTTGTATCGAAATATTATTTATTGATATTTTCAATGATTTCAGCGTTTTTAGACGTTTTGAGCGACGTATTATTCAGTATAGGACTGTGAAATAAAAAAAAAGCTTTCATGATTTGGACTCACCATACATTTGACATTTTATAAACTAGAATATTTTGGATATATAAACAACTTTGAAAATAGGGCCGAAATGACAGGTTACTGCACCTACTCCTTTAAATCAGAATCAAAAATTCACAACCAGTAGGCAAAAAAAACAAAACAAAACAAAGATGAGGAGATGATTCCCAGACAGTGAAAACAGTGGAACACAATCTAAACATAGTGTCATCATAGATGACATAGCTCAACTCGATGGTAAAATATAAATCTGTACCTACATAACACCAAGTATCTCCAGATGCATCACCAAAAACAAGTTTGGTTTACTAGTATAAAACACTTATGATTATGACAAATATGGATAATGACCAGATCCCCATACTGAGTAGTATGATAATACAAAATTAGGATAAAACAGGAGCCGAAGCAATCAAACAAAAAACCCATCACATGAACAGAAGGGAACTCCCCAATATGGAAGTGAGACCAGGTGCATGAAACGCCCATCGCTTCAATTCTGTAGAATTGGCACATCCGGTTACTTCCATCTCGGAAGATACACGTATATTCTGTGGTTGGATGATTCAAAAAGTCTAAGACATAGTATCATCCACCATTCTGGACAATAGGACATCATAGCATACGAGGAGCCCCCCGTATTGACCGTAAAACTTCCTCAGTGACGATGTAAGTCGGTCACAAACGTATCCCCTATTAAGAAGCTTATCTGAAAAACGCATAGCTCTCAGAACAAAATCTGTATATTTGGTACTTGCTCTGGCATAACGTGTAATAATACAGATATGAGCACGTCATAAACAGGCGATGAAGGGATGCTGCTAGTCAGAAAAGGAAAGTTTGTGATGCTGAAATTAAAGTCGTCTCGTTTGTCAGAGTGAGGTGTTTCATGTGACCGTCAGTGTCCTAAGACATCATTACTAGTATGTCCAAATAGGATGCTGAATTATTGGTCTCTGTAGTGTCATTGACTTCAAGCTCCAAAGGATAGATTCTGCTAAGCCTAAGGTAAGTCGCGAATTACTGATGAACAACACATCGTCTGTAAGTACCTTTTCTCTTCAGAAAACAAAGATTGAATGAATTTAGCTTCGTACGAGTAAAGAAAAATGTCGGCAATGAGTTGGGTACAATTTGTTCCAATTGGAATTCCGACAATTTGCTGGATGATATTTCCTCCAAACAAGATCAGGAAGTTTAAGATCTGAACAATATCTGTTTCAGTGTACTCATGTTTAGAATCGGACTTTTTCTTTTACAATGTCAGTTTTGTCATAGTTAAAAACAATGAATTTATATTTCTGATTGCCGTTCTTGCTTGTAAACGCATTACTTATATGTAATTTTTGCGAGCCTTTCTTTTAGTTAAGAATGTGGTAATGTTGTGTAAAGTGTCGAAAAATCAAAGGCTTTGATCGAATGGACTCTATTGAAATGAGTAGATTTCAGATGTTCTAAAAGTTCCTTCGAATTCTTTAAAATCCACATCTGTTTAACACCGTAAGTATTGTAAAGTCTAAAGTGTTTGTGTCAAAGCCAATAGAAGCGAGATCTGATTAGCGATTATCAATTATTTCAGAGGCAGAAAGGTTAATTGGGGTGGAAGTAGGATTTCCAGGTGTCGAATTTAAACCCTACTCTTAAACAAGGCTGTCGAAATACATAGTACTTTTTGCAAGTAAATGTGTAATTATTTGAGGCTTTGTCTGCTAATGTGATGACATATAGTGTTCTTGGAGGTTGGTAAACTCTGAAATAACTTCAGGGTCTTTAAAGATGGACTCGAATCTGGTGTTCACATTTGATCGTAAGTGGTAATTTAAAGTCTATACTAGTAGATAAAAGTAACGCACTGATGGATTTTATCCATTCGGAAAGGGTGTCGAGCTCTTCATCCACTTCATTAGCCCAACGTCTTGCATATTCCTCCCAATAGTCCATGATAATTTTAAAATTTTGGTTCCATGTTAAGGATTTTCTTTTTATTAGGGAAATGGATGTAGTGAGTGATTACTTAAATCAATTCACTGCAGGAATCGTTTGTAATTGTAAATTTTAGATGCAACTGTTGGTTTCTAGCTATAGGAAATACAAGGAGTTTCTTTTCTGTTGAAATATGGTGGGTTTTTTTCTGTGACAGTTTTGTGATTCAAAATTTGACCAAGATTCAATTTGTCTCTAAAAAAAAAAAAAACAAAGATGAGGAGATGATTCCCAGACAGTGAAAACAGTGGAACACAATCTAAACATAGTGTCATCATAGATGACATAGCTCAACTCGATGGTAAAATATAAATCTGTACCTACATAACACCAAGTATCTCCAGATGCATCACCAAAAACAAGTTTGGTTTACTAGTATAAAACACTTATGATTATGACAAATATGGATAATGACCAGATCCCCATACAGAGTAGTATGATAATACAAAATTAGGATAAAACAGGAGCCGAAGCAATCAAACAAAAAACCCATCACATGAACAGAAGGGAACTCCCCAATATGGAAGTGAGACCAGGTGCATGAAACGCCCATCGCTTCAATTCTGTAGAATTGGCACATCCGGTTACTTCCATCTCGGAAGATACACGTATATTCTGTGGTTGGATGATTCAAAAAGTCTAAGACATAGTATCATCCACCATTCTGGACAATAGGACATCATAGCATACGAGGAGCCCCCCGTATTGACCGTAAAACTTCCTCAGTGACGATGTAAGTCGGTCACAAACGACTCCCCTATTAAGAAGCTTATCTGAAAAACGCATAGCTCTCAGAACAAAATCTGTATATTTGGTACTTGCTCTGGCATAACGTGTAATAATACAGATATGAGCACGTCATAAACAGGCGATGAAGGGATGCTGCTAGTCAGAAAAGGAAAGTTTGTGATGCTGAAATTAAAGTCGTCTCGTTTGTCAGAGTGAGGTGTTTCATGTGACCGTCAGTGTCCTAAGACATCATTACTAGTATGTCCAAATAGGATGCTGAATTATTGGTCTCTGTAGTGTCATTGACTTCAAGCTCCAAAGGATAGATTCTGCTAAGCCTAAGGTAAGTCGCGAATTACTGATGAACAACACATCGTCTGTAAGTACCTTTTCTCTTCAGAGAACAAAGATTGAATGAATTTAGCTTCGTACGAGTAAAGAAAAATGTCGGCAATGAGTTGGGTACAATTTGTTCCAATTGGAATTCCGACAATTTGCTGGATGATATTTCCTCCAAACAAGATCAGGAAGTTTAAGACCTGAACAATATCTGTTTCAGTGTACTCATGTTTAGAATCGGACTATTTCTTTTACAATGTCAGTTTTGTCATAGTTAAAAACAATGAATTTATATTTCTGATTGCCGTTCTTGCTTGTAAACGCATTACTTATATGTAATTTTTGCGAGCCTTTCTTTTAGTTAAGAATGTGGTAATGTTGTGTAAAGTGTCGAAAAATCAAAGGCTTTGATCGAATGGACTCTATTGAAATGAGTAGATTTCAGATGTTCTAAAAGTTCCTTCGAATTCTTTAAAATCCACATCTGTTTAACACCGTAAGTATTGTAAATCTAAGTCTAAAGTGTTTGTGTCAAAGCCAATAGAAGCGAGATCTGATTAGCGATTATCAATTATTTCAGAGGCAGAAAGGTTAATTGGGGTGGAAGTAGGATTTCCAGGTGTCGAATTTGAACCCCACTCTTAAACAAGGCTGTCGAAATACATAGTACTTTTTGCAAGTAAATGTGTAATTATTTGAGGCTTTGTCTGCTAATGTGATGACATATAGTGTTCTTGGAGGTTGGTAAACTCTGAAATAACTTCAGGGTCTTTAAAGATGGACTCGAATCTGGTGTTCACATTTGATCGTAAGTGGTAATTTAAAGTCTATACTAGTAGATAAAAGTAACCCACTGATGGATTTTATCCATTCGGAAAGGGTGTCGAGCTCTTCATCCACTTCATTAGCCCAACGTCTTGCATATTCCTCCCAATAGTCCATGATAATTTTAAAATTTTGGTTCCATGTTAAGGATTTTCTTTTTATTAGGGAAATGGATGTAGTGAGTGATTACTTAAATCAATTCACTGCAGGAATCGTTTGTAATTGTAAATTTTAGATGCAACTGTTGGTTTCTAGCTATAGGAAATACAAGGAGTTTCTTTTCTGTTGAAATATGGTGGGTTTTTTTCTGTGACAGTTTTGTGATTCAAAATTTGACCAAGATTCAATTTGTCAATACCTTTGTTTGCAAATCTTACTTTACTGAAAGGGCGGTTTGTTTTCTGTTCTGATTTATCTGATCTTACTGCTTGAAATAAACGAAAAGTAGAAATTTTCATGATGACACCTTGTAGTCTGTACTCAGGGGAATATCTATCGGTAAATGTGAGGTCCTTGGTATATTCGTAGATTTAGTGTAATTTTCGTAAAGGAACAGATTATTTGGTACGAATATGATGTGGGCCTAGAGGCTCATTCAAAAATGGAACATAGTCATCGAAGGGAATACTATGTATCTCAGGCTTATTTTATTGAG
Source organism: Pinctada fucata (assembly GCA_028142955.1). Lineage (NCBI taxonomy): Eukaryota > Metazoa > Mollusca > Bivalvia > Pterioida > Pteriidae > Pinctada > Pinctada fucata. The sequence goes on along the minus strand of AP027103.1, from coordinate 64,251,211 downwards.
GAAAACCATGACTTCGAAGTCTTCTTTGTGGTCTGTTGAATAAGCTAGTCACATTTACCGATTGATACTCGGGACTTGTTAGGTTTCCAATCCTACTGATGTTGTCGTTGCATTCATATGGCGCTACAGTGTTTAGATTTTTTATGCAGACCTGCTCTCTGTTGCGACGGAAAGGTGTGCTCAAATTGGGATTGTTTGTGGAGTGGTATATGTTTTCTCCAGGATTAGATAAAACAGAATGACCAGGTTGGTTAAAATGGCGACAACGACGTTAATTTCCTTTATTATAGATTTTTGACCGATGTCCTGACATTCTGGTTCGGAGCTGACCTTCGGTTTCACCGACAAAAACAAACACTCTATTCCATAGACAAAATACGATGTTTTACAGTTGAGGTTATCGAAATTATGTGTATCAAATGACTGTTTTGTAAGATTACTTGTAAATGAAGTGTCTGTAATGCGGATGTTGTAAGTTTTGCAGTTCTTGGTGCTGTACTTAGAAATTAAGCAGTCATTTGGTGAAAATTGATGCTCTTTCAGAATATCGACGACTTCAACCTTATATACATTGTGGTCAGTGAGCCGGAGCTAGATCTTATAGTGCTATCTATTTTTCTTTATCAGTACATTTTTAGAGTAACAATGTTAGTACTTCACAAATATATCTGTGTTGAGTACTTTCCTGGTAATTTGATTTCCCACAGAATGAAAAGCTTTGTTTTTATAATAATGTATCAATCGCCATGTAGATAAAATTTGAAGACGTTAAACATGGGTAGGGGATGAAGATATATTGCTTCTCAGGAATAGAGAATAGGAAATTTCTGTATTCAACTACATATACTGTAAACGACTTTATATTGGCGTGACCTTATTTTCGCGACAACTCGCCGACTAATTAATTCGCGTGACTTTAGGGGTCCGTCGATGTTCATTTTGATGCTCTATTGTGAGTGCCGTTGAGATTGTCGTCAGGATATTCTTTAACTCATTTAATGTCGCGAGCTCATCATCTGTATTTTTTTATTACTTCCTTTTTTCTGCTCTTTTCAAATAAGCTGAAATTAGACGTTTATATCGTCATATCTTTGCGTACTTATCTTATGAACACGTCATTTGTTTACTTTTTCGTCTCTTATTGAGATTTATCGAAAACGGGATGATTAAAAATATATAGAAATGCACCATGATTATTTCTTCTTAAAGATTTTACAGTTCTATGGTATATTGTTTGTCTGGGTAATTAAGGCTAATTGATTAATTGCTATGTTTGTAATTCAATTGATCAAGCTCACGTAATCACACGAAAATAAAGTCCTCGCTAATAAAAAGTCGTTTACAGTATTTAGTTATCATTGTGAATTGCTTGTTCATTTTGCTTTTAATAGTAATCCATATCATTGCTCATGATCCGGTAGTTTTACGGATATCAATAAGGGAAATTATATCTTGAGAGAAATACATGTGTTCCATGAATATTTACAAAGCCCTAATGCTTGTCTCAATCAAACTATTAGATTCATGTTGAAAAAGACATAAAACCACAACATTATCTGCTTCTTTATTCTCATAGACGTATCATAGCTTACATCAACATCAGTGGAAGTTAATGTAGTATCTGTGCCACAAATTCTTTCTTTTCCCCGTCATTACTGTCCCATCATGAGAAGGAAATACTGTTTTCTTGGGTTTCTTTGGTTTCAAGTGTGTTCTGAAACGACAAGAAGTTTACTTGTGGGGCTTATCATCATTTTTTTCATTTTATTCCTTTATCAATATTACCCTCATTATATGAGTAAAATTTTACCAAAACTAATTTAGTGTAAGAAAATATGCACTACGCAACTATCCATTGTAAAACCTAAACATCTATATCAAAGTGCCTATCGGTTGAAAACCGAATGTCAAATGCAAACAGAATCAGTGAGTGAAAGTCGAACACAGAATCCGTACGTAAAGGAACAAAATAAGGGGTGGTCTCAAAAACACATTATAAACTAATGTTACAAAATATCGTACATGTAGTAATCGTACTATAATTCATCAAAAGGGTAAATCTAGCATCATTATCAGCGAACTTGGCGTAAAATTTTCTGTCCTAGAATAGTTTATCAACTACTGATATTCCAAGCTTTTCATGAAAAGGCTAGCATTTTTTCAGTACTTTCTGTCATTCTCTGCAAGATAATTTCTGTTTAGCAAGGAGACGTCCCCCAGAAACCCACATCCTAGGTCCACTTTGATGTTCCTAGACGCCCCCTCCTCCAAGTGAAACCCTATATTCGCCCTTGATCTGTTACAAAATTTCAGATATCTTACTATAATTTATCGGAAGGATAAGTTTCTGTCCTAGATTAAGTTCTCAACTACTGATATTCCAAGTTTCGTTTTAAAGGCTAAAATTCTATTAAAGTATTTTCTGCAGCCAAAAAAAAAATTCTGTTTGGGAGGGAGGGGCGTCCCCCAGAAACCCCTATCTAAGTCCCACTTTGATGAGCCCCCCAGACCCCTTTCCTTTTTTGATATCCCCCCCCCCCAGTCAAATCCTATAGATATTTTTTTTGATGTTACAAAATATCAGATCGTCTTGAATTCCTTTCCCTTTGATCAGACCGAAAAAGGAGAATTTAGAGAAACAGAGAAAACTTAATTGTCTATATAAGGGGGTGTTTTGAAAGAAGAAAAGTTATGACAGAGGCGTCATTATCTCATGATGAATATGAATAGTCCAGTGGCGGATTTAGAGGGGGGGGGGGGGGCAGGGGGCCCGGCCCCCCCCCCCTTTTTCACCCAAAGTTATTGATTCAGAATACTCTTTTTCTGCTTAATCTCTTTACTTTGGGGGAAATTTTCGGCTCGCTTCGCTCGCCACACTTAATTTTTCATTAGCTGTCTATTTTTTCGTCTTCACTTTGTCTTGAACTTTCTTTGTCATCGTGTTTGAACGGATTCATATGTCATAAACATATACAAAATTCTAAATGAAATTAACACTTGAATAATTACCAAATGCTTCATTTTCATGGGCCGACCTAACCAGTTTAGACAGGTGGATAGTTGGGTTGCAATGCCCTAATCTTCCCAACCTTCCCCAATTGGTCAAACAAAAATAGAGGATGGAAAATGAGAGAGATATTGTAATCTTATGACAAAATGTAACCATCTATTCAAAAAATTTCCCGGCTCGCTCCGCTCGCCAATTTAGAATAATATATATACATTGTACATGTATAGATGACTGAACCTACGCTCGCCAGTATACCTATAAACTTAAGTAATCGTATCAAGAAACTCTATCTTCTAAATGCAACATGCAGTTGGAATGACCCCCCCCCCCCCTCCAACTTATTAATTAAAATCACCAGTCTTGAGCTTCAGTTTGTGGAGGTCTTTTTTTTTCGTCTTCGACTTTTTTTTTTTTTTTTGTCAGTTTTTCTTTGAACAATTTTCTTCGAGCTGAAACTTTGGGCCCCCCCTTTTCTGAAATCCTAGATCCGCCACTGTAGTCTAGAAATATTTCGCTTACCTTTTCTTACATTATCGACTAAAAAACTGCACACAATAAATTTAACAATTTTCTGTTCAGATATTTCAGTTTTCTGTTCAGATATTTCAGTTTTCATTTCCCCTTGTTTTTAAAAACAAAATCTGGATCCGCCTATTCGTCTTGTATCTAGTCTGAAGACTGATAAATGAACACGTTCGTTTAAGGAAATCAAAACATATCAGAGTACAAGTAGCATAAAATTAGGAAGAAATAATGCTGAAAAATAGCGTTCCAAAGTAGAATCCACCGGCTTTCACAATCCCCCTTCACAACAACGTCGAAACCACTCTAGCTAAGCACCTGTCATATAATAAAGAAAAATTCAATTTTTTTTTGTAGTAAAGAATCAGAGAAATGCCTTTACGACTTATCATATCCCGCAATCAAAGGTTTAGGGAATTTTGTTTATTTTAGTCTGTCAGTTCGTCTTTAATTCATCACAACTCTATGAATACAACTGGATTTGTTCTATCGATGCATTGAAGCGAGATATATTCTTCAGCATATTTGATAATGTACTTTTGAGACCACCCCTTATTTTGTTCCTTTACGTACCAATACATGTACGTAGTACGAAGTTTGTTGGTAGGTTTACGTCGCTTATTCGAACAGCTCTAATATCAGAAGGGTTTAACACAAAGGAGGGGATCTCCAACAAGATCAAGTTGCAACACCCACAGCAAAACTCCAAAACACCTAATTCAAAAACACAGAGCAGACACGCACAGAAAGAGACAAGAAAGGGACAAGGAACACAAACGCACAGCATAGAAACATCAAACACAAACCACCGAGACCAATGGACAACCGGTGCCGACTTAGGACGGCAATCTGCCACGAAAATAGCAAACGGTGTGGTTGTCCTGGATTACGTGCGTACAATAGTCCCATTTTTACGATTATACAGAGGTCTCGAAGAACGTAAAATTGTGGTGTAAAACAACCTGCTCACTGTTAGATGACCACAATCAAATAAGAACGCAAAATGCAGGGGCCCAAGCAACACAGATGAATATGTAACTAAATATAAACGAGGGCATATGTAATACAATCCGTGCTCTGTCGTCTAAAGCGAGCTCATGTATGTTATCACCCGAGGAGTCCGACTGATATTCAGAGAGGACAGGTGGTCGGGGCATTGTCTTCTCTAAAGAGGTTTGGACAGGGCCCGTCGTGTAGTCTCGTCGTCACAGTCAGTCAGAGTGCAAGTTTTAAGAATGCGTTGGTACAAATGACAAATATGGATAATGATCATATCCCTCTTTACAGCACAAAATCGATAATTCAGAAAATCAGAAACCGAAGGCATACAAAATCAGGATAAAACAGGAACCAAAGCAAACAAACAAAAACCTCCACCACAAGACTGTAAATTGGTCAAGTACCAATGTTTAACGTCTTCAAATCCATTAGCATCATTTCAGAGCAGATAAATTTAAAGAATGGACCAGACATGCACGTTTCGGGTATTTAACCCTCGTCGGTGATCCTCAATCTAAACAATGTACTATGACCAAAATCTAAATCCAAAAACACGTAGCAAAATGGCTGGGATATGATGCTACAGGACCCAGGTTTTAGAAATTTGAGAAAACCAAGCCTAGTGTCCGTCTGGTGACATTAGGATCATATCCTAGGTATAAAAGGCGTTTGATTATTCCCGACGCATTTTCGATGGTTATGCTGTCTACCTTCAAATGATCCTTCTTATTTTGTTAATTATGGCACCATAAAATGCAGGTTGTGAAACACCCAAAGTAATATACTTTGTTGCTTGTATTGGTCCGAATTTCAAAAGAAGTTGACAATAATCTATGTAAAATTTCCAGAAAGTCTACTAGTCTGTGAGTGAGAAACCCTTAACCTAAAAGTTTCTTGGTAATTTTAAATATCTATTACGAAAATCCAAAACATCAGTACATGCTCTAGCATACCGGATGGGCTATGAAATGTAGGTACCATATGACGGTAATCTAGACTTCTTAAAAACTAAATTCCACTCTTTAGACACATCTCCTGTAGACATAATCTTGTTAAAGAGGTTAGTCAGAGTTGGTTTTAATATTTCACAACTTGCTGTAATGAATTCATCTTTAACTAATTCAACTCCAGCGCTCTTTTATTTTGAGTTCTCTTATTGCCTCTTTTGTTTCTTTGTGAGTAAAAGGGAAGTCCAGTGGATTTTTATCATCAATTTTAGGTGGTAAAAAGTTATCGAGGTCATTTTGTGGTACTCCTTTATAATTAAGAAGAGATTTATAATGTTCAACAAATAGCTTCATTCCTTCGGTTGGGTTTACTTCAGAGTTATTAATATTGAACTTATTTCTATTAATTTCCAGCATTCATTGGCGCTTTTTGTATGTAGGTTATTTATCTGAATGGTAATAGCTTTGTAATAATTTTTTCTCAACTTTCTCATTATGTTAAATTATCTCTTTGCTTTACAGTATGCACTTAATGTGAATTTTGAAATCAGGTTCTTTTTGGAGCTTTTTCCTAAATTACTTACTTCCATTCTCAATCTGTTTAAGTCACGAGTGGTCCATATAATTTTGCTATTTCGGAAATTTGTCATTTCATCCAAAAATATAATTGAATTAAAGGAGGTTAACATCTTAGCACCATCCCTCCAATGCCATTTTGATTATAGATTATATCACACTATGCTAATGAATTGACCCTACAACAAATTTTGAGCCGCGCACTCTTTGCAAAGTAAATGCACATATTTGAATTTTTAAAATAAAGCTAGTGGGCGCTACTAAATTACATTTGGTTGTGTCTGAAAATCACCCCGGCGTTTAACAAGTATCACTGATGAGGCTTTACTATCCGAAACACGTGTCCGGTCCATTAAAATTGGTTTTGAATTTTCGTCAAGAAGGTAAAGAGATGGGATTCAATATCTTTAAAGAAAAGATTACTTACTGTTCTTTTTCACAAAGGACTGAACATTTAGACGACAAACAAGATGTATCATGCCATTTATATCGACCTGGTTTATGTAGAACAACACAGTGCTCGTTTCCATGAAATATGTCTTCTCCCTTGTCCCAATTGCTGTATGTCACATTGTCCATAGATGGATACCATAGAAGCTGACTGTGATTTATGTCATTGGAACACCCCATAAGCATACAGTCGCTGCCTTAAAAAAAAGTAAGATTTTTACACTTTTTATTTTGGTTAAAGTATCAGACCTTAATTACTTTTCCTATCATTTCCAAGGATCCAAACAAGCACTCGCCAATGCGACTGAAAATTCAGTCTGGACTACCAAAAATGCTTTTCTGATCGCCAACTTGGCGACCGTAAAATTCCGATCATAATTATTTCTCGTTTCGTAGTTGCCATAACTCGTGTTAAGAAACAAAAATAGCAACGCCTACGACTGTCGGGGTATTAATTTATCATAAATAATATTCTGAATGCAATTATGTCAGATTTAGTTTCAAAGTGACTTTACCTTTACACATTTCTCAATTAACATGATTAAGAGACCAAAAAATAGAAGAAGAGAACTGGTGAGAAATATGAAAGAACATATGTTGTTCTTCAAATGTCAAAGTTTAAATCAAAAATAGTATTCAAATAAATTGTCAAAATAAAAATTTCCATAACAAACCCTGTTAATTTCAGCCACAAAATGACATTGACCCCTAGCCTTACAAAAACATAAGGCTCTTTGACTTACTAAAGCCAACCCACATGGTAAATTTGAAAGTTCTAGGGCTGAGAGTCATTCTAAGTTCAAGGTCCATAACTCTGCAAAAAAGTCAATTGAACACAAACTAAAACTTGATCTGTAATTCATTGTTATGAAGGTGTATACCAAGTTTCAATTCAATAGCTGCAAAGGCTGCGAAAAAAGTCTGGAAAACTGTTAAATTGTTCAAAATTTCTATGTTCAAGGGCCATAACTCTTAAAAAATGGGTTAGTTTTTCCGAATCTGAAACTGGATCTGTAATTATTTATTACAAAGACATATATCAAGTTTCAATTCAATAGCTACAATAGCTACGAAAAAAGTCCGGAAAACTGTAAAATTGTAGAACATTTCTATGTTCAAGGGCAATAACTCTCCTAAATATGAGTCAATTTTTCTGAAACTCGAACTGGATCTGTAATTATTTATTACAAAGGCATATATTAAGTTTTAATTCAATAGCTGCAAAGGCTGCGTAGAAAAAGTCCGGAAAACTGTGAAATTGTTCAAAATTTCTATGTTCAAGAGCCATAACTCTGCTAAAAATACGCCAATATTTCCCAAACTCGAACTGGATCTTAGCCGCTTGATATGAACAGCCGGAACGCCAGTCGGCACTTGTCTTTGAAGTTTAAAAATGAAGTCACGTGACAAATGTTTTGAATATGACGACATCGTACCACGTCATCAAAAACGCGTCATACTGACTGTGCTGCATGTGTAAACAAGATTGGCACAGGTGATTTTGATGGCAATAGAGATACCGTTTCAAGTCATAAGATTTAATCAGGTAAATTTTGTGGCATTTTGAAATAAATCGGGCGTTGTCAAGGGCAGTTTTTCGCCAACGATCTGTTTACCTGCATTTTATTGCTTATTTTCTTTTAAAATCCCGGCTGGGAATGATTGGGAACAATCTGAATGTAAACTTCATATATCACCGAAGTCACCAAAACCAAAAATAGTATGCCGATCTTTGCCTTAAGGGGTTTGTGTCACCTTTCAAACTTCGATATGCTGTTCGGGCGTCCATCTTCCATGTCAACGTATGGAAACTCGTTTGTAAACAGCGAGTACACGAGTACACATGTACCCAAGTCGGTGCTGCGAAGTGGTTAGATTTGCCAAAATGAAAGATGACATTGGCACAAAATCATCTACAAGGTATCAAACCATAAAACAAATGTTAAAAATTCCATTGCCACTTGAATTTGGTGTATTCTGAGTCCGTAATGATGAATTTTAATTAAAGTCTGGTCCTCGTTATAGCGTTTTTATTCCTATTTATAGAGTACTTACCGACTAAAATTCTATATAGGTATCATAATTGGGATTCTATTGAAAAGATTATCATTGAATTTTGACAAGAAGTGCAAAGGGGAGCATTTGTGTCAGCTTTTAACCCTCTTGCTGCGTATATGTACATATATGTCCATTGACGTCAGACTGCGTATATGTATATATATGTCCATTTTGACGTACGCATGTGCACATAATTTTCAAAACGTTATAGTTTCATCAATATTGGGTGTATTCGAGCATCAGAAACATCAATAGATTCACAAAAGTTATAGCTTTTTGATGGTGTTATTCATTCTATACTTAAAGTGCTACATTTTACTTTTTATTGTGATTTTTTGTACAAAAACAGACAAAAAGATTATAACATCTCCACTTTTTGACGTCAATATATATTGCAATACATATATTTCATACGTTTCTGATTAGATCATTATTTCAAGTATCCAAATAAGTGAGGCACCGATTGAACTAGAAAAGTCTCCACTATAAGATGATGTTCTGAATAATTGGCAGAAGTATTTACATTTCCTGTGGACTCTCTTTGCATTTCGAGGTATATTTCATTTAGCTTCAATCTCCCTTTGGGTCCCTATTTAGTTTATGGCGTTCACACTCCTCTAATTTGCTTGTTTTTCGACAGATTTGGACAAATTTGGTATCGATAAAACCGGAAAATTATCATCTACATCTGATAGTAAAAAATATTAAGTAAGATATATCGTTTAATACTAATATCTACAAAAATAGCTCATAGAGGAGACCCCATGGCTTTCGCCGTAATATTTTCGTTTTTATAACGTCATCATCGGAAAATCAACCGCTTGTTGCCTGGGAATAAAATTAAATAGGAATGCTATATTTTCACGAAACAACAGGATATTTCTTGGAGATTTAAGCGATATAATGAATAAGATATTTCAAGTTTTGTACATCTAATTATATTTGATTATAAGAACTTTTCATAAATTTTTTTTAACTTTTTTTACTTTGCAGCGAATTGTTAACGAATAAGTTTCTCTATTTGAAAACTTTCAGCGAGTGAATTTTAGTACCCACCCTGCTCTATTCAAAAATATACCTGTCTTACAGATTATTGAACGCATTATTAAGAACGAGCGAGCTGAATGACGTCCATTTATTGACCAGGAACGTCAAAAATTATAACGCTTAAATTCACTTTTCTTTTCTTGGTCTGTGCCAAATAAAGAATTTTCTAAAGGCCGTATTGTGAACAAATTACCGCGTAGCGGTTATACCAACATTGTTAGCCATTCATTTTATGTACCGATTTTTTCGTTGATTCAAGCTTTATAAGAAACTAAATAAAAAATATAGCATGACCAACTATTTGTCTTGCTATTAGCGTCACAAGGTACCCGACAGTGGATTTTCAAAATTCCCCGCCCTCGTCCTTTTAAGGTGCTAGGGAAAACATCCGAGCATCGAAACTATATATAATTACAATGATTTTTTACTTAAAATCAACCATATTCAAACAATACACCAAAAAATACATATAATATCCAATCTCAATTTCTGTAACATATAAAATAACAGGCATTGTTTCTCTGATCACGATCGGTCTTTTCTTCGACTCCAGCCTCTTTCTGTCTTATGTTTGCGTATCGCTAAATTCATGGAACCAGATATAAACATTTTGCACAAAAGTTGGAAACATGATTTTTTTTTTTTTGCAAAAAAAGTTGGAAAATGATTTTTCTTGGCACCAACAATGCATGACAGATGGATCCTTAAAAATTAAGAGGATGAAAGATGGACAGATGATATATAAGGAATCAGGGACAAAGTAAATGAGGTATAAGGATGAAGGAGATCTTGAGACAAAAGTAAAGCCCCCCCCCCCCCCTTTCAACGATGAGATATTTTTTTCTTTATCATCATATTTAAAATTTGAGAAAATTAACCGAAACAAAATTAAAATCTCCATCTCAACTTTCTGTGGAGCCCGACTTAAAAACAAAAAAGACGATCACGATCACTTACAGTTTCAATGTTCCCTCTTATTCTTTCCAAATAGGTTACGCTAATACGTAATGAAGATTTCGTCGAAGTTTGTTTTGATTTCTTTTTTCAAATCATATTTGTATTTAAAAAAAAAACTGTTATAGGTGTCTATACATACATACCCTCAATTCATCTGCTTTTGCAAGTTAAACATCCCAATAAAAAGTTATCTACAAGTGCATCTAACAGTCGGGTTTCTGAATCTGCTTCTAAATCTGACTTGGACATGATGTAACCTATCACCTAATCTTTATTCCTGATTTATCAAAGTCAGAGAAAATTCTGTCTTCCCTATTCTGAAATCAATATAATAAACCCCCTCCCATCCCTCTCCCGAATAAGCTGGTACACGGCGATTTATCACCACCTACTACGAGAAGAAATCGCTGCCTACTTCCTATTGTAAGAGCATTTTAAAAAATCACAATATCTTAACATTTCACCCTCTATATAATTTCTTTAAAATCGCTCCTACTTAAAAGATGATTGAGAACCTTGCCCGCTCTTCAACTCATAAAGGGTTCCAAGGATAAAAGTCCATTACACCAATGGTACAAATGTACATTGTAATGCCAACACCTTGTCATGAAGACCATTTAGAGTATTGTAAAAACTAGAGGGGGAGGGGTACAAAACGTAGAAGATGTAGCAGCGGTATAAGTTTAAAACAAGAATTACTTTTCTAAATTTACACACAAATTCATTCCTTTTCTTATCCAAACGTTTCGGCCATTGACCTTCATCAGTTTACACACAAAGAATTAGAATTTTTTCGTATGTGTCAACATTGATGATGGAATCGACATGATCGTTTGAGTGCCATGATGTACGAGAATAAAAAATACAAATATTAGCTTTTACAAAAAGCTTGCCGGCAGTTAGCTGACATTAATTTAATAAATGTTGTAAAATGCAAGTACGAAAAAATTGGAATAAACGATTTTTGTTCTTGTTGACCAATCGCACATTTCCGGGCTTTTCCGTTTTTATTTCCGATTCAAACTACGGAAATTTCCGAGGATCTGTGATTGTTGTAGGACGTATCGGTACAAAGACTTTTAGATGCATCTTTCGGATGAAAATGCACTGATACGATATGACTTTCATTTGTCAAGTCATCTAGACTCTTGAGCCGACCTGATGAAAGTATCTTATCCACAGATTCTGAATAACCTTGACGAATATTTGCATATTTTGTAATTGTCCACCAATCATATTGCCAAGAGTTATTTTATCTGTGCAAGTATGTCACGATTGATTACAGTATACCGGCAGTCATGACTGCCGGTAACAATTGCTCAATCTTAAAATGTAGATTTTATATAATGTATATTTTTGCTTCCTTCTTTGGTACTCTCATAGACTCTGTCTGTAACGTACATTTTTATTTCAATTTTGTTTTATTTGAAATGATAGAAGAGTATTGGTTAAGTACATTCCCGTGGCAAAAAAGAGGCTAGGGGAGTGGAATCCTCAGTCATCCTAGTCCGTTACATTTACTTGTATTCATCTTGGGGAGCATCCAATGGGGGGAGGGGGGCAGGAAGACTTTGCAAAAAACAAAAACAAAAACAAAAGAAGTCCGGATCGAGATTCTAAGGGGAAAATTTTTGAAATCCATATAATGACCGTTCCGATTCCGTTTTGATAAGTAAAAAAAAAACCCGGATCATGAAATTGGCCCCTTCCCCTCTTCCGACCTTTCCACAGGTCCGGTAAACACTTTTTGTGTGTCACAAACTAAGAAGAAATAAAAATGAAACAAACTTTATTGAAAGGAACGAAATCAAATTCGAAAGTCATTAGCACCATGTAGCCTATCTGCGTTGAATATTATTTAAGTGAAAAAAATAAAGGTTTCATATGCAATTCAAGAAAATAAAACGAAGTGATTTGCTAGCAAGAGATGCCTAATACACTCTTCCTTGGCACCTGATCTCACTCCGTGTTTAACACATGTATTTAATATGGCCGAAAAATAAAAGTTTTAGTTTTATTTTCAACATTGGAAAATAAAAACAATAAAAAGTCGACCCAAAGGACCGGCGAAAGAAAAATCCGGCTCTTAAAATGGCTGAAAAAAATTCCGGCTGGCAAAAGATTCCCCCCCCCCCCCATCGATTGAACTGATTTCTTACTCGTCTCTTCAGAAATCTGACTTCAAATTGTCATGCAAACTCCTAGGTCTCGAGAGCTCTCTTCCGAAGTATGTTTTAACTGATCGCTGGTACTAGTTTGGATGTGAAAGGCTTTTTATAATTCTATAAAAAAAGTTTAATTGTCGGAAATAAACAACGGTACCGGTATCTGATGTTTTTATTTTGAATGCGTACTCTTATTTGATCGAATGCCTGCATCCATATTCGAACAAAACACAAACAAACAAAACAAACAAACAAAAATTGACAACTTACAAAGTGTGTACGATTTGACACTGAGTATGTCAAAAGTAATCAATTGCACAAAAGAACAGGAGAATTAAAAACAGACACAATGAAATAGGGCTGAAACTTTCCAATTGGCAAACTGAACGCTGCTAAATGAAATAAAAACATAAACTATAAGATAAGACGGAATGATAAAGAAACAGTACATTACAACGCATTCAAGCCTGTCTTGAATTAACGTGCCATTATCAAAGTGCGATTATTTCCCCTTTAGTATAAATACGTTCGTTCCCTTCAATCAGCAAGAGTTAACGTTCTTTGCTAGTTACATTACAACGTCCTCTTTTTCATTCTGCAGCCGACAGTGTAAGTCGTGAATAAATTTCCATTTATCAGATTAAAAATTGAGTTTTTGAACCCTTTCTATTTACAGCTGTGCATTTTTTTACTTTCAGGATAATATATATATCATATTATTTACTTGATTATCGTTCTTTCAATCATCGAACGTAGCATTTTTTACTTTGAACCAGTTTCACACACTGTGATCGCGCCATAATTTACTGCATGCATGACGCATCCTACAGGCTGCAGCAGCAGCCGGTATGAACCGGTTTAGTGTATTGGTAGTTTCTAGATCACCCTTGTTTGTTGCAGTATGTGCAGTTTGGCGGTCATTGCCCTGTACTTATCCTAAATATTGAGATGTCCTCGGAACATAGCACGTTTATCTCTATTTTAGTAAATAGTCGAAATATGCATGTCTGGTACACCTATCTAGATTTAGTTTGGAAGAAAAAAAAAAAAAACAAAAACAAAAACAACAAAAAACAAAAACAAACAAACAAACAAACAAGAACAAACGTTTAACCAATAGATAAACTTTTTTTACACATGTAAATAAAGCTAAAACACGGGCAGGAACACGTTACGTCGCCTTACAGTACCGTTGTCAGAAGTATTTAAAGTTCTGCACTTAAAACCGTCCGTTGACATTATGCCACAGGTAAGGATATGAAGGAAACCATCCGTTGTCGTGACAATGAGCATGTGTGGAAAGTATGATTTTCTAATAAACGTTGACATTTTAGAAGTAATACACTCGAAAATTTAATGGGGGGGTAGTCATAACACTAAGCTATTGGTTTATATGCTTTTCTGGTACTGATATACAGTTTGAAAAGAGGAGATCGTGTTGGCGTCCTTTGATCACCACGTCCTGCACATGTGTTATTCTTCCTTTTTCTTGAAATCTTTGAATATTCAGGTTATTTTATTCCAGAAATATACTAATAATAAATATCAAGTCTATATAGTGCTCCTCTGGTAGTGTCATGATGACGAATTCAATTTTGGACCACTTTTAGGGACTTTTCTAAAATTAGTCCGTTGTCAATCCATGTTGCGAAAGTTCTGTCCGTTGTCAGATGTCCGTTGTCTGCTTTTATATTTTAATGGATGGAATTATACTATGATACCTGTACTAATCATTAAAATTCATCAATCAATACGCACAATTTAATTTTTAACCAATTTAGAATGGAGACTGATTTGCCCAGAATTGAATTCGCCGAATCATCCGTTTTGTGAAGATATCCTTCACATTAAATTTGATTCGTCCCGTCTTAAATTCATCTTCTGGGCTATGGGTGAAAAGGGTAAAATATAAATAGAGGCGAAAATTTTAATGTATACAGTATCTTACTTTATAAGTGTATTATAAACCGGTGTAATGCAGTAGTTTTCTCATAGGAAAATTTGCTATATAAGAGGTTTCTTCCCCTTGGAGATATTCCGCTATATATTAGACTTTCCTCATCTTAGCATGGATTTTCCCCATAGAAAAGAAGAAAGGAGGTGATCTCCAACAATACTAGATTACAGCGCCCACAGCAAAATCCCAAAACACCCATGCAAAAAACACAGAACAGACACCAACAGAAAGAGACGCAAAAGGGACAAGGAACACCAACTCGCACCATAGAAACATGAAACATAAAAGACTACACATAAACCAACGAAACCAATGGGCAACCGGTGCCGACTTAGGACGGCCATCTGCCACATAAATAGCAGACGGTGTGGTTATCCTGGATTACGTGCGCACAACCCTCCCACTTTTCCGATTTCCCAGAGGTTTCGAAGAACGCACAATTATGGTGTTAAACAACCTCCTCACTGTTAGATGACCACACGCAAACAAGACCGTAAAACACAGGGGTCCAAGCAACACAGATGAATATGTAAATGGACATAAAAAGAGGACGTGCATAATACAGTCCGTGCTCTGCCGGCTGTAGCGAGCTTATATATTTTATCACCCGAGTAGTCCGGCTGACATTCAGAGAGGACAGGTGGTCGGGGCCCTGTCTTCTCTAAGGAGGTTTGGGCAGGGCCCGTCATGGAGTCCCGTCGTCACAGTCAGTCAGAGCGCAAGTCTTAAGAATGCGCTCGTACACGACTGTAGATTGGTCAAGTACCAAGCTTAGTGTCCGTCTGGTGACATGTTATATAACCCTGTTAAGTCGGTATCTTGTTTACCTTCCATTGGCTTCCAATACATGAAAAATGGTCCAATGGTCTTACATATATATGTATATATATATTGCACCCATTTCTCCTCTTTACCCACCTCTAGTCTCTATCACTCTTGAAAAGTTGACTTTATAATTTGATTTTCATCATCTGTTCTGCAGAACGAAAGCGACATTTTGAAAAGTTTACAGACTGGCGGAAGACAGATGGTGTGCTGTAATAAAAAGAAATCACAAATCTTCAACAGAGCAGGATATAATTACTCTTCCCGGACCCTTGACACTATTTCTATTTTTTCTTTTGTAGAATATGTTCAAGGTTTCTGGGAGGGGGGGGGGAGGGTTAGACACTCGCACATATATTGGGTTTTAGACAAATTCATATATATTCAGACAAATACATATATACATACAAACACATTCATCAACAGACATACTCATACAGAAAGATATGCATAGGCAGACGGATAGACAGGTAGACAGACATACTCAGATGTACTCACACACACACAAACGAAAACATGTATTGACTTTGATTTCAGTAAATCCACAGTTTATCACAGCATGCAAGACAGACGAAAAATCAGACTGGCCAATATCTCTTTCTTGACAAAAACCTCTCATCAAGTCAAGCAGATATAGACACACATAGTCAAGCACTCACAGAAAAACAGACACAGGGAGAAACAAAAAGAGATTCACACAGACTCAAAGACAGACACTGATCAAAACACAGACATGAACATCCTGAAAGGCATACACAGACATGCGCAAAAAGACAGACTGACAGACACAGGGTATACACAGACATACGCAAAAACAAACAGACAGACAGGCATGTATATAGACAGACACACACACACAAAAGACACAGACATATGCACTCACTCACATACAGACACACATGCTAGTGCAAGACAGACGGAGACACCGATATCGACGCTGCATAAAAAACACACGAACTTACATACAGACACACACAAATGTAAATAACATATGAACTACAATTTTCATCATCACCTGAGATATACATGTAAGGTCTATATCATACCCCCATCGAAGATCTCTTTTGAATGCAAAATTATTTTAATGTTTCAAAGAGAAAATCCAAACCTATAATGATAGGCGAGGGAAATCTGCTTTAGGGGACTTCAAAGACTACAATAAAGTTGTTTTTTTTTTCGCCGGGGGGGGGGGGGGTTCTCCAGTAAGTGTATAGCAGTTATAGGGAGCTACTATGGGCAAAATTATAATGGCCATTTATTACAAGAATTTTATTACTTTGTACGTTTATATTCATTTTTGTGCATTTGATATAATTTTGTCCCTTCGATAAAACGGTGCCTAATAACCTATCGGTAGGTAAGAATCTTATTGTTTCTGGAAAAAAAGCATGCGAAAATTCTAGATCAAAGAGCGATTTCATGTTAAGAACATTCGGAGCAATTACTTGATAAAGGCTGAGGCTATCAAGATGTCTTCAATGACCGATATTTGATGTCTTTGTTTTTAACGCTATATATGACATCAAAATCCCTTTAACAATTGTTGTTTAATTGATCAATGTATAAATTCATGAACTCATCCTACACCTCTTCAAATTCATGAATCATATTTTCAATTTTAAATCTTTTCTATACGATCTATGTTCACGTTACCTAAAAATCATATGATATCCTCCTTTACAGCTTTACAAAAGAGAGAGAGAGAGAGAGAGAGAGAGAGAGAGAGAGAGAGAGAGAGAGAGAGAGCTGAATACTTTAAGAATTAACTAAGCTAATTTAATTGCTCAGCCTTAGATTCGAAATAAAGATTCAATTTCCCATTCATGCCCAAATACTGTTAAGAGTCATGACAACGGACCATATCTTCTTTTCTTGTCATAACAACGGACATTCTTTATCAAATAATCAAAGTATACAATAAATATACAACGTAAAAGACGGCCATTCACATATATTGTTTGTATAATGTTGTCGATAATTTTCTACATAAAATTGGTATATAAAGTCAAATAATTAAGAGACAGGATAATTTTCCTGTTCAAATTTCCGTTTTCGTTGCTGACACTAGGTCATCGCCAATTAGATCTCCTCATAACATAAAAGGAGTTTTATTCATTCCATGGTAATAATGTATTACTGAAACGTGTGGCTACCCCCCGTCGGCTTTTTAAAAGAAATCACCGGTTACCTAATGATTTATTTGTGATTTTACTAAAATTTTGTCGATAATTTTCATGACAACGGATGGTTTCCAGCATATCCTCACCTGTTGCATAATGTCAACGGACGGTTTTAAGTGCAGAACTTTAAATACTTCTGACAACGGTACTGTAAGGCGACGTAACGTGTTCCTGCACGTGTAAAAGTTAAACGGATAACATGTTAATACTAGTATCTATAAGTGAATGAATAAGTAAAAATTAAATGAATAAATAAATCAAATAAATAATCTTTTACCAAAGAGATATACACACGTAAACAAATGGAGAAATGAATAAACAGATTAATAAATAAACATATAGATAAACGATAAGTAAACAGCGCTATAAAAAATAAATGATAAATAAATAAACAGACAAAAAAAAAAATAATAATAATAAATTAATCAATTAAACTTTAAACTAAATACTTAATAGGCATACATTCGTAAAAAGGGCAAATAAATGAATAGAACAGAAGTAAATGTTAAATAGGGGAAACATGTAAATAAATATATAAACGAGTAATAAGATAATAAGTGGTAAAATGAATAAGTAGATTAATACATTTTGTAACTTTATACATAAAGGATTAACAATAGATAAAGAAGTAATAAACAGACATATAACTAATAGATATATACATTTATGTCAATCAAATAGATAAATAAAGAAACCAATATCAAGAGGATAACCTGTGGATAACATGTATTTTATTGAAAACAATTTAACGTCCATCGGCGTCCTCCTTTGTATATATTTAAAGCCACCGCGGCCAAATTATGCCAACTGAATAAATATAATCAAATTTATTGAATATCATGTTTTATTTATTTGCAAGCATCTGAGATAACTGAATAGTAGGAAGTTTGAAAAAATTTAAAACAGATTTTGAAGATAATTTCATAGAGGTCACCTATAGATATATCCGACTTTGTTTTTTTTTTTTTTTCAATACTTTTTTCATTAATAAATGGAAATCCAGGGATGAATTGTCGGGAATTATGTATTTTTATTATCAAAAGAATAATGTGATGAAAACTGCACGGCATTTTTACATACCGGTAATCCATTGAGTATTTCTTAGATAATTTAAAATGTTCCATAGATTTTTTTGTATCTAATGCATGACATCTTGTTCTGCAAGGACTATTGTATAATCTAAAGATTATTAATATTTGACATGACGAGATTTGAGAGTGCAGATGCAATTCAATTTTACAGGTTTCGTTGCCTTCTAGATGCCTTTGACAACTCTCGTGATTCTTTTTTCCGTTTTATTTTAAGCTGGAAATCCAAATATATTCTTTAAAAATATTGTATGTATCAAATTTATCTTCTGAATTGATCGGACTTATAGTAAAAATCAAACATATCACGTAGCATCCCTGCGCATGCCCTGCAGCGTAACAGCAGTTTTACACTTGGCGGGAATGGACGGCCATCTGTCATGCAAGTAGCAAATGGTGTGGTTATCCTGGATTACGTGCGCACAACCCTCTCACTTCTCCAATTACCCAGAGGTCTCGAAGAACGTACAATCGTGGTGTAAAACAACCTCCTCACTGTAAGATGACATCACACAAACAAGACCGCGAAACGCAGAGGACCCATAGACACAGATGAATATGTAAATGGATATAAAAAGAGGGCATGCGTAATACAGTCCGTGCTCTGCCGGCTGTAGCGAGCTCATGTATGTAATCACCCGAGGAGTCCGACTGACATTCAGAGAGGACAGGTGGTCGGGGCCCTGTCTTCTCTAAAGAGGTTTGGACAGGGCCCGTCATGGAGTCCCGTCGTCACAGTCAGTCAGAGTGCAAGTCTCAAGGATGCGCTTGTACAAGACTGTAGATTGGTCAAGTACCAAGCCTAGTGTCCGTCTGGTGACATTAGGATCATATCCACGGTATAAAAGGCGTTTGATGATTCTGACGCATTTTCGATGGTTATGCTGCCTACCTTTGATCCTTTTTATTTTGTTTATCATATCACCATAAAAGACAGGAAAGTGTTATTGTCGTCATCAAATGTCGTTATTTTGACGTTATTACAAAAAAACCAAATATTGCTGTAATATTTGTCTTTTGTTGAAGAATTTGATGTGTTAAATAAGATGAAACGAAATCATGACAATCATCTACTTATAATTTTTTCATGTTGATTAACGCATGTGGTCTTTTCTCATTTCATTGATGTAGGCTTTGCGACAATTTCATGCAATCTTGCCGATTTGGGTGTTTTGAGAAGGCTTAAATCTAATGATAACGTATTAACGCATTGCTTACAAAATATAGATTCTTAATTTAGTAGATAACTTTTCAGTGACAAATCACAAATGAATATTCCATGATGTAAAATGTGAAAAAAAGTCAGTATGGGGCTTCGTGGCTCTACCCTAAGGTTTGATACCTTATATCATACCAGAAGGTACATGCCCATACAAAAGTTAAACGTCTTCAAATTCATTATCTAAAAGCAGATAGATTTAGAGCATGCAGCAGACATGCACAGTTCGGGTACTTAACCCTCGTCAGTGATCCTCAATCCATACATTGAAAGATGGCCAAAATCTGCGAAAATATATCGAAAGCAAAATATACATAACTTCAGTTCTATTTGTAAAAACAGCGTCAAAAAGTTTGAAAACTGATGAAAAGGGAAGGATCTCCAGCATTACCACCCTGTAAGCACCCAGCGAAATAAACCTACAAGAAAGCGACACATAATGAAATCAGACAAAACAATCGAAACATACGTTCAGAAACATCAAACAATAATGACAACACATAAAAGGAAGGAGACCAATGTGCACTCGGTGCCGACTTTGGACGGACATCTGCTTTAAGCAAATGGTGTAGTTATCCAGATTACGTGCGCACAACACTCCCACTTATCCGGATACACAGAGGCCTCCATAGACGCATAATTGTTGTATAAACATAAAACTTCTCACTGTAATATGACATCACAAACGAGATAGTTAAGGCATGTGATATATGAATGAAGAAATTTCAACGATTTTATGATAACCATATGAAATTATATTATATATTAATGAAGGAAAATTAATATATTTGTCCGTGATGGAAACTGGGTAAAAATGCTGAAACGTGTTGCTAAAATAGCACATTTGTAAAGAAAATAAAAAAGTGTTGAAATGCACTCATTTGATTTTCATTTTAGTTTTCTTTGTAAATATACAATTAAACAGGTTAATAACTTTGTATAAAACTTGAAATTGATAAAGTTTTACCACAGGTACCTACTTCACCGATCATTTAAAATTTTCTCGATTTCACACAAAATAAGGAAAATCATCCTAGTTAAGGTCAAAATGTCAGAGATACTGAATATCAACGATTTTTTTCAAACACGCATTAACATGTACTCCTAGGGAAGGCTTTTCAAAATATTGGAGAAAAGTATATGTCCGTGTTCAAATAAGAGAGAACAAATGCTCACAAATAGTGCCATTTTGTGACTTTCTTGAAGGTAAATTTTGCCTTAACAAGCTCAAAGAGTACTTAATCAGGAGATCCACAAGAATGGTCCAAAATCGTGACAAATGACGCACCTGAAACGCAGCGGCATCTTGTAACACATATTCGATGTATATTGATATAAAAAAATATATGGCATGCGCATAACAGTCTGTGTTTTGAAATATATCATTAAATTCACTATGTTCAAATTAATCACTAAATTAGAATTCATCAATTGGAAAAAATATCTGAAACTTAAACTTACAAAAATAAGGAACTAACGTACCAAAAATTAGTTCAATATCAGTAATAATAGCAAAAGAAATCCAGAAAACATTATAACATGAAATTACTAAGTCCAATTAGGGCCATAGCTCTTGTATGAATAAGTCAATTGAAGAAACACGTGAACTTGATTTGCATTATACTAATCAAGATGTATTCATATAAAAACTTGTTTCAATATATGCAATTACAGCGAAAAAAGTATGGAAAAGGGAAGGGACAAAATCAGCTGTTTTTGGCCCCAATATTTGCGATTTTCAAAAATTGTTTTCTTATTGATTTCCACATTTCAAATAATTGTTTAGATATTTCTATATAGCTATTTACTGAATTAGTGACGAAAATAGATATTCTAAATTTATATGAGTGATATTTCCCGCCAAAATTGGACATTCTTACTGAAAATAGAAGTGAAATGATAGGAGAACGGATTCCAACACATAGTAAATGACTGTACACCTAAAAAATCCTCATCTTTATCCGGAAGCACCGTCAAGATCGGCTTAATTCTATCATCTAAACTTCAGGATGTGCTCCGGCAGACAAGGCGGCTAACAACACTATAATCATTTGAAAGCGCTATTACATTTCAGTCTTACTTTCGGAACTTTCTACCACCAATACTTATTCAAAAACCAATGAAACAATCCCTTACATTGTACGAAAGCACCAAGATGAAATTTCTTCATTTCAACTCTCTATTTCGAAATCAGACTTACCAACTATATAATGTCCGCCATAACTTCACAAATCTCCTTACAAATTTCGATTTATTGCTAACTCGAGCAATTGTACTACTACAGTTTTTTTTTCTGAATTTGACATCAGCATTAACAGCAATTAAAGATCACGTATCAAAATATTGTGAAACTGCATTCAAAAATAGCGACATCAATTATTTTTGGTCAATAAAGAATTCGGGTGATGTGATCAACAAATTCAAATGATTTAATTTCAAAGCCTAATCTATCTCATCCTACGACTTCTCTAACATATACACAACCCTCCCTCATGAGAAGATAAAAGGTTAAATGGTGTTTTGATGGAGAGGGTAAAACATTTATATGTGCTTCTGACACAAAAGGATTCTTTTCTTCAGTAGAATACAAATCATACAAATCATGGACTCGATCTGAGTTGTGCAAAGCCTTGTCCTTTCTTTTAGAAAACATTTTTGTAAGATTTTGTGACACTCTATACGTTATTTGAATTCCTATGGATACTAATGGAGCGCTTCTTGTTGCAGACTTGTTTTTATACACACGAAAAGGAATTCATGCAAAATCTGCAAAAAAAAAAACCTCGAAAAATTTGACCTCTTAAAATGTTTCAACGGCACCTCTAGGTATCTTGATGATATTTTGAATATTGATAACCCAAATTTTGACCAATACAAAAATCAAATTTATCCACCAGAGTTAACATTCTATAAAGCAAACACAGATGATATAGCTACACCATTTTTGGATCTTATTATCAAAATCAA
The DNA here is from genome assembly GCA_028142955.1 of Pinctada fucata. NCBI lineage: Eukaryota > Metazoa > Mollusca > Bivalvia > Pterioida > Pteriidae > Pinctada > Pinctada fucata. The sequence continues at coordinate 64,228,244 of AP027103.1, read as the reverse complement.
TAACGGAGAAATTAAGACAAAGATAAACGACAAAAGAGAAGACTTTGGCTTCAATATAGTTATTTTTTTTTCTGGCTTGATGGCGATGTTCCAAGGTTGCCATCCTACAGCATTTACATCTCTCAGCTCATCAGATAAACTAGAGCTTGCTCCCATGTTTCAGAACAAAGGAGGTGACTTTCATGATAAAAATAGACAAATTTTAAAAAAGAAACTTATCAATCAAGTATTAGATATCATAAACTTGTAAAATCTTCTTGGAAATTTTACAATTATTATAACTTTTCTGAACCTCTTGCAAAATTTGGGACAACTCCAGCATCAGAGTATGTATCATTGGGAATTCCATTACCTTCATTTTACGGTAGCTTAGTAAACATATTCAGAAGGATCAAAGGCAGATCAAACTTCAACCACAAATGTAAGAAAATAGTCGGTCGCCTGCTTTACCGAGGATATGATTCCACGTCATCAAAATAGCACAAAATGTACAGTTCTGTACCAGTGTATTTCCCAACGTTGCACACAGTGACGACGGGACACCATGACGGGCCTTGTTTAACGTAGCTCGCGGGGAAGCTTTCATCACAATCAAATGTGTACGCAGGTTTCACCCTCGAATTTTTTTATGTGCACATCTACGCTATGACGTCATAAACCTTACTTGATCGTAACGTCACGTTACGTTGCGCGACATATATCGTTAGGGCGCAAATAATGGCTTTTTTTTTTTTAAAATACTTATATTTTCTAGTAAGCGTAGCGAGCCGAAATTTTTAAACATAAACTTTACATTGTGTATAAATTCAGTCAATGTATTTAGACACGCTTGCAATGAGAACTGGAAACTTTGAGGGATGTTTGGTTATATTTTGACTATTTCTAGGGAATGATATATGAATGCAATTTTTTCTTAAAATATTACGTTGGAAATTGATGTTCTTTCATCCATCCTCCTCCATCCTTATCTAATTTCTTTATTGTACCATATAGACGGACGGAGAAGGCTTTACTTTTTTATTGTTTTTATTCACCACAACTTGTATGCTGACATGAAAAATGCACATATCTTCTATAGATAATGATAACATAATATTGCATTTACATGTAAGACATTGCATGAAATATACAAGGTTAAACGGTATTGTATATAATTTGGTTATACAAGAGTATAATTATCCTTAATATTTCTATCGTGATAAAAAATTATTGAAATTCAAAAGCTGTCGTGATTAGTTTTCAAAAATCAAATTTAAAGTTTCCCATCTGCTTTTAATTCGTTTTCTCTTTTGTTCTGACACAAGGTACAATGAATATAATTCCAAATTTCTATAGGATCTGGTGAAGGCTTTACTTTTGATCAGTCTTTTTCTCGCTCTCCTTCTAGCTTGTTTCTCGGTGTGCACAATCGGGGAAAGCGAGGGTTGGGTGGGGGTTGTCCGACAGAAAAGGAGGAGGGGCTGCCCTATAAATTAAAAGTAATCTTCTCAATACTTTTTAAAAATACTTTTATGCAAAGCGGTGATTTACTTTAAGAATTTAGGAATACATAGTGTCTGAAAGTTCGATTATGACGTGAAACAAAGATTTGTATATATATCAGAAAGCAGAGCGAACCGGAATTGTTTTGTAAGGGGACGACCAATTTGATCCTGAGGGGGGAGGGGGGCTGGCAAATTTTTTCGGGTCAGATTAATTATTTTCAACGCACGGCCGGCCGGAATATTTATTTTCCAGTAACTAAAGATCAGAATATTTATTTCTAACCTGTAACAATCCTGACACAAGCAAAAAAAGAAAGGGTCATACTTAGGAGTCAAGGTCAGTGTTAAAAATTTGCCAAAGAGACTACATATGTGCAAGTTATTTGTTTGTTTGGTTGGATTTTCATTTTATTTATTCATTCATTTATTTATTATTATTATTATTATTATTATTTTTTGTTATCGGAAAAAAGATACCGTACTGCCTTCTTGATGAATTCCTGAACTCGGAGAAATGGAAATTTCATTTTAATAATATATATCACGACAATCGAGGCGGCTGAACGTAATGATAGAAAACGAGCATGAAATGAAAATCACAATGTATATCTTATATGGACCGCCCCTCCCCAACCCTTATCCGATATTCTAAAGTATATGTACATATAAACAAGAGGGAATTTTTTGTATACCCCGCCAAAAGATACATTTGTATCGGATGAAAAAAGGAATGAGCATGTCCGTCCGTCTGTTCCGTATGATGTTTTCAAATATTTGAAGAGAAAAATGTCATGTACGGAGAATTTTATTTTTACATTAAGATATAAGGTCAAGTTCGAATATAGCCCATGTAATTGTTGATTAATTATCTTTAAAAAAAAAGGTTTCTGGATGTTTTAAAGAAGACCGTTACAGAGAATCAAATATTCCGCATACTCCTTGACGTCATGTTTACATATGCGATCTGACCACGCTGTGACTTTGACGTTGCGAGTAAAATTGACGCCGAAGCCACGCAAAACAAATTTTCAATCTTAAATTGCCAAAAATCTGCCGAGAAGACCTATCCATGTTTTTATATATTCGAATTCAGCTCATTCTCTACTTTCACGTGTAAGAAGGGCTTTAAGGACCTCCACAACTTAATGGAGAAAATGATAATGAAGCAAGCCGTGTTTTGCCTTTGGAATGAGTGCGGATTTTTGAATAATAAGTTGCAAAATGGCGATAAAAATTGCAAATTTCCCCTTAGAGACACAATGATCCGTAGAAATACAATACTCAACATGGCAACAATATTTTTGATCCCCCTTTTCACCCTCCTTGGTCAATTTTCTAGATTAAAATTATTTTAGTTCAGAAAATGCATATTTTCGAATTAGAGCGTCAATGCCGTCTTTGAGGCTTAAAATCTCGAAAAACTTCGTGAAATAGTTACATGAAAATTATATCAAAGATTGATCAAATCTTATATTTCATGTAGACAAATTTTCAGGCTATGTCTTCTCGCAAAATTTTCCGTGCCGTAACGCCGCGATGTACCTTAAATCTCGCCAGAGAAGGCTGGGTCTTGATTCTCTGTCCTATCTTAAAGTTGGTCAGACTTTCGGGTTATTGATCTAGAGTTCGCTTCAGCCAGCACAGACTGTTATACTCATGCCATATAATGTTTTAGATCCTTTTACATAGAATTTGTGTTACAAAAGGCTGCTGCGTTTAACTGTCTTGTTTGTGACGTCACCTTACAGTGTGAAGTTTTATGTTTATACAACTATTGTGCGTCTTTGGAAACCTCTGGTCTCAATATACCAACAAATGGATGAAAACTCATCTGTGAGAGGCAGATTTTGAATTTTTAAATTCTGTTGCCATGGCAACCAATTGTCACAAATAATTTTTGATTTAATCGAAAATTAGTATATAGCAGAATTTAAGTATACATTAACATATCAGCTATATGCTTCCTGTAGTGTTGGGATTGTATATAGTGAGTGCCATTCTAACCATGAAAATCACCAAAAATGATGAAAACCTACCCATTTTCAGCTACATCAGATTTCGTTATATGAATTCTTACACCAGAAAGACTAGTTTCATCTTTTAGACAAAATCTTACAGTTTTCAAAAAGGTCTCATTTGCAATAGGTCCCTAGATTCATTTTCTAGAAAAATCACCACACATGGACAGCATGCTACTTTCAACTCATCATTACAGGCTTATAAGGGGATTCCCCATTTGACACAGAGTTAACCCTGATTTCATAGCGAACAGTCTCGAATCCAACTAATTGAACTTTTTCACTGCAGAATGGCCTCCTCTATACATTGAAATAGAAATAAACAACATTAACACTATTCAAATTCAGAAATACACAATTTAATGTAACCCGTATGTTAACCCTGGTAACATTAGTGACGTATTTTCAAAGCGCACGGTATATTGAGACTTCTGAGTATCCGGATCATCCGGGAGGGTTGTACGCACGTAATCCGGATAACCACACCATTTGCTTATAGCAGATGGCCGGTCAAAGTCGGCGCCGGGTGCGACTTTGTCTCCTTCCTTTTATGTGTTGTCATTTATGTTTGATGTTTCTGTTCGTCTGTTTCGATTGTTTTGTATGATGTTCTAGTAATATATTGTCGTGTATTTATTGTGGTTTGTAGTTTTGTCTGATGTCATTTACGTATCACTTTCTTGTATGTTTATTTCGCTGGGTGGGTGCAGGTTGGTAATGCTGGAGATCAAACGGCATCCCCTTTTCTTGTGTACATTTTGCCAACCTTTTATATGTCGTAGTTCGTGTCTCAATGTCTCAGTGGTTAATTTGTTTGAAATATCCGGTCACACCAAGGTCTCTCGTGAAACAAAGTCTTTTTATTTGCAAAAAAAGCTTCTCATTGTAAGGTGACATCTCAAACAAGACAGTGTTCAAAATACAGAGGCAGTAGGTATATATGGGACAAAATCTTTAAAAAATGGATATCAAAAGAAAAGGGAATAAAGAAAACAGTCCGTGCTCTGCCGGCTGGAGCGAGCTTAAGTCAGCAATAACAAGAGAACTCCGACCAGAGAGGACTGGTTATAAAGAACAGAAACCTGAATAGAATGATGAGTAGGATAGATGCACAAACATTTGACATTGAAATTCTGAAGCATAGCATTGATTGGAATGATGCCACCTAGGTAATCGGAACAACGGGAGGGTTGTGCGCACGTAATCCAGGACAACCAATAACTTTCATTCACTGATGCTGAATATGGGGCATACCTCTTTATTAAGTAAATATTTCTTTTTGTAGTCATTCACTTTAATCTGACCTGTTTGCTCTGCGATTTTAACAGCAAATCTATTTTCGTCCACATCGTCGATTTGTATCAAGTGTCCACCCATTGCAGCACAAAAACTCTGTGAAAGAAGATTGGTATCTTTAATGCACCGCACACGCTTACAAAAAGTCATTGACTAACGTACGTGCCTTTGTGAGCACTCGATTGTACGGTGCTCATTAGGGAACATACAATAAATAATCAGGCATAGTAGCGAAGAAATGATACGATGAAGCGAAGAAATTATGCTAAGAAGCGAAGAAATGATAAAAAGAAGCGATAATTTCTTCGCTTCTTCGCATCATTTCTTCGCCTCTTCACATCATTACTTTGCCCCTTCGCATCTTCGCATCATTTCTTCGCTTCTTCGCATCATTACTTCGCTTCTTCGCCTTCTCCATTATTGTAGGCGAAGAAGCAAAAAAGCGATGTCTCCTAATTAACACCGTAGCAAACACATGCTACTGAATCGACCCTATAGGAAATTTGGAGCCGCGCACTCTCTGCAAAGTAATTGCACAAAAATAAATTCAAAAAATAAAAACAGAGGGCGCTACTGAAATGATTTTTGGCTGAGTCTGAAAATCACTTTGGCTGGAAACTGATAAGAATGATTATCAATAGTGCGCATGTCAACACGGAAGGCAAAGAATCGAAGTAATGATGCGAAGAAGCGAATAAAGGAAGTACATGTAATGATGCAAAGAAGCGAATTAAGGATGCGTTGGAAGTTTTTTTTCACAACAACAAAATATCTTAACATATCTTAATACCATAACTCCATAAGGACAAATCGAAAGGCGGCTTCCTCTCCACAGTCTGATCTCAATGTACAAATATCATGAAAATCTGTTGACGCATATTCAAGTTATTGCGTTCCATGCATCTATATTTTGCCCTTAGCTTACATGTATGTGCTAATAACCCCCCTCCCTCCCTTTACACTTAATATCTCGGTTATGTGAGAAAAAAATTTAAAATGCTATGATCGCTGAGCGACACAAGTCCCCTACCGGCGGCATATATTTATGTCCTGCAACTCTGCCTATGAATTACTCTTCAATTAAACATGAGTGTCCATGCAGCTCAGTTCTGCGGTTTTATCTGCTTTATCGATTCGAAAAAGAGGTCAAGCTGACGAAAGCTGAACTTACCCTGTAACTATCCAAGACTAAGCTGAGTATCAAATGACACCTGAATATCTCTATTTGTTGCAGAAAAAAGTCCGGAAAACTGACAAAAACGGAATTTTCCAAGCCATCAAGGGGCATAACTCCTCAAAAAATAGGTCAAGCGTGACGAAAGTTGAACATGCTCTGTAACTATCCAAGAGTAAGCTGTGTATCAAATTTCACTTGAATATCTCTATTTGTTGCAGAAAAAAATCCGGAAAACTGACAAAAACTGAATTTTCCAAGTAACCAAGGGCCATAACTCCTCGAAAAATAGGTCAAGTGTGACGAAAGTCAAACATGCTCTGTATCTATCCAAGACCAAGCTGTGTATGAAGTTTCACCTGAATATCTCTATTTGTTGCAGAAAAAAGTTCGGAAAACCGACAAAAATTAAATTTTCCAAGTCGTCAAGGGGCATTACTCCTCGAAAAATATGTCAAGCGTGACGAAAGTCGAACTTGCAGTGTAACTATCCAAGACCAAGCTGTGTATCAAATTTCACCTGAATACCTCTATTTGTTGCAGAAAAAAAAGTCCGGAAAACTGACAAAAATTGAATTTTCCAAGCCATCAAGGGTCATTACTCCTAAAAAAAAGGTCAAACCTGACGAAAGTCGAACTTGCTCTGTAACTATCCAAGATCAAGCTGTGTATTAAATTTCATCTGAATATCTCCATCCGTTGCAGAAAAAAGTCCGGAAAACTGAAATTCGGACAGACGGAGGGACAGACGGACAGACTGACAGACAGACAGACCGAGAGGAAACTAAGAGTCCCCTTCGGCGTTGCCGGTAGGGGACTAAAACCCGTTACATATGTCAAAGGACATCCTTTCTACTTGAAGTATACAAAATTTTAAAACATTTCGACCAAAAATGAATTTTTAAAGAATTTTAAACTATTTCCGTATATTTTCACATAACTCCGTAATGACAAATCGGATGAACCTAAAAATCGAAAGGCGGCTTCCTCTCCACAGTATGATCACAATTTACAAATATCATGACGTCAAATGACGGGCGTATAAAAAGCATTCATTTACCTGAGCAGGATAATACGTCATAACAACCTTGTTGGTATGCATGTAGCAGCTATTTCCATATTCAGTCCATCCTGACGGACAATGTCCTTAAAATTGAAGAAAAAAAATGAAATAAGATTAAGAACTATTTTTGTATAATCATGCAATCTTTTTTGCTTTAAAATGTCGAATATGTCGAGGGAAAGTTTGTCCTGATGTCCAGATGAAGGTATCTCCTGCCTATCACTGCTTTAAAATAATCAAGTCTGTTATAATGTTCAGCAAACACCCATTTCCCAATGTGTTTTAGATTTCAAATGGTTGTGTCCACCCTGTCCCTATCTCTTCTCATTTGAATTAACATATCTCCTATGAATCTAATGAGATATATGGTCAATAAAATAAATACAGTTATTATTTCCACATTATATGATAAAATCTTAGCATGGCAGTACTGATCAATATCATATGAATTCTGAAACAGCTTTTTTGTATACTACATACATGTTAAACGTCTTTAAATTCAATAGCATCATTTAAAACCTGATAATTTTTCAGCATGGACCAGACATGCACGTTTCGGGTACAGTGATCCTTAGTCTAAACAATGTAATGTGGCCAAAAAATATGAAAATTATGTCCAAAAATGTACCAAAAGACTTAGCAGAATGTGTGGGATATGATGCTACAGGACCCACGTTTTAGAAATTTCAAGAAATTTTTTAACAGAAAATTTCAAACGCGTTGAAGAGACAGACGATCAACCGAAGTTGATCGAACTTGGCTACATGTGCCCTCGGGGACTCTTGGTCCACCAGCAGTGACACTCACCAAGTAGTTCAAATGTTTAACGTCTTTAAATTCAATAGCATCATTTAAAATCTGATAGATTTTCAGCATGGACCAGACATGCACGTTTCGGGTACTAAACCCTCGTCAGTGATCCTTAGTCTAAACAATGTAATATGGCCAAAAATATGAAAATTATGTCCAAAAATGTACCAAAAGACGTAGCAGAACGGGTGGGATATGATGCTACAGGACCCACGTTTTAGAAACATGCTTCTGCAAAGACATCGACTTATTTTTCATGGAGTTTTCATCCTGCTTTGTGTATGTGTGGTTTTTTTTTTCAGACTAACAAAGATAATTATAGTATAGGTCTACAGGCAAGTTAATATTTCGATTTTCTGATGATATTCACATTACTTAGGAATGCAAAATATTGTTGTTATTCTGAATTTATTAATTAATATGATCATTCATGACTGCCGGTATACTGTAATCAATCGTGACATACTTGCACGGATAAAATAACTCTTGGCAATATGATTGGTGGACAGCTACAGAAAATGCAAATATTCGTCAAGGTTATTCAGAATCTGTGCATAAGATACTTTCATCAGGTCTGCTGAAGAGTCTAGATGACTTGACAAATGAAAGTCATATCGTGCCAGTGCATTTTCTTCCGAAAGATGCATCGAAAAGTCTTTGTACCGATACGTCCTACAACAATCACTGATCCTCGGAAATTTCCGTAGGTCGAATCGGAAATAAAAACGGAAAAGCCCGGGAATGTGCGATTGGTCTAACAAGAATAAAAATAGTTTATTCCATTTTTTTCTTACCAGAATTTTACCACATTTAATGTCAGCTAACTGCCGGCAAGCTTTTTGTAAAAGCTAATACTTGTCATTTAATTTCCATTGTCATTTTCAAGAAACGAAGATTCTGATTGGCTGAGAAATTTTGTTGATACACCAATCAACACAATTTTTCACGGAAGTCTATCTATAGCACTATTTTTAGAACCGGGGGTTCCCTCAAACACGAATGAACTCGTTGCTGACAATACAATTTGTTGATGTTTGCCTATCATTTCAAGGGTATCTTTTTTTTTTTACTTTACTTTTCGTGCATGCAGAATTTGCTCAAACTGGTCCTTATTCCAAAGATATAGAGAGACGATCGTTCGCTGTTTGAATTATGGCGGCTGCCATAACTTGTTTTGGCAGACGTATCACTGCGAAACCCTCCGACTTACAAAATATAGTGTGGTGATTGATTGTTTTTAAATCCAAGAAAACAGTCTGTTTTCCATAAATAGATGATGATTAAATGATAAGAAATGAATCTTATATTTTTTTCTGTTGATGCAGGTATCACCCGAAAAATTGGACAGAAACCTTTTGCATCAATGCTGTCCAATTTTCCGGGTGATACCTGCGTCAACAGAAAAAATATAAGATTCATTTCTTAAATAATTAATAATGCAATTATGTTACATGTATAAGGAATTAGTTTACATTGATTACTAGATTTTTTCAATGAAATCAGACAGTCAGATTGATAATGTAAAGTTAAAAAGTCCATCATTTTCTAGATATACACTATGGTCCTTATTGTTATTATACACCTTTGACTCTATCTGTATAATTTATTCATGATAGAGAAAAGTCAAATGAGAAATGGACTATTCATTAGATACAAAAAACATGTATTGAAATTATACGTATAACTTTCATACATATGAAAATGTATATATTACAGGTATGCAACCAGAAATAGTTAAATATATATGCATACAGTACAGACAGGACCAAACACACAAGAACGACATGAAAAGAAGTGTTTAAGAATGGAATCAACTTAAAAACGAGGAAACATTCATTCACTTCATAGTTTTTGCTCACAAAATCGGAATTATGCATATCAATCTCATATTGGGATGAAAAATACCGATACAAGTATTGAATACTTTCATAATTCAACCAAATAAATGAAAATTTTGACTACAATTGCTTGTATTTCTGTGAATGTATGGTTTTGAATTTGGACTGAAAAGACATCAGTGCGAAATATGCCGAAAAGTTGAAGAAGGAGAGTATTTTGAATCACAGAAAATTGAGAGGAATCTTACTTAATGGACTTGAAAATCGCAAAATCAAATGAACAAAGGTAAATAATGCTACAAGCAATAGAAAATTTCAAAATATGAGCAGATTATGAAAGAAAAGTATAATTGTAAATTCTACCACTTTTCCCGTGTCTCAGGCTAAAAAACCAACTCAAGAATAAGATTTTGGCTTGTTCTCGGTCTACAAATTCACCTTCTATTGACTTTGAAGACCTTAACATTATGTAATACTCTAGTATCGTAAATAGGGATTCTGTTTAGAATTATGAATTCTTTGGCACTGAAATAATATAATTTTCATTGTAACATGTAGACTGGCAACCGTTCTTAGTTTTCTCTGTTCGTTTTTACTTCCAACTTAGTTACTGAGTAGCATAGTATGTTCCTAAAATATAATTGCAATATACTGAAACTATTTTGATATTCAACGATACATATGGATGAAATAACTGACACTTTACATACCTGCAGAGGAAGTGACAACAGATAGGTATATCCCAAAAACGATTGTTTTCATTTTGCTGATGTATACCTATAACAAAGAAGCAGCTGCATTTGTAATTTTCATATTTATAGATAACGTTGATTATTGATCAAAATGAGAATGATCGTATTTCAACAGCTATATTAAGTTTATTGAATCTAGCGTTTCAAATAAATGACTTGCTATCATGACTGATTTAAATGTTATGAAAATGTGATCTCAATCAAAAATCGATCTCTTTTTTTTTTTAGGGATGAATCGGAATATTTACATCACAAACGAGCATTGATAGATATAGAAAACTCGTATGAAACAAGATTAGTTTTATCTTGATTGTTAAAAACAAAAGAACTTGAATCGTTTTATACTCACTAAGACATAAGACCATCATCTTGAATATCCACAATAAAAGAATATTTTATTCGAACATATTTAATTTTACAGAAACATGCCCGATTGTATAGTATTTAATCATTTCGTTTACTATTTTTTGAAAATAATATACAGGGAATTTCAAGTGATTCGTATACATGTGGCGGTATCTCAGGTGTACAAAACAAATTAACAAATACTTTTTTCTTTTGATTTCTTCTGGAGGCACGCAAATCTTAAGGTTGCCGCTTTATAACACCGCAGTCCCGCTCCATATTTCAGGGCTTGTTGGCAAACATCGATTTCAGGAAAGCATGAGGAAACATTGGCCAAGCGTTTACTGTGTTGGGAAACTTATAAAAAAATTCAATCGGTTTAGCTTTATTCATTCCCCAAATATTACTTCCTTTTTTGTCTGGTGTCTGATGCGAAGTCTACTGTAATTTTCTTCTCATATCCTTATTGTACATGTGTGTGTTGGTGTTGTTGTTGCCGTGAAGGTGGTCTTATAGACCTTTCACCTTTTCAGGCCACTTCTTTCAATACAACACATCGTTCATAGATTAACTTATGTAAAGGCCCGGTTTGATCACGGCCAAAAAAACGTCAAAAAGGTGTCCCGTGAAGCAGGCTTTGTCGTTCACATTCAAGACACGCTAGGTCAGCGTCCACTAAATCATTTTCCATACGCAGTAATGTTAACAAAATTCCGTGTTACTTCTATACCAACATTGCTGGCCATGCATGGTATATACCGATTTGTTCATTGATTCAAGCTTTATACGAAACTAAATAAAAATATAGCATGACTGGCTCTTTTTCGCGCTATTTGCGTCACAAGGTACCCTGCAGTAAATTTTCAAAATTTCCCGCCCCGTCCCCTTTAGCGGATCGGGAGCTAGGGAAAAAATCCGGGTATCGACGTTTTAATTGCAATTATTTTTTACTTATATATATTATTTTCAAACAATAAACCAAAAGAAAACATAATTGACAACCAATCACATCTTCTGTCACATTTAAAATAACAGACCTCTTCACCTACAGGTTTTTCTCCAATCAAAACACGCCTTTTAGCGGACTCTGACCTGTGCGCTACAGACGATTTTTAGACGTGGCAGGACGCAGTGAAAAATCTGAACGGCGTTGAACTGCTCAAAATTTTATTCCGCGGACAACCAAGGACGGTGTACGTGGTAAGGAAGTGTAACGCACGCAAAGTACACGTGGTAATCCATGTTGCGACAGTGATCAACACTTGGGAAAGATGTGGTAAAGCTTCGGTCACACTTTACTCCACGTCCAAATCACGTTCAAAAATCTGCTGGACGTGGTCGTACGTGGTATTTTTTGCCATGGTTGTGCTTTGTACGGGGTATGACCGCCGGTAGCTGTTCCACTGCTGAAGCACTACCAAAGCACGGCTTACCACGTCCAAATACGTCGAAGGCTAACAGCGTTCGTGATAAGACGCTGAACACACGCTAGATCACCCGTGATACCAACGCAGAACACCCATCGAATGACCGTGCTCTGGTCGTGATAGACCGCTTAAGCTTTCGCGTCTTGCCGCGTCTTCCCAAAGTTTTAACCACTGCCGGAACACGTCTTTACCACGTACACCGTCCGTGGTTGTCCGCGGAATAAAATTTTGAGCAGTTCAAAACTTCTTTCCGCGTCCAAAGCCGTTCAGATTTTTTACGGCGTCCTACCACGTCTACAAATCGTCTATAGCGCTTCTTAAAAGCGGACAACAACGTCTGGATCACAGGAGACCTTTTTTGGACGTGTTTTGCCGTGATCAAGCCGTAAAGCGCAGTGTGACCGGGCCTTAAGACACGAAAGTTTAACGGTCTGTCTCGGCTAGAGCACGGTCATATGACGGGTAATAGCGTCTATAGTGTGTATACAGCGTCTTATCACGAACGCTTTTAGCCTTAGACGCGATCGGATGTGGCTAGCCGTGCTTATGCAGTGTTTCAGTAGTGGAACAGCCGCCGACGGTGATACCCCGTACAAGGCACAGCCGTGGTAAAAATTACCAGGTACGTTCCAGTGATCACAAAGCCTCCCAGACCTAATTTTTTTTAAACCTGCTATTTCAAAGAAGGTACACAGTGAAGACCACTACAATGAACATAGAAAGTGTTCCCACAAAAAAAGGATAAGGCCATTTCTTGTTGTTATTCTGTTTTGCGTCCTTTTGAAATTGAGAAAGCTACCAGCCAGCCAGGGAGAAAATCAAACAAGCATATAAAACAAAGTTTCAATTTCATATTGTATGACTATTGGAAATATAACAGAAACATGCTTCATCTGATTATTGATAGATTTTAATAAAAATAAAACAAAATAATGATAAATAATACAATGTCTTTAATCAATGCAGTCCTTTTACATTTTTACATGAAATATAAAATATTAAATAATTTCTACTTAATTTCAGTAGAATATGATTTAACTTGCAAAAGATTTAATTATTTCAATTTTGTTTTGTTTTGTGACTTGGGGCTAAACACTTACCAGCACGAGGACACAAAACAACAACAAATAACAAAGAAATGGCCTAAGATAAAAATAAAGATTACAAAAATCAATCCTCAATGGAGATAACATCAGGTGCACTGGGAGAGTAAGCATCTCCTGTTTGCCAGCAACACCCGTCACTTAGACCGTGCAGAAAAAGTAAGATCCGGCGTATCCGTCATTTTCGATGGTTCTGATAAAATCACAACAATTGAAATAACATCCATAATCACGAATGAACTTAAAATGTAATTTTTTTTACATTTCTATAAAATATTTCAATATTTCCCTTTTACATGTGAAAAATTCTTAATTCATAAACCGTCCATTTCCAATTTGAAATCTTGCAGTAAGTCTCAACGGAATTATCATCACTAGGAAAAATTCTGTACACTCAGTCTGGCGAGTTCGTCTCTACGTCAGCACAATCTAGAAAATATAGCATGAAGGTAAATGCTCTATCGTGATAACTGGAAACCGTTATTTCTCCCTTCAAGTATGCGAGTGAGTATGCTCATATGATCACAGATCTTTTATTTCGAAAAAGTTCGATATATTGTAAGAATCTTGCAAGGAAACTGGTAAAAATCTTCCAATTTGATTTGATTCCACCATATGGTCAAATTGCTTTGTGTGTTGTTAACAGTCTTTATCAGACCAAAATAATCAATAATTTACACTACACTCAGTGCTCTACACTTGCCTAAAAGCGTCATGTTAAATGACAAATATGGATAATGACCATATCCCTGTATACAGCACAAAATCGATAGTTCAGAAAATCAGAAACCGAAGGCATAAAAAATCAGGATGAAACAGGAACCAAAGCAAGCAAACAAAAACCTCCACCACACGAAAAGCATCACCATAAGATTCAGTTTGTATTACTAACAACTGGTCGTTGAAACTGACTGTAGAACTACATAATGCGTGAAGTTCTTGACAATGAGTCGTTAAAGTTCAGTATCTAATAAGCGATATACTCTAAACGACTGGTTGTTAAAGTCCTTACGTAGTTCAGAATCCAACAAGCAGTACTTTTCTAACAACTGGTCGTTAACAATCCTTACTTGACATCTGGTTAAGACAAAATGCTCAATGGCTTCATTTCATACTTTGCCTTTAGTGTACGAATTTTAGTCATTTAGCATGTTTGACCAGTAGATAAGAAATGACACAAATAATTCAAACATTGAGCTTTAATGTAAACTAAATATGCTTTTGATATTCTTGACAACCACTTGTTAAGAATCAGCAAAATTATACATTACCTCAGTTTCAGTAACAACTGGTTTGCAGGGATGTAAGTGATATCTAACAGAATAACGTTCAGACCAGAGATGCATTATCTTCCATGAAAATCATATCTTTATTAACTATTCAAAAAGAAAAGATACATTAATGATTTTAAAACTTACAAATAACATCTTTAAAAAATACGTACAAAAAATTATTATCAACTTCTATCTTTCACACTTGTTGTCTTTTAAGTGTACTTGTTTTATTATTTGAGCTTTTCCTATTATCATGTTAATTGTATTCAAATTCAATATGATACAGTTTGAAAATACCATACAACAATCTGTAATTGACTAGATGAACGGATGAAATACATATGCATCATCACTGACTCCATTTTAAGTAAGTTCTTCTAGTATCCAATGAAATAAAGTAAAAAGTTTTTTTATATCCCTTTTCCTTTATTTTGTTGAGCTTAATCTTTTTATCATTGTGTCACAAGCAAGTGTTTCTGTTTCCTCAATATCATGTCTGTCCATTGTACTTTTCCTCGCATATACCAGGTAAGGTGGGTATCGGAAGTTGGTTACTTTTTCAACATTGCAACTTTCAACATTGAAAAAGTAAATGATTTCTGAAGTTAGTTACTTATTCAACATTCGCCTGAATCTGAAGTTGGTTACTTATTCGAATACCTAAAGTAAAATAGGGAAGTATAAATAAAAAGATAATAAATATATCATAAAATGACTATTTTCAGCTAGATTGAATGAAAAAAAGGAAACAAAAAAATTCAATTTCATAATTCAACAGAATCTCAGGGGAGACAACTTAAGACACTCCAAACACCAAATTGACATTTCAGACATGCACCCGGTTATAGTCAAAAATGACCCCTCAGACCCTTTCAAAGTTGATGAAACTTGGTATGAATGTTGATTAGAATGTCCTCATGAAATGACGTAAATTTTATCAACGCATCTCTACTATTACATAACGAATTTGACGTTAAAATTTTCTACGTAAACTTCCTATAATATCAATATAACGAATGTTCAGGGGCTAAGTTCGACCCCTCAGACCCTTTCAAAGGTAAACTCCCGTTGGTCATATTACGGGCACCCATACTTAACCATTCCAACAAGTCTTGACGTCCAAAATCCACCAAGTCTTGACACTTGTTTTCATCTTTTTTATCTTAAACTTTTCACCGGTTCACCTAAAGCTTTAGATAAAGCCATTTTCTTTGATGCGATGGCAGACTTTGCCAGTTTGATACTGACGTCTGAATAGGATCAACGCTCATTTCTATGATTTAGGACGATCCCTCCTTGCAGGGGATGGTGAAATACGTCCGTTCTAATTCTGAATGTATCGGGAGTAGTGGGTGTCATGTGATATTATCCTTATGTCACCAGACGGACAGTAGGCTTGGTACTTGACGAATCTACAGACTTGTACCAGCTCATTCTTATAACACCTGTATAACTTGCACTCTGACTGACTGTGACGACAGGACTCCATGATGGGCCCTGTCCAAACCTCTTTAAGACGACAAGGGTCCCTACCACCTGTCCTCTCTGAATGTCAGTCAAACTCCTCGGGTGATAACATACATTAGCTCGCGGCGGCAGAGCACGGATTTTATTTCGTACGCCCTCTTTTGATATCCATTTACATATTCATCTGTGTTGCTTGGGCCCCTGCGTTTTGCGGTCTTGTTTTTGTGTGGTCATCTGACGGTGATGAGGTTGTTTTACACCACAATTGTACGTCCTTCGAGACCTCTGGGTAATCAGAAAAGTGGGAGGGTTGTTTGCATGTAATCCAGGATAACCACACCTTCTGCTATTTTCGTGGAAGATGGCCGCCCTTAAGTCGGCGCCGGTTGCCAATTGGTCTCGTTTGGTTTATGTGCAGTCCTTTGTGTTTTTTATGTTTCTGTGTTGTGCGTTGACGTTCCTTGTCATAAACCAACGAGAACAATGGGCAACCGGTGCCGAATTAGGACGGCTATCTGCCACGTAAATAGCAGACGATGTGGTTATTCTGGATTGCGTGCGCACAACCCTCCCACTATAGGGAACGAAATGGAATTTAAACACTTCAAACATCGGGTCACGGGGAATTGTATTACCAACTCCACACTGCAACACGAAATAAGCCAAGTACCAGTAGGTGTATCGGGAGTAGTGGGTGTCATGTCTACATACAAGTACCAGTGGGGTTTACAGTTGGCATCCTGGTACGCATAATTTAAACAGGGAAGTGTTAATTGGCTTTACTTGTGATTTATCTCTGGAATTTTTAAACAAGACCATGTTATTAGTATTGAGACTGATGGTGCAATGATGTGAACTGCATTCAAAGAAATTTTTGTAATATATACGACACTAGTTTTACGAAGACGAGCCTTGCACATGAACTAATCTACTAAATATTCGCTGCTATGAACCCCCTCCCCCGTTCATGTCGTCAAAGACCAACAAGTGTCTGGTGTTCACATCTGACACCAAGATTCCGTCTCCTGGCGAAATGTTCTTGAAAGATTTGACTAAACCTTGCTTACTTTCGTAGGATTTTTCCATTCATGATAACACCAGAATACTTTTTGATGAGGAGGACGAACAAATGGCCTTGTTTTTGTATTGGACCAATTGTTTGACAAATTCGGTTTCATCGGAACGAGGTGGTCCGGCTACCACCATGGCTAACTCGTGTCTGAAGACAAATGCACTCGAATCTGTAAGCGAGGACTCATGTTGAAAGAATGAAAAGAGTATGTAAAGATCATTTAATTATACACAACAAAATTAATCAACTTCCTTTTCAAACGTGAGTACAGCATTAATGTAAACAAGAAGCAATTGTATAAATCATAGGTATGTCATCATCAAACACTTATGGATCAGTGAACATGAGACGTTAAACACATATAGCCATGCATTAAAGGCTCATCTTTGCGGCCTTCAAACATGACGTTGAAAGCTCCATAAAATATTCAAAAACACTCTCTGTTGTTACATCCAGGACACTTGTGTCTTATTCCTGGCATCCATACGTTCATGCCTATGATGCAGGTCATGATTTGACAAGTATTCGATCACCAAGTAGGAGAGGAATGCAGCGTAATGGCTACCGTCGGCGTCTTTTTGGTGATCAGGATACACAGTGATTCGTCTATAAATGATCTCAAGATAAAGTGATCGTCGTAAATAACTATCTATGTAAGAACAGTTTATCGTACAAAAAATCCAATTAAAGTCAGCAAAGTAAAAAACATCAGGCTCCTCAATTATCTTTGCTTGTTCCTACAACGTATGACTAGTCTCATATAGTAAACTTGGAGAAAATCGTCTTTAAAATCCCTTCTTCTCTGGAACCAATAGTATATGTACAGTATCGCAGCTAATCAAATTTTGTGAAAAGAATCAAGTCGTTATATATGAACACATGCCATTTACCTTTGATATTTGTAATGTTAAGTACATGTACTAGTACGATGCGATAGTCCTTGGTCACGTCCTTGGAGAACCACTTGTAACCTTTCAAGGAAACAATCTTGGAAGAGACCGTGACCCTGTCATCGTCTGCTTGACTCAGCACTATGTTTGTTATCGTTTCATATTTGATAATCTGACTGGTCTCGTAATCCAAGATCATGCCCTTGTCGTTGCGCACGGCACTGTCGTCGTACAGTTGGTCCGCGTTTTTCTCGGGTCCGCCCGACACGAAGGTAGTGATCTTTTCCCCGTCTAATTCGTCTGTCCAACATCCCAACTGTAAAAGATGGAAGACTTCACTTGTGTTTACCGTGCATATAGATGATGCTGTCGGTATAAAAGTACAGAACTCTGTCATCCAATCAACGCAAGGCATCGTATAATATCAAACGTGCCAGTGTTGTAGTGTAGCATGCGATAACTACGTTCCCGAAATGACAAAGTGGTACAAAGTCGTCGGTTTCGGTTGGCCAAGACGAGATCGAGTTCGCCGTTCTCTTGCTTTTTGGTGAGTTTCATGTGCATCATTTTCTTGGTGTCGTCCTGCATTAGTTCCAATAATTCACCAAAATCCGACAAGTACCTGTAATTCAATGTACATATTGTTATTAATAAAATACTATTTTGATAAAAATGATATAAAATCTTGCTTTATGAAAAAAAAGTAATGACTTGTTGTGGGTCAGTTGTTGCCAAATTTCCCCCACAGACAGTTTAAGAACATTTAGGCGATGGTGTAAGAACCGTGTGTTTCTGGTTTCTCCGAGTCTGATCCTCCTGCAAACTTCTTGGATGAATCCAGCCTTCTGTTTCAAACTGTTACATCTGGGAAGAAATCCAGCCCCCCCCCCTGCTTGATTTTCAGTAATGTGTCAATGTAACCCTTTAAGAATGTCCTTGACGTGTAGGGGAAAATTCATACTTCGTGGATACAGTCCATTATATGTCAAATTTCCATGGTCATCTGAAATTCTTCGATCATATAAAAGAAAGGAGGGGATCTCCAACAACACTACGTTGCAGCACACAGCAAAACATGTAAGTTCCAGTCAGACATCGGTACTTTGGACCTATTTCTTCTTTCATCTGCACACAGGTGTGACAGAGGGGGGAACAGTACTTTACTTCCGTTACGATAAGGCAATATCGGGTGGTACAACTTCATGGCGGAATGTTGCGGCACTTGGCTTGTCCCTAATTTCGTCAGAGTTATCGGTGATCAGATCCGGATGTCCAATAGGAAATGTGCCGTGCTTCAGAAGAGAGGGGTAGGGGGACAGGTATCGATATAGAGGATGTTTCCTTCGACGCAATAGAGCCGAGTAACATTGGTTCTGCAGCCAAAGAATGCATCTCTAGGCTGCAAAGGGTCCTCGATTTCCTGTCATTTTCTTGGCGAAATTCCGGATCGTCCTTACACCGTCAATCGTAATCATGCTCCCATATATGTTCCACGCAGAAACCCAACTCGTTCAAGAAAGTCTGACGGTCCTGTGTGCCTTAATATAATTCCTGGAAGGTAAAGCCGTGTCGCACCGTTCCTCCAATTTCTTGGGCTGTCACTCGGAAAACTCGTATCAAAAACAGTCATAGAACTCACAGACTGTCAGCATGCTCATGTTATAGCCATCGATGACAGGTGAGAATCTTAATCTCTTCTCCGTTCCTGGCATGTCGGAAGTCGTGGATTGTCTCGTGCTCAATCCATTTCAGCAATCTTAAAACTTTGATGGAGTACTTGCTCCCTGGTGAGTATCCTTCCGGGGTAAGATGGCAACAGTTTCCATGAGTATGAAGTTGCGATGGAAAGGAAGATTGGCTGTACTGGCAAAGGTAATACACTCTGCAAATGGATCAACATTCACTAGAGGCAGAAGGGTGTCTCTGAATTTACCACTGCGGCGTCCCAAGATGTCCACGCCACACCTGCAGATCTCATCAATCTCTTCAGTAAAACTGAAATTCGCTTTCGTCTGCACTTTGTCTTGGCTGGTGGACCAGGAGTCCCCGAGGGCACATATGTAGCCAAGTTCGATCAACTTTGGTTGATCGTTTCTTCAACGCATTCGAAAATTTCTGTTATGAAAATTTCTCAAAATTTCTAAAACGTGGGTCCTGCAGCATCATATCCCACCCATCCTGCTACGTTTTTCGGTACATTTTTGGGCATAATAACTTTCATACTCTTTGGCCGTATAAAATTGTTTAGATTGAGTATCACTGACGAGGGTTAAGTGCCCGAGGCGTCCATGTCTGGTCCATGCTGAAAATTCAATTGTTCTTAAATGATGCTATTGAATTTGAAGACGTTTAACATTTGAACCACTTGGTGAGTGTCACTGCTGGTGGCCCAGTTGTCCCCGAGGGCACATGTAGCCAAGTTCGATCAACCAAAAAACCGTTTCTTCAACGCATTCGAAAATTTCAGTTACGAAAATTTCTCGAAATTTCTTTAACGTGGGTCTTGCAGCATCATATCCCACCCATCCTGCTACGTCTTTCGGTACATTTTTGGACATCATAACTTTCATTCTCTTTGGCCGTACATTTCCAAAGTCGTAAATTTCAGGACTGGTACACTTGTTGACATTGATGTCGTAGTATTTACGGACGTCCTTAGCGTCAAAGTCCCTTTGTTTGCTAGTTTCTTCTTCTATTCCCCCACGGTGTAGATTCAGCATATTCCCCAGTCTTTTCTCTTTCAGTTTTCTCGTCAGCAGCTTTCTCGTTCTCTTGTCAAGGACAAAATGATGTTGGCGCGGTCTGTGAAAAATTATATACACATATGAAATTCTAGAAAATTCGATTAAGTGACTGATCACGTGATTTAATTTCATTTGACCTTGAATTTGACTAACAATGACGTTGATACTTAGAATCCACGACCTTGACTTTTAATATCTTGAACGGGAAACATAGTACACGTGTCAGTTGCATGTATTACCTAACATTTTTGGCAGGAAGCCACATGCAGGAAATTATTGTACTTACATTTCTATGACGCAACATCAATGATGTGGTAGTTTTGGCAGGATTCCAGGTGACTGACATTATTGTACTTATCTAGTTTTCTTCAGCGCACTATCCATGACGTCATAGCTTTGGCAGGATTACAGATGATCAGCATTATTGCACTAACCGGCTTTTCAACAGCGCGCCAACGACTATGTTGTAGTTTTGATAGACAGTCAAGTAACTGACATTTTTGCACTGACCGATTTTTCTCTACCGCGCCATTCATTACTTTATAGTTTGACAGGCAGTCAGGTGACCGACTTTAATGACGTCATAAATAAACGTTACAGAAGTACCCATCAGTTATTCAGTCTCATAGTCGAGAAGGCAATGCAAAATCATTAGATTTTCCACAGGAACGGTTGCGAACCTCGGAATGAACAAAATTCCGACGTAACGCAAGGTGCCCGGGGAGTCAGGGTCTTCTGATTGCATGCAACACCCGTTGCAACAGCTCCATGGAAACATGTCAAATTCTGAGATTGTCTCGATGTACATTTTGATGTACATATCAGATAAGTATGTCTTGTTTGGTGATGATGACAGCCATTAGCTGACTGCAAGCGCGTGCAGTTGACGCGAAAGATTAATTCGAAGTTACAGTAGCACTTGCAGCTAACCCTAGGTTTACACTATGTTCCCGGCGACCACGGCAGTCACGGCGGCCAAAAACGTAGCACACCGTATGATTTTTGGCAATTTTTATCTTGGTATTCAAGTTCTGTTAGGTTTCGTTACGTTTTCGCACGGTCTATCAAGGTATCCTTGACGAGCCGCGGCTCCTGAATACCGGAGACCTGACGGCGCACTACGTTTCAACCTACGGTTTGTTACGGACGTTTGTACGTTTCCTTACGACCTGTCACGTTCTGACAAGGTCTGTCACGGTTTGTTACGATCCAATCAAGTTGGCCACGACTACCTAGTTCTGTCAAGGCCCACTACGATTAACCGGGAACAGGAGACACAAAAAGCTGCATAAAAGGGTTTGGTTTGTTATACTTCTTGTGTGACCGTGCGTGCCGTGCCAGGCCGTAGTAGAACTTAAAATAAACCGTAACAAGCCGGGACGTACCGTGGCGAAACGGCTAACACTTCCTTAGCTCGCCGTGAGAAACCGTAGCTCACTTTGATAAAACGTGCATCTGCCCTAAAGCAGCCACAGCTAAACGGGACATAAACGTGGCAGACCGTAACTCAACTTCGCTAGGATCGTAATTTGTTGAGTCATACTTTTGCTTCCCGTTCCGCTACGGACACTGTCCCAAGTTTTGTCACGGTGTGTAACGTTCTGTCACGTTGCGTTGCGTTCGACCCGTTTTGCTACGGTTTCTAAAGTAGGCCATCTGCACCGTGGGCTGCCGTGACAAATGTTTTGACAGTTTAAACATTTGCCCCGTCAGCCCCGGCATCCACGGCTAGTTACGATTGTCGATCCTGTTCCTCTACGTTGTCTCACGGTCACCACGTTTCGTCCACGGTGGCTTGAAACGTGGCCGCCGTGGCCGCTGGGAACATAGTGTAAACGGGGGGTAACATGAAAGGTCGTTTCAATGTCAAAGTAGCACATGCAGAAAAATGACGTCATAGATAATGTTGACTACACAGTTCCTACTGGTAAGTTGCCAGAGCGTGCAGTTTACACGAATGGTCGTTTCAAAGTTTAAGTGGCACGTGAGGTTAGCACGAAAGGTCGTTTCAAAGCAGCACGTGTAGCTGACATGGAAAATCGTTCAAGTGCTCTCAAACGTTAAACGTCTTCAAATTCAATAGCATAATTTTTAAAGTCATAGAAAGGCATATGCAAATGAAGGATGCATGAAAAACCATGGACAATGATTTGAGTATGTAATTCACACATATTTCAAAGCCAGTCATTCAGGCAATGAGCTTCAAAGCAGACACAACTTAAGCCCCTGTCACATTGTGGCGAATTGGAGCTACGACTTTATAACTCGCCGAAATTTCCTCGAGTTAGTCTTGATTTTTTGTGATTACGACATGGGCTCGACATTTGCTCAAGATCCCTCGAGAACAGTACGACACTTGGCGACACTCTACGATTTGTACATGACATCTTCTCAACAAACGAAGACTTTGGTACGAGAAGATGCGAGTTAAGTACGAGTTTCGTACGAGTTTATACGAGATGTGGCGTCATGCCTACGAGTTAAGCACGAGATAAGTACGAGTTATGACGAGCTGAGTACGAGAAGGGTACGAGTTATGTCAACACATTATTATATCGACTCACGTTTTCTTCCTCAAGACTGCTGAAAAATTTGAATGAATTGGTCTGTACAAGCTTAAAAAATGTAAATAACACGATACATCTTCATTTCTCAATTATCTTCTTCTGGACGATGCAAAATCTGTTGAAAATATATCTTCTACAATCGCAGAAGGGATCTATTAGTAAAGAAACGAATCTGAGAGTCCAAGATGGGTGCAGATTCAAGATTGTTATATTCAAAAGCCGATTATGCACTCTTTTGAATTTGATCATATACATGCTAAAATCGAGGTCTTCTCCTTTCCTTTTTTAATAACTTTTGTTTTATATGAATATATAGCCTATATCAAGAAACTTACTATTGAAAGTCTTATATTTCAGTTGAATAGGAAATACAGAGGATAATAATCATAGTTTGAAATATGATACTTTCTATTGTAAGTTTCTTGATATAGGCTATATATAATTCATAAAAAATATATTTTTTGCACCAAAATACCAATTAAATTATCAGAGGATACTTCAAATACATTTGACGTACAAGGACAAACTATGATATACCCAGGAACACTTTAGAATATAAATGATAACGACACATTTCATAGTAATAAGGATTTTCCAGAAATCAGCGGTTTTTAAATAAAAATTGAGATTTTCCACCCAAAAAAGCAAGATTATCAAAGAATTCTCTTCTAACTCATTAAACTTGATCACTTTTATGCCATCCAATTATATGAAACCTCTCCAGCTTTGATTGAATAAAAAATATAGATTTAAAACAATTTTCACTGAAATAAGTGAATTTTGCACATAAATTAGTTTTTTGTCCCAAAATATCAATTGAATTAACAGAGGATATTTCAAATGCATATGACTTACAAGAACAAGCTATGATATACCCCAGGAACTCTTTTGAATATAAATAATAACGTCTGATTTCATAGTAATAAGGATTTTCCAGAAATTAGCGATTTTTAAATAAAAATCAAGATTTTCCACCCAAAATAGCAAGATAATCAAAGAAATCTCTTCTAACTCATTAAATTTGATCACATTAATGCCATCCAATTATATGAAACCTCTCCAGTGTTTATTAAATAAGAAATATAAATTTTTAAAAAATATTAACAGAAATAAGTTAATTATCACATAAATAAGGTCTTTTGCCCCAAAATAAGATATAAATTAAATTTCAGTTATCAAATAACATTTCTATCCATTTATAATAAGAAACAGCATAATATCAAAGCTAAAACATATCAATTTAGGCAAATTAAAAGAGCTAGTACTTATTTTCTCAAAATAAGTGGTTTTTGCATAAAAATGCATATTTTACCCAAAAATGATGGTTTTAATTGATTATTACATTTCATTTCACAATCATCTGACAAGATGATTACTTTCTATAATGATAATAGCTTTAAATGTATAGTTTTAGCAAAGAAAATGAATTAATAAAATTTTTCCAGAAATCTGTAATTTCTAGACAAAAAACAGGCATTTTGCCCCAAAATTAAGTAGAAAATATACCTTTTATGTTTCATACATGTAATTTATGAGTGAACCTAAATAATTACAGTTCAAAATACATTCCTGCTATCATTTCAAGAACTTCTATAGATTCAATAAATATTCTCCAGAAATCAGCTATTTTTAAATGAAAAAATACGTTTTTCTCCAAAAAACACGCTGATTTTGAATGAAATGTTAGTAAAACATATATAATCTGATAGAGTGTGAAAAGTTACACTAAAAATAGCTTTCAATCATTGCTTTTATAACAAATAAGGGTTCTTTAAATAAATATACAGAAATCTGAGATTTCTGATTGAAAATACAGGTTTCTGTATAAAATAATTAATTTCGAGGATTTTGCAAAAAAATAAGAATATAAAATATATGTCATTTGAAAGAGGAGACTTTAAAGATGTTTTTTAAATCATCATTGAACGATCATATGCAATATTGAGGAGCTGAGAAGCAGAAATAAATTAAAATTTCCTCAAATTTCTGTGAATTTTGGCAAAAATTCGATTTTTTTCCCCAAAACACACAGTAAAAATAGGAATTGGAACTTGCAACTTATCTCATCTGAAAGAGCATTAAAAATACTATATATTTACACTTTTCAATTTTTAAAAACATCATCCACATAAGAGTTATAATTTTTTTCCCTATTTTCAGTGATTTTTGACTTAAAAAAACATGTTTTTCCCCCAAACCACCACCTTTGCAATGGAAATTTCCATGAGACAAATTTTTACCTGAAAGAGCGCAAAAAATGCTACAAAGTAAGGCCGGTTTTGGAGGATCAAGGGGGGGGGTGCACCCAACCCAGTGATACATCCCAGACTAAAATGATGTAAGAGGTTACATGGACAAACTTATCACGATTAATTGGAATTTTCTGGAGTTAGTACGTGTATTAAGCTCGTGTACGCCTTGAACATGTCAGCCCACCTCGGCCTCTTTTATTTTTGTTCTCTATCATTGCTTTACTATGAAAGTGAAAACATTTATGCATGCTGCAGAGGAAGACTGGATTTAAGTACTCAACTCGGCAGAACTCGAGAAAATGTCGAGACAGTGTCGAGCAGAACTCGTACAAAGTCGTGTAGGTGTCGAGAAGAGGTCGGTATAACTCGCATGATGTCGTGCAGACATCGTACTCATGTCGTTTTAACTCGTGTATAAACTCGGTCCTTCTCGAACGAGTTTGATTCATGACGAGAAGCGACGGGAAGTGGAGACATGCACACGATGCCTGTACGAGTTTATGCGACATCTGTTCGACCTCTTTTCGACATCTTCTCGACATGCGCATGACATGAAAACTCGCACGACAATTTTAAACCGTTTAAAATTCTCGCCGCCTCACGCCGACTTCTGGCGACATGAGGCGACATTTCTTCGACATGTGAAGAAATCTGTACGAGTTCCATGCGACAAATGACGAGTTGTGGCGAGTTGTAACTCGCCACAACTCGTAGCTCGAACTCGCTACAGTGTGACAGGGGCTTTAGATGACTGTTCAACAAGTTGCTGACATTGATTTGACAAACTTTTAATTCCAATGGTCAAAGAGCAATACATAGCAGGCTGCAAACAACAAAATGGACGGCATCAAAGGCAATTGTCGGTGCATCACTACCATGATAGAAGGTGTAAAGCCCAATCTCCTACGCATGCGTCCGATTTCAGTTCCGCTTTTCTTCACTTTGAAATCTACCTCTGCCGTCATCGCCTATTGTTTGTCTGCAAGATTCTTGCAGACTGGAACTGGGGCTTCACATTTTTAAATAAAGTATTGCAAGTATATACCATCATGTTTGACTACATTTATGAGATATACAGTGTACATAGAATGCTTTTCTTTCGATGCAATACGACGTAGTATCAGGGATTCTTTCTTCATTTGTTCGTTGCCAACACAATCAGCTGAGCGAGAAGTCTCCAGTAAAAATACAAAATCAAGCTATAAATCGAAACCTACCGTCTTTAGACGTGAGTCTTGTAAATTTTCCTACATCAAGATAACAATTGTTTCCTTCATTGTCCATTTACTCGTCACGAAACAATCAAATATGTGCCTTTGCCTTTAAATCTTTTGCACTGTTTACGTCAGAAGTCAGAATGACGTCACTGTGACGACATGCCGTACTTGCGATGCCTCTCGGGTTTTATCATTGCGTGAAATGGCGTAGGAAAATAGCGATGAGGTTATATTGCAAGCCGGTGCCGCCTATCACCTTGTTGCAAGTTGGTGTAAAGCCATCCATTTCTTAGATGCAATCCGATTAATACACTAATGGCACAGGATCTCGATGCCAACGATCAACATGAATTCCTTATACATACTTTGACTAGAGAGAGATTGGAAGGGGCCGGTGTCAATGAGGGTTGTTCGCATCGAGCTCCTGTGACTACTGGGCAACGAGAGTAATGCATACGAAAAAGAACCGCCCAAGAAGAAACCCAAATATGTATGCTACGATTGTACCGAAGATTCGGACCTATACAAGCAGCTGTGAATTAATCAAACGCCTTTTATACCGTGGATATGACCCTTAATGTAATGTCACTAAACGGACATGGTACCTGATCAATCTACAGCCTTGTAAGAGCTCATTCTTTAGACTTGTACACTAGCTGTGACGACGGGACTCCATGACGGGCCCTGTCAAAACCCCTTTAGAAAGGACAGCATCCTAACCACATGTCCACTCTGAATGTCGGTTGGACTCCTCGGATGATTACATACATTAGCTCCAATGGGGACCAATTGTGCCCCACTCCTTGCCGACATTTTCCTTTACTCGTATGAAGCTGAATTCATTCAATCTTTGGTCTCTAAAGGGAAAAGATACTTAGCTTCTGACTTCAACTTCACTTACAGATACATAGACGATGTGTTGTCCATCAATAATCCAATATTCGCGGATTACCTGAGCAGTATCTATCCTTCGGAGCTTGAAGTCAAAGAAACTACAGAGACAAATAATTCAGCATCCTATTTGGACATAATGTTGTCCTACGACACTGATGGTCACATGAACACATCACTCTATGACAAACGTGACGACTTCAATTTCAGCATTACAAACTTTCCTTTTCTGAATAGCAACATCCCTTCATCGCCAGCTTATGGTGTGTTCATATCTCAGTTGATACGCTATGCCAGAGCAAGTACCAAATATGCGGATTTTGTTCTGAGAGCTAGGCGTCTTTCAGATAAGCTTCTCAGTCAAGGATATGTTTGTAACCGACTAACATCGTCACTGAGGAAGTTCTACGGTCGATATGGGGAACTCGTCATACACTATGATGTCCCACTCTCCAGAATGGTGGATGATATCCTGTCATAGACCATTTGAACCATCCAACCAAAGATTATACTCTATGTCTTCCGAAATGGAAGTAACCGGATGTGACAGTTCTACCGAATTGAAGCGGCGGGTGTTGCATGCAAGCATGAGATGCTTACTCTTCCTGGGCACCTGGTCTCACTCCCATATCGGGAGTTCGCTTCTTTCCATGTGGTAGAGGTTTTTGTTTGTTTGCTTTGGTTTCCGTTTTATCCTGATTTTGTATGCCTTCGGTTTCTGATATTCTGAATTATCGATTTTGTGCTGTATACAAGGATATGGTCATTATCCATATTTGTCATCGCTACAGTCGGCAGAGAACGGACTGCATTTCGTAAGAACCCCCCCCCCCACACACACACACACACACACATATAATCCATTTACATGTTCATCTGTCTTCCTAGGGCCCTTGCGTTTAGCTGTACCGTTTGTGTGGTCATCTTGCAGTTAGGGAGCTATTTTACACTACAACTGTGCGTGCTTCGATACCCCAGTGAAACCATAAAAGTGAGAGGGTTGTGCGCAGATAATCCAGATTGCCTCAATATCTGCTGCTAATCTGCAGATGGCCATCCTAGGTCGGCACCGGTTGCCAATTAGTTTCGTTAGTTTATGTTTAGTCTTTTGTGTTTTAACAAAAATGAAGTGTTTTGATGTCGTATTTGGTGTTCCTTGTCCCTTATGTCTTATCTGTGTTTTTACTCTGGATGTTTTGGTGTTTTACCGTGGATGCTGCAATCGAGTGTTGTTGGAGATCCATTCCTTTCATCTAAAATATTTAATTTGCAATGCAAAATAGTTTCCAGTATTTTTATTTCCTTTATGATTTTATTTTAACGTCCATGATAATTTTATTGATGTATTTTCTTTTGTTATGTGCCTAGTTTGAATAAGTAACCAACTTCAAATGAAGTCGAATGTTGAAAAAGTAACCAACTTCAGAATCAGGCGAATGTTGAATAAGTAACTAACTCATTTACTTTTTCAATGTTGAAAGTTGCAATGTTGAAAAAGTAACCAACTTCTTTTACCGCAGGTAAGGTTTCTTCTATAAATCGGTCGCCGGCATTTTGTATGAGACATTATTTGTTGCAAATTTTATTGTCTCATGTTGAATCACTAAATTAAATCAATGAAATAGATATTGTTCCACGTCAACTAAGCTTAATGCAGTCCTTTTAGATATTGAAAGTGCTTCTACCAATACAATGTATTAGAAAATTACAAGATTCCCGCAATCGAGTAAGAATTTGTTTAAATTGAACATTTTCCCCCTCACACATAGCTCGATCTATGCTTGAATGGTTCTTTTGTATATACTTTGGTTCACCTTTTCAATTAGTCCTTCCAGGAATGTGCTGGTACCTTTAGTCCATCTTTTTTTTGCCCTCAATTATGATTATGGGACAGTACATATTAAAATGAACATAAAGTAAAATTATCTGGTGAACAACTTGCACACTTGCTTAAAATTAATATATACTGAACAAATAAAGTCAGTACCCATTTCTTCCTATATATTCAATATTGATCGATACAAAACATCCCAAAACCTGCTTTTTAATTCAAAGATATATGGTTTGTTCATTCGTTATTCTGATTCTTTCTTGCTCCTGAAAAAAACTAAAGCCCCGGGTGGCTTCATCATCATGGTTAAAACAGAAGGAATTACCTTTTTTGGCTGCTTCTAGCCAGAGTATTTCTTATTCCAGTAGAATTTTATCATGGAATAAGTCCATGTACCGTAAAGGGCTATCGTACGATGTGTGTAGATTCATTAGCATTGCGTATAACAGTCTATAGACTTCTGGTGGGCATTAAACTAAATTATCCTGATTAACAAACCATTTCGCTGATTCCAAGTGGATAGATTTAAGATGCTTTATTTGCTTTATTTGTTGAAAAACCTCCCTTGTAAAGAAATAAACACTTTTCATTCAAAATTTAGCAGTCAATCAGACACAGAGAAACCTAGCAATTTCCCCTTCAATAAGAAAAGTCCGTTCGTTATCACGCTTCAACGTATTCTTGAGCGTTAAAATGTGAGCATTCTAATGTTTAATGAGTCCATTTTACTGTTTGGATGAATATTACATTTAATATGTGCACGGGGTAGCCAATTAAAATTAGGGTACTAACTTTTTTTTTTGCTCAGTATATATCGAAGTACTCATCGCGGTAAGGTTATTCATTTTCAACAGGTATATACTTGTAATTTCAAAATCTCTTCATTCCTTGGACTTTGTAGAAATACATCTAAGCTATCTCTACGGAACCGAAATGCGATTCGGATTTAATATGTGTGTTTGAATCCTTCTGTTGTTCCCTGAAATATAAGAGTTATAAACTGAATACATTTGATATGTTTTGATGCAAATAAATATTTATCAAAATCCTCATTTTCTATTATCTTGTTAGCATGTACTTCTCTAAAATCACTTGGAGAATTTGGGTAAAACTTAACATAAAAATAAAGATGCTTCCTACCCAGTTTATTCATTTCAACCTATTATTGCAGAGGAATTAGCGCGTAGATCCTAGGAAAAATGTGATGGTTCGGTCTACAAAATATCATTTAAATCGTAGCATCCTTGTAGAGATATAAACTGAAACCTTAACTTAAAACCAAACTGAATACATTGTAATCAAACCGAACCAGTAGCAGAGATAAAATGAAACCTAAAATAGTTGGGTTTTTTTCCCTAAAGTTTAACTGAGGGGCATGAATCTGAATACAAAATTTCATTCAATATGTGCATGCATCCACTGCAGAGATCATAAACGGAAATCTATACTTATGGTTATTTTCAAAGTCCAATAGATATAAATCTGTCAATTTTCTTTTTTTGTCCGGACTCTCACACGAACTTGGCCTATATTTTCAATTGATAGCACAAATTTTCATGTGATGTATGTCTATACAAAATTACATTTCAATATCTGCACTAAATGAGGATAAACAGGAAACTGGTTTTTTTTGGACCGACTGACCAACAGCAGCAAAGTAATATGCAGTATGTCTTCTCTTATTTGAACTTCTTCAATAAGGGGGCAAAAAGCAATGTACTTAGAAAACTGTACACATTTATATATTGTGTAGCCAATCAGAACAATCGACAAAATCCTAATAATTAAATGAAAGGAACACTATGTATCATGTTCGGAGAGTAAATGTCCTGGTTAAAGTATGAATATGTCTATTGCTGGTATTATAAACGTAGAGAATAAATAATAATTATATTCTTCTTCAAATTTTTTAGATCAAACTGTTATATAAAAAATCATACCTATTATGCTGCTTACTTTTGCGGAAGATTTCACCTGAGCAAGCGAAGAATTCAATTTTGCAACTTGTTCATTCATAATGTTTATGGTTTCCTGCAGAGTTTGTGATACTGCGTCCAATTTAATTTTCGATTCAGTGAAATTTCTTTGTAGTTCGTGGAAGGAAGCTTCTAAGTTGTTGACTTTCTTCGAGGAATCGTTCGTTGCTCTCTTAAGGTTCAAGGATACACCATCCGAACAACAGATCACCTCGGAGTCTCTCTCGTCGCCAAAATCGACGTCACGTTGTCTATGACGTCACGAAAAAACGCGCCAAAATTGCATCGGCACTCTTAATATTTGACGCTGACTCACCTACGTCCTGAAACATGAACTAGTATTTTAGGGATTGTGCTAAATAAAACTGCCGTATTTTGATAAGATTGGGACTTCTATCGTTTTCCTTTGAATCTTGATTAAAAATTGATGTAAAACAGTTCTTTGATGGGTATGTTCATTCAGAGAAAAGGCTTACAGCGCATTATGCCGCTCGCCGTCATCTCTATGAGAAAATCACGAAAGAATAATTTTATGCTTGTTTTATTTGTAAACAACCGTTTGATTTATACCCTGGGTTAAAATAGCAATTGAATCTAATTAAAATGTGTGTGATGCTTTTTTTTACACGCGGGGTTTAAATGAGCAACATCTCACAAAATTGTACATTTTATTAGGAAACAACTCCTTACTAGTTTACATGCGGGATTTGGGTAAAACAAATGAATGGACTTTTCTATGTCTATATATCTAGGAGTAGTGATATTTAGAACAGCAAGCATCACGATAAGGGCAAAGGAGGGGGGAGTATTACTGCTACGTAGCAATTTCTCTCCGCTATGTGTAAGATTCGCCATTTATTATAAGCGAACCGTAATAATTATATTTTGAATTTATCGAACAGAAGACTTTTCATGACAAATGACATAGTACTATAAGTCAAATCTTCTCAAAATGAATCCTCCTTTTGAAAAAGTTCTCTTTTTTTACATTATTTGTTCTTCTCCTTTTCTTACAATGCGAATATTCATGGACCTGTTATAAATCAATGATTTCAGGATTATTGCCTAAATTTAACCCTCTTCCCGGCAGTGAATTATTATTACCGGTATGCGTTAAATATTATAGGAATGGAAAGTACATACATATTCTAAAATTACCAGTGGTGGATTCAGGGGGGGGGGGGGGGAGTGCAGAGGGCCCCCCCCGGCAATGACCCCAAATTTTCCAAAAACAGGGATATTTTTGCCCATTTTCAGTTAAATCGGCCAAATTCGCCCCTTGACCCCCCCTCCGGCAAAGGGGGCGCTGGATCCGCCACTGATTACCTAAAGTATATTTGATCCTGAACAAGTCACACTGACCTTGAGGATGACCTTGACCCACGTTGGATGCCATAATGCTGAATATCCCAGCATGTTTGATGAAAAATGCGAATGCCGACTTACCTACATTATATGATCTCCATAAATACGTACTAAACGCAAGGAATACTGTTTTTATCGTATTACATTGAAGTACACTAAAATAAAATTATTTTGCAATCAGGAAAGAATTTGTTAATAAACGCCTATAATGAAATATGTGCACGTAGACCAGTAAAAAAAAAGGAGGGGGGGGGGGGGGGTATGGAACGTTTATAATATTAATCGAAGATAGAACTCAGTTGCAGCACTGTTCTACTGTTATAAGTCAGTTAGTTGCATTTTACATTATATGGATTTTTTGGTTAAAAATATTTAAAAAAATTCTTGTAAATGTTTTCTGTTTTGAAACACAGATTCTTACAAGTAGGTTTCAAAACGCCGAGCAATTATAAGGCGACGTCCTGGTTCAAAACGACGTTGTTCGTGCTATTGTTTACCCTTTCTTAGAAGAAAACAAATGTCATGCGGAAATAAATATGATTTTTCATAAATATAGGAATTTAAAAAAAACTATTTCAAAATGATTTTCTGTCACAAGGCCGATTTTAGCCCTTCCCGGCTTTTCTCCTCATCCAAAACCAATGGATAGCAACATACATGTACTAAGCCTGTATATTATATATAACGTGTAATTGCACTTACATTCAAGTATTAGTAATTTTCTTTGTGTATTCTTTTATCTGAATACATTCTATTTATTTATAATTCTATTCATAAGATATACATCTTGTTTTCATCGCCCCATTTCATTCTGGACCGCTTTTATTTCTTTATCAACTTGATTTGACGTTCAAATGGCCAAATGCATCACGTGACGTCATTTGCTTAAAACTGTTGCAGGCGTTAATATTACTGATATAATGGGTAAATATTATAAAACGGGTTACAGAATTTACATTTTGATCAGTGATATATGGATGATAAATGGAGTAATTTAGACGAAAGGTTCAGGAGATATAAATCCAAATAGAGCACGCAGGGGATATCTTGCCAGCATTTTGTGACAAAATCTGGAGGGGGTAAGGTCATAATTTTGTATCAAACTTAAAATTTTGTTCGATGATTGCAACATTTATTTTTATTGTTGAAAGATATGTTAACTTAGATTAAGATAGCAAATTTTCCGCTCATTGGCATGTTAACAAAGTACTTAAACCCGCCATTTACTGGTTGGACTCTAAAAATAATGACGTCAAGAATAGAGCCTAAAATGGTATAATATTTACTATTTCATAGAATTTGAGTTACCGGCATTGATGTATTTTCTATTTTTTATTTGTTTCAGACCTTCTTTCGTTATTAAAAGAATGACCATATACATTCATGCATCAGGTTTAAAATAACAGGGGTCTATTGATGATATGATGCAAATTTGGGGAAAATTAAAGAAAAATTGGACATGTACTTCTTTGGAAGGTCATAAATCAATTGGAAGCTCGATGACATATACTTTTTAAATTAAAATACTATACATTACATTGTTCTCTACCAATAAAATCAATAAAACTTAACCTGGGATGTTTAATATTGTTTTGGGGGTGTTTTGGAAAGGGTGTAACCATGAACCTTAATTGTCTGAAAATCTAGAGCAAAATTCTTCACAGTAGTGTCAAACTCATTAAGTTTTTCCGTGGTATTTTGTTGAAGATTATGAACAAATTGTTCAAGTTTAGGTAGGGTTGTTTTCGTCTCATTATTTTCAATTTTGGCATTCGTCTGATCGACAATCAAGGTCCTATATCTCTGGGCCATGGATGACAATTCCTTGTCAAATTGAAGTCGGATGGTACTTTCATGATAAATTTGATTTCGAATATCTTGCAATTCCTTCTGAAGATTGAAGTTTGGTACGAAAGTATACGATCCAGTATCACAAGCTACGTTTGTAAAGGATATAACAAGTATGACAAAGAAAATGCTGAAAAAATTCATGACTGCAATCTTGGAAGAACCGCCTCAATGTGTAGTGTGGCTCGGAGCTTTGCGCAGCGTTCTTTTATATAGTGCGCATTGAATGAAAAAGAAAATCTTCGGCGATTCAAAGAAGTTTATTGCTTGAAAGTATTGACGTCATCGCAGCAATAATATATGCTTGATTTAACATGCAGAATTTAAGGTAATTAACTTTATCTTTGTGTTGTTTTGCTTATTATGATTATTCTGAATATAAGGAAATTCAATCACTAAACTTAACTGCAAAGATATTTTAATCTATTATCTATTACGTGTTTCCATGTATTCGAATGTCGTTTAGTAGTAATAAATCATCGAAGAAACAATATTTGTAATTTAGATAAAGAAATGAATAATTATAAGCATGGTTTTTTATTTCTGGAGATTTAAAAATGTAGCTTTGGTATGATTTCTTAACACTTAACTAAAAATAATTAAGGATTTATATCCCCTTTTCTCAAGACAAAGTAGTAGGTATCGATTAACATGACCCCACTCTTAATTACGCCCAAAACAATCTCTCTTCAACTATTGAGAATTTGAATTTGCTTGATTTCTGTCTCTAAGATATTTGATGAGATATAATTTGGTTGCATACGATGCGCCAAATTCATTTGAACAAAATTCATGTATGTATGTCTTGTTTGAAAAATGTATCGTATTGTTCCTATTTCGTGTATTAAAATTTTTCGTAACAATTTTCATCTTCTGTAAAAGATAAGTCATCCCTCATCTATCATGTCAACTTCTATCTGATAAAGTGTAATGAAATATTATTTTTGGTTTGCTCATATGTTACATTTAAAAAAAATCTTTTATATGGCTTAATCCACTGAATATCATAGATTTTGCTATTTTCATAGGGTAATAATTTAACTTGTACATCATGTACTTGTATTGTATGAACATGCTCAAATTGAACTTAGGTTTCATTAAAATTATAGCCGATATTCAACAAAATAGGACTTGGAAATGGGAAATGGAACTTGAATTACTCAGTATCTGGTTTCATCTTTCCGTGACTAGAATATAATGAAAATTGTGCCAGAAAACTACATGTATTTCGGAGAGTTTAACGTTGTTCATCTCTAGTTTAGCAGCATTACCTATATTTCTATTTCATATTGAATGTGATAAAAATAACACTCATACAGATATTTCATGGAAACCTTTGTTGAAGTTTTTTTCTGGATTAGAGGACGTAACACATTTCTTGAAAGTTTTTTTTATCTCGTTCATCGGATTCTTGAACGATATTTTTCCTAGAATCATATACGTTATAAAGGTCAAGGTTGGGTAGAATCAAAGAATCTAATCGGCGTTTGTTTTTGTTTTTTATAAAAGTCATGCCATGAAATGATCAAGTGGTACATACAAGCGTTAAATATCTTCTAAATCATTATTCAGACATCATGTTTGTGGGTATTGGTAATCTGTGCCATGCATATCTAGTGGAATACGTACGCTTGTTTTGTTTTTTATGCTCAAGTTGCTCAAGTTCATTTTCAGACTAAAAATAGCTATTCTTGTATACTAGATTTTAAAAATTAATTAAAAATCAGCATTTTGTCCAAATGATCTGAAATTTTGAATAATGATAGCAAAATGCATAATCATGTTGCATGTTTTGAGATTTTTATCTTGAGTACACGAGAAATTGTGTCAAAGAGCGAGGGGGGTGTGTTACAGATAACTTCAAGTGACTGTATATACAATGTACATGTATATATAAGCTGCTTTATGAGAATTCCATCATATATTCCACAGTAACACCTTCAAGACAAAGATCATTCTTAAAGGTCAGGTCATTTTCAGGCTTAAAAATAGCTTTAGAAAAAGTTTAGAAATTCATTAAAAAATCTGGTTCAATTCTAAAATTTGGTTATCAAAGGAAAAATGCATATTTCTTTATATATGTAGCAGGTTTTTAAATTTTAATTGCATTGATGAGAAAATGTGTACCCAAAAAGGGGATAGGAGGTGCTTCGGACATAACTCCTGGGGGATAATTTGATCATTTACCAACTGTTTTATAGGATGTGGGATTTCAGACAAATGTCTTCAATGTCATATTAGGCTTACAGCTCAAGGTCCTTATGATCAATTCTTAAAGGTCAAAGTCTCTCAGAAAATCAATCTTTTGTTATAAAAAATTATTGCGTTCAAGGAGCATCCATTAGTTTGACTGATTTTGTCTTTTTTTCTAGGAATTGGCTCTCTGCTAACAAATTTAGAGCACTTTTTCGTAGTTTTTTTCTTCATTGAAATGTAAATTAAGTAAAAGGTTTTTCACGTTTTAACTCTTTCGAAAGCTGCTCATGGTCCGTGAGTCAGACCACCAAATTCGGGGTCATTGGTACCATCCGAGGTGAATAAACGAGAGCCATATATTCTGATAAATGGACATCTCTAGTATTTGAAACTGTATGATAGCAACGAATAATAGGTAGCTAAGACAGTTTTTTTGGGGGGGGGGGGGAACCCTTGTTTTTTTTTGGGCGAAAATCAATGAAAATAGGAAAAAATTATAACTTTTATATGGTTGATGATTTAAAAAATTGAAAAGTGTGAATATGTAGTATTTTTCATGTTCTTTCAGATGAAATAAGTTTCAATTTCCCATTCCTATTTTTACTGTATGCTATGGGGATAAAAAAGTCGAATTTTTGCAAAATTTCAAAGAAATTCGAGAAAATTTTAAGTTATTTCTGGTACTCAGTTCCTCAATATTGCATATGATCGTCCAATGATGATTTAAAAAACATCTTTGAAGGTTGCTCTTTCAAATGACATATATTTTAAATTCTTATTTTTTTTGCGAAATCTTCGAAATTGAGTTTTTATACAGAAAACTGTATTTTCAATTCGAAATCATCGATTTCTGTATATTAATTTAAAGAACCCAATCTAATTAAAAGATAGAAAGCTATTTTCTAATTTAACTTTTCAGATTATATTTGTTTTACTGATATTACATTCAAAATTAAAGTGTTTTGGGTAAAAAACGTATTTTCATCCAAAAATCGCTGATTTCTGGAGAATATTTATTGAATCTAAAGAATTTCTTGAAATGAAAGCAGGAATGTATATTCAACTGTAATTATTTAGGTTCATTCATGAACTACATATTTGAAACATAAAAGGTATATTTTCTATCTGATTTTGGGGAAAAATGCCTGTTTTTTGTCTAAAAATAACAGATTTCTGGGAAAATTCTATAAATTCATTTTCTTAGCTAAATTAATAAATTAAAAGCAATTATCATTTAGTAAGTAATCATCTTGTCAGATGATTTTGAACTTATATGTAATTATTCATTAAAACCAACATTTTTGGATAATATATGTATTTTTATGCAAAACCCACTTTTGAGAAAATAAGTACTAGCTCTTAAATCTGCCTAATTTGATATATTTTAGATTTTATATTATACTGTTTCTTATTATAAATGGATAGGAATGTCATTTGATAACTGAAATTTAATTTTTATCGTATTTTGGGCCAAAAAACCAAATTAATGTGCAAAAATCACTTATTTCTGTGAACATTTTTTGAAATTTATATTTTTTATTTTATCAAAGCATGAGAAGTTTTATATAATTTGATGACACAAAAGTGATCAAGTTTAATGAGTTAGAGGAGATTTCTTTGATTATCTTGCTATTCTGAACACTTTTGAATATAAATAATAATGACACATTTCATAGCAATAAAGATTTTCCAGAAATCAGCGATTTTTAAATAAAAATTGAGATTCCCCCCCCCCCCCCCAATAGCAAGATAAACAAAGAAATCTCCTCTAACTCATTAAACTTGATCACTTTTATGCCATCAAATTATATGAAACTTCTCCTGCTTTGATAAAATAAAAATATAAAGTTAAACAAATATTGACAGAAATGTGATTTTTGCACATTAAAGAGGTTTTTTGCCCCCAAATAAGATGTAAATTAAATTTCAGTTAACAAATGACATTCCTATCCATTTATAATAAGAAACAGCATAATATTAAAGCTAAAATATATCAATTTAGGCAGATTAAAAGAGATAGTTCTAATTTTCTCCAAAAAATGTGGTTTTTGCATAAAAAATACATATTTTATCCAACAATGTGGGTTTTAATGAATTATTAGATTTAATTCCACAATCATCTGACAAGATGATTACTTTCTAAATGATAATAGCTATAAATCTATACGTTTAACAAAGATAATGGATTAATAGAATTTTCCCAGAAATCTGTTATTTCTAGACAAAAAACAGGCATTTTGCACCAAAATGAAGTAGAAAATATACCTTTTTTGTTTCCAACATGTCAGTCACGAATGAACCTAAATGATTACAGTTGAAAAAACATTCCTGCTATCATTTTAAGAAGTTCTATCGATTCAATGAATAATCTCCAATAATCAGTAATTCTTAAATGAAAAATACGTTTTTTCCACAAAAACACTCTGATTTTGAACGAAATGTTAGTAAAACATATATAATTTGAAAGAGTGTAAAAAGTTACACTAGAAAATAGCTTTCAATCATTTTTTTCATAATAAATGAGGGTTCTTTAAATTTATATACAAAAATCTGAGATATTTAATTGAAAATCAGTTTTCTGTATAAAAACATCAATTTCGAGGATTTTGCAAATGAAAATAAGAATATGAAATATATGTCATTTGAAACAAAAGACTTTAAATATGTTTTTAAATCATCATTGGACGATCATATGAAATAATGAGGAACTGAGAAGCAGGAATAAATTAAATTCCTCGAATTTCTGTGAAATTTTGCAAAAATTCGACGTTTTTACCCCAAAAAACACAATGAAAATAGGAATTGGAACATGCAACTTATTTCATCTGAAAGAGAACAAAAACTACTACATATTTACACTTTTTCAGTTTTAAAAATCACCATCCATATTTAATAGCCATTCTCTGTAAGGACCAAAATCGAGCGGCACGGCATGTCATGGATTTTGATGATTTTCAGTATACATGTAACGGGTATATATGAAGCACTGAGGATGAAAATAATACTTTTTGGTCAATGTGACCTCTGGTTGCCATGGCAACAAGGTCACTCTGTTTATAGCACTTTTGAGACCATGAAATAAGCCAGCTTCCGATACTGTGTTGCCATGGATACCACTGTAACATTTTGTTCATTTTCACAAAATTTGTTCTTCCTAACTTCAATACTTACTTGGTACACTTAGTTATGTGATATATATTCCAGGACTCTTATTGTATTAATCCAAAATCTGTTAAAATAAAGCGAAAAATAGAGGTCAAAATAAGTTCCAATTTAGTATGTTTTTGGCCATTTTCAATCTTACATATCACAAAACGCACCTACAGGAGACCAGTGATTTTCATCAAAGAAAATATATGTTTATTGACAAATAAAATGAATGAAAAATTGGAGTGGGCTAATCAGGAGTTTTACCTAAATTCTGTCATCAAAAACCGTTGCTATGGCAACATTAGACCTGTTCGCTTGTTTCATATTATTTTTGAAATTGATTTTATTCCTCTTTAGAGTAACGTATGATTGTCAAATTGTATGCATGGATAGATATGACTTAATCCTTTCACTTAATAACAATTAAAATGTTCAAAGTCATTTACTTGAAGTTCAAGGTCATGTCTACTTTGAGACTACAATATTGCAAAAAATATTGAATTTTTCAATTTTTTGTTATCAATTTTAATGAAATTTTATTTGAATATTTTCATAGGTCATATTTATTGTGAAAGCTTATGAATATAAGAAAGAAAAATCTTATTGTTCTGTAATAATTCAATTGGAATTTTTTTTTTTGTCAAAAAACAAGAAAATATAGGTTTCGTTCCTTTTTTATCAAAATACTCACCAAGAATTTAGAAATTCAAAGATGTGAAGAAACTTTAATCAATAGTTCTAGGAATTAGTGTTAGATTAATCATTTTATGGCATGTGACTGTTAGGTTCAATATCTGAAGGTTTCTGAAATATTGGCGACTTCATTTTATGAAAATCAGGATTTTTCGTCAAATCTGGTCACTTAAAGTTTAATGACCTTGGAAATGCAGTGGGTTACCTTGAAATATTTTCGAGGTCATTTTTATATTCAAACGTCTCTGATAAATGTATACATGAACTTCTGTTCCAATATCATGCGTGGATAGTTTAATAAAAATTGTGTTTAAATTCATCGTAGCGAAACCTTTCAGCCTATTGTTGCATAGCAACCAAATTTGAAACTGGTTTGCATATAAAAGGACAAATTTACCCATTCAATTTTTTATATTTATCTATAGTTCAAAGATGATACTCATTGGATAACTAGATTTTGGACTTCAAAAATGAGTGCTTTTGTGAAATTTTCAACCTTAAAAAACAGTAAAAACATGCAAAACAGGGTCTTTTAATGCCCAAAAAGAGAGCATTTTGATACCCTATTTTGGCCCAATTTTTTCATCTTGTATACAAAAGTCATCCGAGATTAATGTAAAATTTTTTACAAATATGTATAATAAAAAGGATCGAAAGAAAATAATCAAAGTAATTTCAGACAAAAGATGTATCCGTTTCCATGGTAACGAAGCCTACAAATATGACTCGTCCTATGAAATTTCCCGATTTTTGAAACTTCAGACATGGTTACCATGGCAACGACAAGCTTTTTGAAAAAACTGGGGTCGATTTGCATACTAGTACTTCATATTG
Organism: Pinctada fucata; assembly: GCA_028142955.1. Lineage (NCBI taxonomy): Eukaryota > Metazoa > Mollusca > Bivalvia > Pterioida > Pteriidae > Pinctada > Pinctada fucata. The sequence continues at coordinate 64,186,667 of AP027103.1, read as the reverse complement.
AACTTCCATACCAGAAATCTCAAAAATCCATGACATGCCGTGCCAACTTGAAATTCTTTGGTTCTTACAGAGAATTGCTGTTAAGTTTTAATTTTTTTCCAGAAAAAAATCATTATTTTGCAAGTACGCAAGGGCAATAACTCTTGTTTACTGCTTTAGCTACCTTTGGTCAAATGCAATCATGCATTTTCTGAAACCTCTTGGGTATATCTATCATAATATCAACATCAGATTTATTCACCTCAGATGGTACCGACCAACCCCTCTGGCTCACGGACTATCATCTACCTCAGATAAACAGATTTGTCAATAATATTTTTCTCTGTCACCTTATACATTTCGTATTCATTTATATATTCATCAGTATATTATATTTTTATTTGTCACCTAATACTTTTGGTATTTATTTATATATTCATCAGTGTGTAACTTAATTTTTTTTTACTAATTACTTTTATTAACTTCATTAACTTTATTCAATTCGATACTTCGATATTATCATGCGGGATAAAATAATGAATAAAGCAATTGAAAATAACCTTATATCAAGAAACCCTATTAAAAGATTGTCCAATGAATAAAAGATAGGAAGTGAGTTAAGTCGGGAATGATCCGAATAAGTATTCCGATTCATACATGCATGTGTGTATAGAGAAAACAAACTTTAAAATCATCGTAATTCTTTTAATGATGTATTTATTTTCTCATCTTCAATATACTTCAGATTAAAAAAAGAAAATACAACTATTAAGCTTTTAGACGAAAATTTGACCCTAAAAGCCCTTCCATGCCTCCCCCAAAAAACCAAGATTTGAATTATGCTTCAAAAATAATCAAGCTTGCGAAAGTCTCTCCGCCTTCTTCCCCATCCCCTCCCAAAAACCCGCTTAATCAAAACCTTTTCGCTGACTTGAATCTGTGTCACTAAATGAGTTTTGGTTCCAAAAATTGAGATGCGTTCATAAACAAGAGGTGGAGTGACTCACTATACTCTGAGTGATGCGCCTTTCAATATCATCTTTATATTCAATCTGCTTCTTTTCAGATTCGGCGTTTTTGAAGTGCAAAATGAAGACATGATTTTGGATATTGGCAATCTTTGTCATGCATATCTAATGGAATATACATACGCTTTGTCTAGGAATTGGCTCCATGATAACAAATTTCGAGCACTTCATTTTTCGTAGATGTGAACTGAGTAAAAGGTTTTTCACTTGTTTCAAATGCTTACTTTTATGAAATGCTTAACGTCTTCAAATTCAAAAGCATCATTTAAGCACAGATAAATTTGCAGCATGGACCACACATGTACGTTTCGGGTACTTAACCCTCGTCAGTGGTTGCTCATCGTCCTCAAACAAACAGGTTTTGTTAATAATATTTTTTTCTGTCACCTTATGCTTTTGGTATAAATTTATATATTCATCAGTGTGAAACTTGGTCACTTTGTCTGTATTAACTTTCTTCAATATACTAACTTCGATATTAGCATGCGGAATAACACACCATATAAGGTGTCCTGACGAGGCATGATTTTTGTGTTATTTGTCTTGGATTTTTTGTGTACGTCCTGGATTTTTTGTGTCATAAAATTGTTTCGAACTCCATAAAATGCGCAATTTGACATTTTTTTCAGTTTGTTTTCATGTATTTATGATGTTTCAATCATCTGTTAGGGACCGCAATTAAAAAGAAACGAATATCACTAGATTTAAAAGAGTTGAGTATGTCCTGACTTTTTTGTGTACCTAGTCCTGGATTTTCTGTGTGATTTCCTGGATTTTCTAGTTTTTGATTTTAGAATAATTTTCAATAGGTTTGAAAAGCGAGCAAATATTTAAATATTATCGGTTCGTATAGCTCTTAACTTTTATAAAAATGACCTATGCCTTAGTATAAACGAAGAGAAAGTTTGTTTTGTATGCATACATCTTTTTGTTTTCCTTTTTTATGCCCCCGTAATCGAAGATTCGGGGGCATATAGTTTTTGTCCTGTCCGTTTTTCTGTTTGTCCGCAAAAACTTTAACCTTGTCACCTTGGTCACCTTAACGTTTAACCTTGTCACCGCAAAAACTTTAACCTTTACACCTTGGTCATAAGTTTTGAATGGTAAGAGATAGGGCTTTGATATTTCACATGTGTATTCCTTGTGACAAGACCTTTCCATGGATACCAAAAGTTTTGACCTTGTGAACTCGACATTGGAGTTTGACCTTCTTTTGAAAAACTTTAACCTTGGCCATAACTTTTGAATGGTATGGGTTAGGGTTTTGATATTTCCACATGTGTATTCCTTGTGACAAAACCCTTTCATGGATACCAAAATTTTGACCTTGTGGCCTTGACCTTGGAGTTTGACCATTTTACAATTTTAACTGACAAAGATGCCGACGGGGACATTCGTGTTTCACAAACACATGCTTTTTTCCCTTCTTTTCTGCGGTGACATATTGGTTAGTTTTTCATATCGTTCTAAAGGCAGGCGCGATAGCCGGAGCGCTTTTCAAGTGGAAGCACTTTCAGGCATGATGTGTGGGGATCACTTTGAGGTCCAAATTGGATCCAGGGAGAAGCCCTTGTGGAGATCCAGGCCAAGGGGCAAAGCCCCTGAATATAATGCATTTTACACATTTACAGAGCAGTTTTCTACGTTAAAATGACCCTTTGCACACTTTTTCTGCAGTCTGTTTTGGAAAACGATGTGGAAGCGTCTAGTACTTGTCATGACAGGCGTGCGCCTGGCTATGCACCTTGTTAACCCCCCACCCGCGCTCTTTCAAATTATCAAACATTTCGCACAAAAGGAGAAGTTGGGGATCATCCACCCCTTTCTTTTTGTTCGGTGGTATGTATATGCTATATCTTCAAGGGATTATATAGGAACACTTTGTAAAGAATGATGAAAGAATGTCCATACATCCTTTTTATCGATTTTTTTGTTGTTTGTTTTGCTTTTGTTTGTTTGTTTTGTTTCGCTTTTTTTTTGGCTGGTCAAATTAAATGTTTCCATTCCTACTATTTCCATCAGACTGAGGTATACCTTTGCATGCAAACAAGATAGCAAAATTACTTCCAATATTAAATTATGACACATAATTGTAGATGACCAAGGAAGGGAGGAGATCTCCAACAAGACCCCGTTGCAGCATCAACAGTAAAACACCAAAACACCCCGATGCAAAAACACAAAAGACGAGTACAGCACGAGACGGAAAAGAGACACACGACATGTAAACATCAAACACAAAAGACTACACATAAACCGACGAGACCAATGGGTAACCGGTGCCGACTTTGGACGGCCATTTGACACGCAAGTGGCGGATCTAGGATTTCAGAAAGGGGCGAGGGAGGGCAAAGTCCAGTTTCAAAGATTTTTTTACGGAAACTGACAAGCGAAAATAGAACTTATTCTAGACTAATTCCTCCCACTGGGTTCCTTGATTTATTACTTTTAACTAACTTCCAATAGGATTGAATTCAGAGTTAGAATGAAAATGAAAGACAATTACAATCTATATCCTCTATCAATGTATTTTGAGTCTCAAACATAAAATTCAAAGTCCATGCATATTTTAAGTCTTGAAAACCGGCGAGCTACAGCGAGCCAACGAATTTTTTTCAAATATATGTGCTGACAGATAAATTCGTAATCATTTAGAATTTTCATAGCAAATTCAGAACATTTGAAGATAAAAAATGACCGCCACAGGAGGGAATAGGGACCCGCACTACCTTTCTAGGTTCGCTTGTGATCCATTCTAGCACAGCAAAGTGAGCATGATTAGCATGTAATCAAATATTAAATACGGTGATGGGGCGGCCCCACTGTCTTCCTCCTCTAAATTCGCAACCAAAGTGGGGATTCTCTGTTAGCAAAACTCGAAATTGAATAGAATCAATTTTGAAGTCGGGCCAATTTATCAACGTTTAAAAAAGAATTAAAATGAAAACGTAATTAAACGTAAAATAAAACTCGCATATCAAATTCAAAATATGCAAAGTAAACCTGTCGTAACCCCCATCGCGGGAGGTTAGTTTCGACCCCTCGTCATCTTTACATGATTATTTGATCGAACGGACGACTATCAATAATTAGTTTGCAATATATAGTCACCGTGGGGTATCACGTGATACACAAATGATATGTTCCACGGGAATCCCCTTTGATTGAACCAAGTTAATGCTGTCTAAATCTACTTTAAATGACTTTATTTTAGGCCTATCATATGGTCATTATAATTAATTATATGATGGTAATTTATTCTGGTCAAGAATAGACGTGTATTCGGAGAACACTTAAACAGAAATTTTCAATGCTTACGTATACCACATGTCATGATCTGGTGCACGGACAAATACAAAATTTTCTGTTTAAGTGTTCTATAAAATATACGTCTATTCTTGGCCAGAATAAATTACCATCATATACTTTATAATTATGACCATATGATAGACCTAACATAAATTCATATAAAGTAGATTTAGACAGCATTAACTTGGTTCAATCAAAGGGGATTCCCGTGGAACATATCATTTGTGTATCACGTGATACCCCACGTTGATAGTGGAAGGACATCGAACAGAGGCCTTCTTAATTTTTCTTTGAATTTCAACAAAACGTTTTCGTTATGGCAAATATCAAGAATGTGGAAGAATGATACGCTCGCTATGCTCGATGTTATTTCTAGGTCGAAAAACTAAGATATCAATTAGATATTTTATCCTATATATTATTTAAATATTTTTATACATTCAAATACATGTCAGTATCTCTTTTCATACTTTTAAAAAGGCACAATGCATTTGTTCTCTATCCATCCTATTCTAAGAAAGAAAAGATTTAAAATTCTTTGTATCTGCGTTTCAACACTGCTCTGGCTACGCTCCTTGCAACTTCGGACAGTCATCTGCTGCATTATTTACAACAAATGGTGTGTTAATCAGGAAAGTGTGAGTACGACCCACTATTAATCTGATACATATTGGTATCTTTTAGTCTAAAATGTATGAGCAGAAAACCTTTTTTTCATTCTGAAGTAACGTTCCAAAGAACATGTTAGTGACTTAGTTGATCAATAATATTAACACAGGAAGCTTTTCAAATAAGGACATATTTCATCTGAATACAGAAATCAAAACTAATATACAGTGATTTTTGTAACAAATAATGGTTGTAAAATAAGGTTTCATATGAGAGTGGAGCTACTGTCATGACATAATCCCCTACGAATTAGTTTAACTCAATAAGATTGTTGAAGAAATATACAAAAGCCAGGACAGCAAACACAAAAAATCCAGGACAAAACACAAAAAAGTCAGGACATCTTACTTTTTTAAATTTTGCTTTTCTGCTTTTTATTGCCGTTTTATTGCTCGAGAAAAATATGGTTAGCACTGTTGAACTGGCACAAGATGTTCATGTTAAAATAGTTGTACCTAGTTTGTTTAAACGACGAGAACATTGAGTTTTATCAAAAAAGTCGAAATCTCTTAATTTAATGAAAAGCAGACAACTCTAAGCATTGATTCAGTCTTATAATGCATTTACAATGTTAAATGCTAAGATACGTATCTCACGATGATCTACAGGTCCATTAACTGTAAAAAATATATTAAATTTTGCTGATTTCGCCCGCAACGAACTCAAATAATCCAGGACACACACGAAAAATCCAGGACAATTAACACAAAAAATCACTCGTCGTCAGGACACCTTACATGGTGTGAATAAAATAATGTATAAAGCAATTTAAAGAAACTCTTCTCACAGAATGTCCAATGAATGAAAGATAGGGAGTGTGTTTAGTCGGGAATGATCTGAATAAGTGTACCAATTCGTTATACTGTAAAATCATCGTAATTCTTTTAACGATGTACTCATTTTCTCATCTTCAATATACTTCAGAACCAACTTGCAACAAGGTCATAGGCGGCACAGGCTTGCAATATATAACCTTGCCGTCATCGCTTTTTTCCTACGCCATTTCACGCAATGATAAAACCTGGGAGGCATCGCAGGTACGACATGTCGTCACAGTGACGTCATTCGGACTTCTGACGTAAACAGTGCCAGAGATTCAAAGACAGAGGCACATATTTGAGTGTTTAGGGGCGAGTAAATGGGCAATGAAGGAAACGATTCTTATCTTGATGTAGGAAAATTTACAAGACTCACGTCTGAAGACGGTAGGTTTCGATGTAGAGCTAGAATATGTATTTTTACTGGAGACGTCTTGCTCAGCTGATCGTGTTGGCAACGTACGAATGAAGAAAGAATTAAGGAATCATTGTAATATTTTTTGTTGTTGTTGATCGAGGTATCAACACAAAAAATTGAGGGAAAAATGCATCGTGCGCGTAGCGCAAGATGCATAAGTTTTCCCTCAATTTTTGGTGTTGATACCTCGATCAACCAAAAAAAATTACATTGATTACTTATCATTTCATTTCGTCGCTTTTCAGCGTTTATTTGCAGCTTTGAAATCGTGTTGCTAAGGACGTTGCTTATGACGTTGCCAGGCGCATACTTCCGTTTTGTGTTGATACAGGTATCAACAAAATTTCTCGGCCAATCAGAATCGTCGTTTCTTAATGATATCAATGGAAATTAAATGATTCCCTGATACTGCATCGTATTGCATTGAAGCACAGACAATGCTTGTACATTGTATGCCTCATAAATGTTGTCAAACGTGATGGTATATATTTGTAATACTTAATTTACAAATATGAAGCCCCAGTTTCAGTCTGCAAGAATCTTGCAGACAAACAATAGGCGATGACGGCAGAGGTAAATTTCAAAGTGAAGAAAAGCGGAACTGAAATCGGACGCATGCGTAGGAGATTGCTTCAGAACAATAAGAGCCATTTTTCGACAGTCCGACCAACGTGTAATAAAAAGAAAAGAAAATACAACTATTTAGCATTTAAACGAAAATTCGACCCTTAAAGCCCTTCCATGCTGCCCCCCCCCCTAAAATTCAGATTTGACTTATGCTTAAAAAAGAAACCGGCTTGCGAAAGTCTCTCCGCCTCCTGCCCCATCCCCATCCCCTCCAACCCCCAGTCCCACAACCCGCCCTCCAAAAAAGTGGTGCATCCTTACAACATTACATTGGTAAATCAATACCTTTTGCTGACGTGAATCTGTGTCACAAACTGAATTTCGTTTCCCAGAATTGAGATGCGTTAATAAACAGGAGGTGGAATGACTCATTTTACTTTTGAGTGATATCTTCTTTATCATACCCTCATAAAATTTGATCTGTGTGGTTTTTTTTTTAGATTCGGCGTTTTTGAAGTGCAAAATGAAGATAAGTGCAATACATCGCGTTTGTGGGTATTGGCAATCCGTGTCATGCACATCTAATGGAAAACATCGTCTTGGTTTTTTCCTAGGAATTGGAGTGATGCGCCTTTAAATATCTTCTTTATCATACTCTCATAAAATTTGATCTGCTTTTTTTCAGATTCGGCGTTTTTTAAGTGCAAAATGAAGATATAAGTGTCATACATCATCATGCATATTTTTTTTTAGGAATTGACTCTGTTTTAACAAATTTAGAGCACTTCATTTTTGCGTACTTTTTTCTTTATTGAATTGCGACTTGGTCAGGGTCTTCTTTAACTCATTTGAGTAACCCCCCGTTTACACTTTGTTCCCGGCGGCCACGGCGGCCACCTTTCAAGCCACCGTGGACGAAACGTGGTGACCGTGAGACAAAGTAGGGGAACGGGGTCGACAATCGTAACTAGCCGTGGATGCCGGGGCTGACGGGGCTGACGGGGCAAATGTTTAAACTGTCAAAACATTTGTCACGGCAGCCCACGGTGCAGATGGCCTACTTTAGAAACCGTAGCAAAACGGGTCGAACGCAACGCAACGTGACAGAACGTTACAGACCGTGACAAAACTTGGGACAGTGTCCGTAGCGGAACGGGAATCAAAAGTATGACTCAACAAAATACGATCCTTGCGAAGTTGAGTTACGGTCTGCCACGTTTATGTCCCGTTTAGCTGCGGCTGCTTTAGGGCAGATGCACGTTTTATCAAGGTGAGCTACGGTTTCTCACGGCGAGCTAAGGAAGTGTTAGCCGTTTCGTCACGGTACGTCCAGGCTTGTTACGTTTTATTTCAAGTTCTACTACGGCCTGGTACGGCACGCACGGTCACGCAAGAAATATAACAAACCAAACCCTTTTATGCAGCTTTTTGTGTCTCCTGTTCCCGGTTAATCGTAGTGGGCCTTGACAGAACTTGGTAGTCGTGGCCAACTTAATTGGATCGTAACAAACCGTGACAGACCTTATCAGAACGTGACAGGTCGTGAGGAAACGTACAAACGTCCGTAACAAGCCGTAGGTTGAAACGTAGTTCGCCGTCAGGTCTCCGGGATTCAGGAGCCGCGGCTCGTCAAGGATACCTTGATAGACCGTGCGAAAACGTAACGAGACCTAACAGAACTTGAATACCAAGATAAAAACTGCCAAAAATCATACGGTGTGCTACGTTTTGGGCCGCCGTGACTGCCGTGGTCGCCGGGAACATAGTGTAAACCTAGGGTAAAAGGCTTTTCACGTGTTTCAAATGCTTACTTTTATGAATTAAATGTTTAACGTTTTCAAATTCAAAAGCATAATTTAATAACAGATGCACGAACCTCGTCAGTGGTTGCTCATCGTCCTCAAACAAGCAGGTTTTCTCAAGAATATTTTTCTCTGTAACCTTATGCTTTTGGTAATCATTTCCATATTCATCAGTGTTTAACTTGGTCCTTTTGTCTTTATTAACTTTCTTCAACTAACCTTGATATTAGCATGCGGAATAAGATAATGAATGAAAAGAAAATACAACTATTAAGCTTTTAGACGAAAATTTGACCCAATAAGTCCTTCCATGCCACCCCCAAAAAATCCAAATTTGAATTGTGCTTAAAAAAGTATCCGGCTTGAGGAAGTCTCTCCGCCTCCTGCCCTATCCCAATCCTCTCCAATTCCCTAATCCCACAACCCTCTCTCAAAAATGTGGTGCATCCTTACAACATTACAACGATTAATGAATACCTTTTTGCTTACATGAATCTGTGTCACAAACTGAATTTCGTTTCCAAGAATTGTAATGTTTTCATAAACAAGAGGTGGAATGACTAACTTACCGTCTCCTGCCCCATCTCATCCCAATCCCACATCCCCTCCCAAAAACCCGCTAAAAGTGGTGCACCCTTTCAACGGTAAATCAAAACCTTTCCCTGACATGAATCTGTGTCACAAAATGAGTTTTGGTTCCCAGAATTGAGATGCTTTCATAAACAAGAGATGGAATGACTAACTTTACTCTTAGTGATGCGCCTTTAAATATCTTCTTTATCTTACCCTAATAAATTTCGATCTGCTTTTTTTCAGATTCGGCGTTTTTGAAGCGCAAAATGACGACATAATTGTGGGTATTGGCAATCTGTGTCATGCATATCTAATGGAATACAAACGCTTAGTCTACTTATCTAGGAATTGGTTCGGTGATAACAAATTTAGAGCATTTTATTTTTCGTAGATTTCGGCTTCCGAAAGTCCCTCTATCTCCTGCCCCATCCCCTCCCAACCACCCCCTCCAAAAAAAGTGGTGCATCCTTACAACGGTAAATCAATACCTTTTTGCTAACGTGAATCTGTGTCACATCCCTGAATTGACATGCGTTCATAAGCAAGAGGTGGAATTACTCACTTAATACCATGAGTGATTTTCTTTAACATACAATTATGTACCCTCATAAAATTCGCTCTTTTTTCAGATTCGGCGTTTCTGAAGTGCAAAATGAAGATAAGTGCCATACATCATGTTTGAGGGTATTGGCAATCTGTGTCATGCATATCTAATGGAATACATAGTCTTGGTTTTTTTCTAGGAATTGGAGAGATGCGCCTTTAAATATCTTCTTTATCATACCATCATATATTCGATATGCTTTTTTCAGATTCAGCGTTTTTGAAGTGCAAAATGAAGATAAATGTCATACATCATAATGCATCTTTTTCTAGGAATTGGCTGTCAGATAACAAATTTAGAGCATTTCATCTTTTTTGTATTTTTTTTTTCTTTATTGAAATGTGACTTGAGTAAAAGGCTTTTTTATGTGTTTCAAATGCTTACTTTTATGAAATGTTTGACGTCTGCAAATTCAAAAGCATAATCTAAGAACAGATAAATTTGCAACATGGGCCAGATATGCACGTTTCGGATACTTAACCCTAGTCAGTGGTTGCTCATCGTCCTCAGATAAATTGGTTTGTCAAATATATTTTTCTGTCACCTTATGCTTTTGGTATTCATTAATATATTCATCAGTTTGCCCTTTTGTCTTTATTAAGTTCTTCAACTAACTTCGATATTAGCAAGCGGAATAAAATAATGAATAAAGCAATTGAAGATAACTTTATATCAAGAAACTCTTTTCACAGGTGGTACAATGAAAACAAGACGGGAAGTGAGTTAAGTTGGGAATGATCCGAATAAGTGTACAATTCATACATGCATGTATGTATAGAGAAACATAATAATATGCTTTAAAATCATCGTAATTGTTTTAATGATGTATTTATTTTCTTATCTTCAATATACTTCAGAATAAGGAAAGAAAATGCAACCCCCCCCCCCCAAAAAAAAATCTGCATAAAGTGGTATATCCTTACAACGGTACATCAATACCTTTTTGCTGTATCTGTGTCACAAAATGAGTTTTGGTTTCAAGAATTGAGATGATGCGTTCATAAACAAGAGGTGGAATGACTCACTTTACTCTTGAGTAATGCGCCTTTGAATATCTTTTTTATCATACCCCCATAAAATTTGATCTACTTTTTTCAGATTCTGCGTTTTTGAAGTGCAAATTGCAGATAAGTGTCATACATCATCATTGTGGGTATTGGTAATCTGTGTCATGCATATCTAATGGAATACACATGCTTGGTTTTTTCTGCTAGGAATTGGCTCTATGATAACTAATCTAGAGCACTTCATTTTTCATAGATTTTTCTGTTATTGAAATATGAAGTGAGTAAAAGGCTTTTCACGTGTTACAAATGCTTACTTTTATGAAATGTTTAACGTCTTCAAATTCAAAAGCATAATCTAAGAACAGATAAATTTGCAGCATGGACCAGACATGCAAGTTTCGGGTACTTTACTTTCTTCAGTGGTTGCTCATCGTCCTCTGATATACTGGTTGGTCAAAATTATTTTTCTCGTCACTTTTGGTATTCATTTATATATTCATCAGTGTGTACCTTGATCCTTTTGTCTTAACTAACTTTCTTGAATTAACTAACTTCGATATTAGCATGCGGATTAAAATAATAAATAAAGCAATTGAAAATAACTTTATATCAAGAAACTCTTTTCAGAAATGGCACAATGGAAAAAAGATAGGAAGTGAGTTAAATGGGGAATAATCCAAATAGAATGAGTGTACTGTATGTATTGAGAAAAAAAAGATGATCTTTAAAATCCTCGTAATTCTTTTAATGATGTATTTATTTTCTCATCTTCAATATACTTAAGAATAATGAGAGTCATTTTCGACAGTCTGACCTACGTGTAACAAAAAGAAAAGAAAATACAACTATTTAAAGCGTTTAAACGAAAATTCGACTCTAATTGCCCTTCAACGCCTCCCCAAAAAATCTAGATTTGAATTATGTTTGAAAAAGAATCCGGCTTGCGAAAGTCTCTCCGCCACCTGCCCCATCCCTTCTAAGTCTCCTTTTGCTTAGAAATGTAAATAAATATACATGCATACATCAAATACATTGAGCATTTACTCATTATATCTACAATATCTATACATGACAGCATCATGGACATTACATGCTACATCATGTAGTAACCGATACTACATGTATGAGTTTTTGTTCCAAGAATTGACATGATGCGTTCATAAACAAGAGGTGGAATGACGCACTTTACCCTGAGTGATGCGCTTTAAATATATTTTGTATTATACCCTCATACCATCTACTAATAAATGTTTTTCAGATTCGGCGGTTTTCGAAGAAAAAAATCAGACCATTAGACTGCTCCGATGATTTGAATATTACGGGAGCGTTTCAACTATATTTTCTTGAAGATAATTTTAAACACATTTAATGCATTAGACACATGTTTGGGAAAGTGAATCCTCATTGATCAGTGGTACTTATTAGGTGCCTGTGTGAGTTTCAGACACATCCCTCCAGTTTTTGTAATTTATTTTTTTGCATATAATTTGCAGAGAGTGTGTGGCTACAATTTTTTTGTAATGTCGATACAGTAGCATAATTAATTAAATGAAATATACATGACCAATATAGTATTGGAGGGATGGTTCTAAGACCTTAACCTCCTTTTTTTTTTTTGCTAATTTTTTGGGATGAAATGACAATTTTCTGAAATAGCAAAATAATGTATATGATGTCAAATGGATAAAGGGCCAAAATAAAGGCTATTTCAGGCGAAAGAGATAGAAAGAAGGGATTATTGCACCTTAATACCAATTCTCTGTAGGGACCAAAATTGGCTGGCCACATGTCATGGATTTTGCTGATTTTTCCTACAAATGGTACCTTTGGTACACTTACAAGGAAAATGACCTTTTTTGGACAATGAAATTGACGGTTGCCATGGAAACGAGGTCAGTCTATTTTTAGCCCTCAAAAGACTGTGGAGTAAGTTATATTTGGACAATGTGTTGCCATGGAAACCACTTTAATAGCTTAATAACTTTGACATATGTGACTCTTTAAAACTTCTATTCCAAGAAAATGTATTCATTTTAAATATATTTCTCCTATAACACATACAACAGCAAATCAAAAAACAGTCAAAAACAGGCGTTAAAACAAGGCAAAATTTTCGCCGTTTTTAGTGCAATTTTGAGCATTTTTAATCACAAATAACTCTGAAGGCAGGCTTAATATTTGTTGTTGTTGTTGTTGTTGAAATGAAATAAATATAATCTGAATGACAAAATTAGGGAAAAAACACGATGGGCAAATTTACCATTTTCCTCAAATTTGCCATTAAAGATGGTTGCTATGGCAACTTTTGATGTGAACCCCCATCCATATTACTCTTTTATAGGGGTCTGTACTTGATTATGCTATAATTTACAATACTGAATTTCTATGAATTGGCAGCAAAGAAACTCTCCTTTTTTTCTTATAACCTTAGATTTTTTCAAGGTCATTGACTTCAAAGTCAAGGTCATTTCAATTTCAATGCTAAAATTTCACTGCAATCTGCAATTTTCCATTTTTTTTTTTTTGTGTCAATTTTTCATTTGCGTTTTAGGGTTATTGTGATTTGGGTAAACGTTTAAAAAGTTTAAACTTATAAGAAGAAAGAAATGTACATTTCACATTACTGTCAATTTTCTTATAGAAAAAAATAATTGATCAAAAAGTAATAAATTGATATATTTTACACCTTTTGCCTTCAAATGTATGCATGGGATTGAGTATTTCAGAGATACAAAGTTTCTGTGCAATTTATCCCTATGCCTAAGAGGGATATCAAATATTATATCATATAAAACAATTTTGATATGATATCATCTGATTTCTGAAATACGGCTTTCTATTTTCTTAAAAATCACATTACTTTTGTAAAACTGGGTCATTTACAAAACAGTGTGACCTTGACACAAGGTCGAATGACCTTGAAATGTTTTCAAGGTCAATTCTTGTTGAAATGTCTATTATTGACAAACTCATAAAGTTTTTATTCATGGTTAATTCAAAACAATTAGAAAAAAATATACTCCATGTATAGTACAAATGAGGGGATCTCCAACAACACCAGGTTGCAGCACCCACAGCAAAACCTCAAAACACCCAATGCAAAAACACAAAGCAGACAAGCACAGAAAGAGACGCTTAAGGGACAAGGAACGTCAATGCACAACACAGAAACATCAAACACAAAGGACTACAACGAGACCAATGGGCAACCGGTGCCGACTAAGGACGGCCATCTGCCACGGAAATAGCAGAAGGTGTGGTTATCCTAGATTACGTGCGCACAACCCTCCCACATTTCCGATTACCCAGAGGTCTCGAAGAACGTACAGTTGTAGTGTAAAACAACCTCCTCACTGTCAGATGACCACAGACAAACAAGACCGCAAAACGCAGGGGCCCAAGCAACACAGATGAATATGTAAATGGATATCAAAAGAGTGCGTACGCAATACAGTCCGTGCTCTGCCGGCTGTAGCGAGCTCATGTATGGTATCACCCGAGGAGTCCGACTGACATTCAGAGAGGACAGGTGGTCAGGGCATTGTCTTCTCTAAAGAGGTTTGGACAGGGCCCGTCATGGAGTCCCGTCGTCACAGTCAGGCAGAGTGCAAGTTTTAAGAATGCGCTGGTACAAGACTGTAGATTGGTGAAGTACCAAGCCTAGTAACCGTCTGGTGACATTAGGATCATATCCACGGTATAAATGCGGTCGATGATTCGCACGCATTTTCGATAGCGATGTTGTCTATCTTTGATCCTTCTTATCTTGTTAATTATGTCACCAAAAATGCAGGTTGTGAAATACCAAAGTAATATACATTTGTACTCTGTTGCCTGTATTGGTCCGAATTTCAGAAGAAGTTGAAGTAATATCAAAAATAATGTTGCCATAGTAACAATTTTTGATGTTCTTTTCTGTTTAAATGAGAAATTTCTCCACTTTATTTTTTATTTTTCTAAAGTCCAAGGATGATACTTTTTAGATGAAATACACCCGAACTCCAGGTAGTCCTGCTGATCGCATATAACATGCTATAAACTAAGCAAAATCAGGCAAAAATAGGCAAAATGCCCCTTTCTGAGCTTGTTTTAACCCTCTCCTAGACCATTTATATGAAGAGTATATATTGATTGAGCGCATTTCCTTTTACATATTCACATATAAGAGGATACAATGACCTTACATAGAAATTTACAGTTGACTGCTATACGAGTTTCCATTGAAACAAGTCTTTTGAAAATGCTATGTTTTCACTGTTTTCAAAATTCAGACATGGTTACCATGACAACGGAAACTTAAATTGCAAAAATGAAGCCAATTCTCACCATAGTGGGACATGAATATGTCCTTTACCAAAAATCTTTAAAATCAATGACAGGCCGTGCCACGGTCCTATGGAAATTTTTTGGTCCTTACAGATACTTATTAGTATTCTTTTTTTCTCCCTATATGTACCATAGAACTCGCCTGGTGTAAAATCTCCGACAAACTTCCAGTGCGCTAAGCTCCGCCCATTCACGTGCTATATTAGAATAGAAATAACAACTAGCTAGCCGTGATTCATTGTCCAGTATTTCCACTCGCTGCGCGGCTCGATGATAATTTGATTGGTTCATGCGACTCGTGGAATTACTGGACAATAAACCACGACTAGCTAGTAGTTATTTCTTAATTAAGCATCCAGTCACGGGGAAGAAGTTCAACTTCTCCACACTGTAAAATAAAATGTTTATAAGGTGCTTAGTATTTTAAAATATGTATCACATGGTGAATGTCACTACTGGTGGACCAGGAGTCCCCAAGGGCACATGTAGCCAAGTTCGATCAACTTCGGTTGATCGTTTCTTCAACGCATTGGAAACTTTCTGAAAATTTCTAAAACGCGGGTCCTGTAGCATCATACCACACCCATTCTGCTACGTCTTTCAGTACAACTTTGGACATAATAACTTTCACACTTTTTGGCCATATCACATTGTTTATATTGAATATCACTGACGAGGGTTAAGTTCCCGAAACGTGCATGTGTGGTCCATGCTTTAAATTTATCTGTTCTTCAATGATGCTATTGAATTTGAAGACGTTTAACATACAGTAAAGTCATAAAATAAAAACTGAACTGAGTGGATCTTTGTGTTTCTTCTTAGCTAATAGTTCAAGTACAGACAGATAAATTAGTAAATTGAAATATTAAAATTAAACACAAAACTTAAAATCAAAATCCAAATTCTTGAAAAATACATGAATCAAAACAAAGATAGGAAAAATATCCCAAACGGTGAAAATATTGGAATACTTTCTCACTAGTAAAGAAAAAGCTGCCGAACAAACAAAGACGATAACATTGCACCACGCGTCATGATGGACAACACTATTCTAGAGTTAAGTGCAAGAACGAAATTTATTGAAAATGGCGCTATTAAAATCGCGCTGTATTAATTAGGTTTCAACATCTTCAAATATCACTTGAATCAAGTACATTTACTATGGAAGTAATAACATATTTTAAAGATTGATTGAAAAAGATTCTCTTGCTGAATTAATTAAAAAAAATAATTTAGAATAAAATTCTATCAAATTCCCGCAAGTGGCAATAGCCTTGAATAAGTGAAGTGAAGAAATATAATTCAAAAATGAAATTCAATTTTGACCAATAACGAGATTGACCAATAGAATGAAAACAAAAAAGTCGTGAGCACGAGTTAGTAAGACGTGCGCACGAGTTACAAAGTCGTGAGCACGAGTTACAAAGTCTCACCATGTCCCTTTATGCTTCCGTACTATTTAGACGTTGTATGGATTTTTTTTTCAAAAGATATAATTCCATTAGCATCCTCTAACATCGTGATTATTGTAATTTAATTCATAACATTTAATTTCTATTGTGAGGTTTTCTGTTGAAAATTTCCGAATTCATCATGTACTATGATCAGTACTTCAGTTTCCCTCTCTAAATTATATGATACATCACATGAATATTTAATTTTAAAACAAAGTGGATTAGAAGACAATATCCATAGCTACATATCGTCAAGGAGGAACATAAAAGAAGGGAAGACGGGATATATTGTCGTCATCCTCCGTAAGTGATCGGATTTCCTGGGCACGCTATTCAGACAAAATCCACGTTCAATGGTAATTCATTAAACTACATATTTATGGGCGTTTGTATCCAGTGATCGGGGACGTGTAGTAATGATGCAGCAACTTCTTTTATAGAGGAAGTTAGCTGTAAAGGTAAGTTTGATTTTATATCGATTTCTTTTTTGTTTTCATTTTGGTTTGCTCAAGGTAAGGTGATATGGGTTTATTTGTGTGTATTTGGACCGTAATATTATATCATGATATTCATTTCCCTAATGGTTGGATTAGCATTCATATCATATTATATAGATTAGAGAAGAGCTTTACTGAAGTGAAGACCAATGTGTTGATGATGTTGTCTATTAAGTTTTTTTTAGAAAAAAAATGTTTTTATTCCTCCCTGGCAAAATCTTAAAAAGAGGCCCATTGGTTATAACGCTCATCTGATAATATTGGAAATCTTACAGCCAATGTGATTTATATGCATGTAATTCTAATCATAAACTTTATGAAATAATCAATAAGTGTAATGTTTTATAGAGTCCATGAAAGAAATATTACATTTCAAATCATCGATTATAAAAGAAAAAAACCCTCATAATCTGTAGGGAACTAGAATACAGCTTTTAACGATTAATATTAACCTAAAGAAAAGCCAAGGAAAAGACTTATTTGAAGAGAAATGCCAAAGTGCAAAAAAAAAATTTCAAACCTGAGATTAAAATGATCCTGGTATGACTGAAACCCATCAAATTCTAACCTTTTGTTCAGGTAAGCTAAAAGCCGTACAATTCGCCGAGGAAGTAAATTATCTGCGATCTGTCCTCTAAAAACAAGGAACACAACAATACAAAGATACAATTTATAGGAACTAAATTTATCATTACACAATACTCGATCCACATTGCAAAACAACTATAGGCTTTATCAGTTTGTGCGGTAGCGTAAATTCCATGTATTCTAGTTCATCCCCAATTTTTTCGAGCAAAAATGAATTAGATCTTGTACTATTTTAACTTTTTTTCTCTTAGCTCATTAGTAGTTAGCTTGTCAAAACACATTTGTAAATACTATTTTATCGGAACATCACAAATACACCCCCGCCCCCGCATATTCAATTAAAGCATTGTTGAGGTCCCAGATCCAAATGAATGTATCATGAAAGCATGATTTTAGCCCTGACAACGCTAATACTGTTATGTATGAAATTTCAGGCTCTTGTGATATACATTGTATATATGCCACCATACATGCAAGTTACAAGTTTTAAATGCGTTTTAAATATGCTTTTAAAACGTCAGCGATACGTGTCTTACAATTACACTTAGCCTTGAAATGTGACAGTTCGATGACCGCCATGTCCTAGAGAATGCTTCACAGTTTTCATGTATCTATAAAGTATCTATACAATTATCCATGCACGGATGCATTTGTTCGTATCACATACTTGACGACCCAGGGATATATCTATATAAAGGATAAATGGAATCTTCCGTACAATGCATGCCGCGTTAAAGGTATATGCTAGGATCAATGTAAGCGGAGATATATGGGACAGGGTGGGAAAATGGTGAGACATACAAATCTATCGAATGAAAGAAAGAACGTTAAGTGAACGAAAAGGTAAGTTATTTTCTACATGAACTGGAATAAATGAAGAGTGAAAATCCATTATATAGCTAGGTTTACATCTTTATAAGCCTTGATTGTGTTGATGTTGAAACATGAGCATTGATCTGTTGACATTAAAAAAAAGAAATCTTGGACTTTCTCAGGGATGCTTTTTTGGTTTGTCGGTCGGGACATTCACTCTGTCGTAATTTTCATGAATTTATAACAGGAAACTGACAAAAATACATATTTTGCAGGTTGGGCGGGGGATTATATGTACCCGACCCTCTCATATAACATCGGAAAAATTGGTTAGAGAGCAAAATGATAACTAAGTTGGTGAGAGGGTTGATGGATTTTTGAGTTTGGAGTCTTTTTTTTTTTTTCCTGGTTCAACTCGGGGAAACGACACCAGGTGGTTTCGTGTTTGGAGTAGTGCAGGAAATGCGATATAAGGAAAAGATACGATACCAGTTCGATTATAACATAAATGTCCATGACACCTGTTGTATGTAAATTGTTGTAAATACATATCATAAATGCACTAAGTGTATACTTTATCATGTTTATAACCGTTTAACAGAGTTGTTTTCTGTATAATTTGAACTTCCGGGTTTTCGCCCGATTAAACCAGAAATGTAAGTATCTTAGTTTTGACGGTTTTATAAAAGCATCAAAATGCAATTTTGAACATTTAAATTGAATGATATTGTGAATTGATTTATCCACATACACACACACACACACCCTATCTCACACAGAATTAGCAGTTTAGCAGGAAAAACGAACATTTATGTTACATACTCTTCGTTCTGAGAACATCGATCTCATACATACGGTGTTCATAAGGGGACATCGCTTCTTCAAATCTTCGCCCTACTATATATAACCAGTCGAAGAATTAAAGAAATGAAGTAATGATGCGAAGAATTGAAGTAATGATGCGCAGAATTGAAGTAATGATGCGAAGAATTGAAGTAATGATGCGAAGATTTTAAGAAATGATGCGAAGAAATGATCATTACTTCAAAACTTCAAATCTTCGCATCATTACTTTAAATATTCAAATCTTCGCATCATTACTTGAAATCCTCGCATCTTTACTTCAAATCTTCAAATCATTTCTTCAATTCTTCAAATCTTCGCATCATTACTTCAAATCTTCGCATCATTACTTCAAATCTTCGCATCATTTCTTTAAATCTTCAAATCTTCGCATCATTACTTCAAATCTTCAATTTTTTGCATCATTACTTCAAATCTTCAATTCTTTGCATCATTACTTTAGATCTTCAAATCTTCGCATCTTTACTAATAATCTTCGCATCATTACTTCGAATCTTCAAATCTTTGCATCATTACTTTAAATCTTCAAATCTTCGCATCTTTACTTCAAATCTTCGATTCTTCGACTGGTTACTTTAAATCTTCGCATCATTACTTCAAATCTTCAAATCTTCGCATCATTACTTCAAATCTTCAAATCTTCGCATCATTAATTCAAATCTTCAAATCTTCGCATTTGGACTTATTTGCACTATATCTTTCAATAACTCAAAGATATATATATATATATGATTTTATGAACTGATTTACTGCATATTAATCATTTTAAGTAACTTAATGCTTAAATATATATTTTATGCTAGAGTTTTATTCATTTAGAATCTTATTGAATTATTTTCTTATGTGAAAATGGAGGGGATGATTTTCATACATTTTCAGCTTCTTTTCCATTAACACTCGGAAGAGGGAGAACCCAGAATTCTTATTGCATCATGTGTACAATAATGTGTTGTAAGTCGATGCTTTTTCCACTGTAAAGTATAATTAATATTATTTTTAAAATTGAGATATCTTCGAAATGATTAACCCATAGTTTTGTTTTTATATATATTAATGTTATGTTTTTCTGAGTGATTTTGTATTGATTTTTGAGTCGGGTATTCATTCGGGCGTGTCACCCTCCTTAAAAATTTGTAAATTAAAAATCGCCCCCTCCATTTTTACATAAGGAAATAATTTATTTAAAAGATTCAAAATGTATAAATATTTTATCATAAAATATATATTTAAGTATTAAGTTACTTAAAATGATTAATATACAGTAAATCAGTTCATTAAATCATATATTTATCGAGTATTTGAAAGATATAGTGCAAAAATGAGTATTTCTGACAAAATCAAAATGCGAAGATTTGAAGATTTAAAGTAAATTAAACGATGCGAAGATTTGAAGTAATGTTGCGAAGATTTGAAGATATGAAGTAATGATGCGAAGATTTAAAGAACTGAAGAAATGATGCGAAGAATTGAAGATTTGAAGAAATGATGCGAAGAATTGAAGTAATGATGCGAAGATTTGAAGAAAGGATGCGAAGATTTGAAGAAATGATGCGAATATTTGAAGAAATAATCATTTCTTCACATCATTTCTTCAAATCTTCTCATCATTACTTCAATTCCCCGAATCATTACTTCAATTCTTCGCATCATTACTTCAAATCTTCAATTCTTCGACTGGTGATATACATGTATAGTAGGGTGAAGATTTGAAGAAGCGATGTCCCCTAATGAACACCGTACATACATGTAGACGAGTTTTACTCGGTGCTCCTGATTCACGACACATTTTAAAGTTTCGTCATCCCAGCATGCATACTCTTACAAAAAGAGCAAAAGCCTTTATTTTTACAAAAAGAGCGGTCATTTTTAATGTAACGATGGATCATGTAAATCTGATTTATTCCTATGGTCTAGTTTTTGCATATTAAGTTAAATAGTCATTCAGAGTCTAAAATAAACAGAACGTGGTTATTTTCTATACTCCCTGAAGTGCAGTGTAATACTGGTATTCTCTGAAGCTTTTTCGATGGTATAATGCTGTCCTAAGACATTCATGGTCACATGAACACCTCACTCTATGACACACGTGACGACTTCAGTTTCAGCATCACAAACTTTCCTTTTCTGAATAGCATCATCCCTTCATCGCTTGCTTATGGCGTGTTCATATCTCAATTGGTACGTTAGGCCAGAGCAAGTACCAAATATACAGATTTTGTTCCGAGAGATATAGGCGTCTTTCAGATAAGCTTCTCAGTCAGAGGTACGTCTTTGATCGACTAACATCGTCACTGAGGAAGGGGAACTCGTCATACACTATGATGTCCCATTGTCCAGAATGGTGGATGATATTCTATCTTAGACAATTTGAACCATCCAACCACAAAATATACTTGTATCTTATGAAATGGAAGTAACCGGATGTGAACATTTCTGCTGCCGACTTGTAGCGACGGGTGTCGCATGCAAGCAGGGGATGCTGACTCTTCCTGGGCACCTGGTCTCATTCCGATATTGGGAGTTCGCTTGTTTTCGTGTGGTAGAGTTTTTTGTTCGTTTGCTTTGGTTTCTGTTTTATCCTGATTTTGTATGCCTTCGGTTTATGATTTTCTGAATTTAATATCGATTTTGTACTGTGTATTGGGATATGGTCATTGTCCATATTGGTCATTTCATGCATTAGTATTGCAGTAGTGTATAATCGCAGGCAATATGAAAATACCAATAATTACTCTCCGGAAAACTTCAATCATGATAGGTACAATTGTTAACGTCTTCAAATTCAATAGCATCTTTTAAGAACAGATAAATTTGCAGCATGGACCGGACCAGACATGCATGTTTCGGGTACTTAACCCTCGTCAGTGATCCTCAATCTAAACAATGTAATATGACCAAAGAGTGTGAAAGTTGCGGAGTTACCAATATTAATCATGAAAATCAATCTAAGAAAATGTTTTGTTGGTCTCATTATCTCAGATGTAAGATATTTTTTGGCCTAAAGTTATCCATAGACGATTCAACTGTACTGTATTCCATGTTCTTTTTACAGATGGCAGAGAGAATACGAGAAGAGGATGAAGAGAGGGACAGAGCTTCGGTTAAGACAGCATTTCCAAAGGAGGCGTCAGCGGGACGATCCTCACAGCAGGTCTTACTGTGGATTATAAGGACTTTCGTGATTTTGATTATAGCAATCTGCAAGTACTATGAGACAGATGCACAGAAAGTGATAGATGAATTTTGGAGCTTGTTGAAATCTTCATGGATTTTCCATTCCGTTTATTTCGAAACCTGGTGGGCGACTCTATGTTACGCTTGGATGATTCCAGTTTATCCTTTTGCTTTACATTTCATGACATTTTTAGACAAATTCAAAGTACATCCGTCCGTCACGTATATTCACCAAAGTATTATTGGTATGCTCAAAGAGGCAGTATATTATATGACACCGCTCATGTTATTAGATACTTTTATCGTGAAGAAATATTCAGGTGTCGATCCGTCCATTTGGAACGAGAAGCGACAATCTTGGTTACAGACAACTAGAGCTCTACCAGAGGAATCACCGTCATTGAATCAAATAGTTTTTCAGCTCACGGCGAGCATTTTGCTGTATGATGCGTTATTCTTCGCTATCCATTTTGTCCTCCACAAGAATCTGTGGCTCTACAAAAATATTCACGCGCTTCATCACAGACATGACGTCATGCATGCCCACGTGACCAATCAGCTGACGGTTGTAGAGAGAATCACTCTCATTCTTTCTGCTAATTTTGCACTCAAAGTCTTTAACAGCCACCCCCTTACTAGGTTTTTATTTGTGCCAGTTTTTATTTTCCTCCTGGTTGACAATCATACAGGCTACGACCTACCATTCGGTTTACATCACGTGATACCGTTTGGGATTATGGGTGGTCCAGCAAAACATTATCAGCATCACTTACATGGAGCCAGAAATTACCAACCATTTTTGACGTACTTAGATTATATTGTTGAAAAGACAAAGGGAATATAATCGGTCCCTAGCCATTTTACAAAATACACTTATAGTAATATTGATCAGTATCCAAATAGACCTTAGTGTGGTGATTCCACTGATATAAATTATTATTGAAGTATACATATGGATAGGTTGGCAAATGAAATACGCAATCTATATCAGAAATAGTATTATCAGATTATACATAAAATTGCAATGTAACGAGATTTTTCCTGTAAGGTTTTTTTTTTCTGTTCAGGGGATAGATATTGATAATAAAGAGCATTGTGCGCACATATTATGATCAGTATTCGTTCCTACTTCAAAAATGATATTGTCGTTTTAGCCGCACAAATTGCTACACATAAGCAATCCAAATAGCAAAGTGTCGTTGTTCGTTTCTTCGGCCTTGTTTAGAAATTTGCTCTACTATTATTTCTTTTCTCTGCAGCTAACAAGGAACTGTGCGAGTCCATCTATTGTAAAATACGCATTCTAGTTTTTTATTGGGAATCAATGAGTTCCTGGTCGTAACATCGACAAAATACATGAGTCCCAGACAATTAGACCAAAATCGATTATCCAAGTCATTTCATATATCAAATTGTATATGTTGACTAATCAAAACTACTCTTCTAAAGTTTGATATAACTGTTTGAATGGGTTTAGAAGTACGTGTAGAATTCGAAAAGGCATCATCCAATGAAAACGATTGGTAACCAATTTCTTTCACGGATCAGGTTTAAACCTTGAATAGGACCTTTTATATTTTCAATGCAATTCATGATATTTTGCACAGCGATTGTAGAGGAATTGTCCAAATGCTTCATAATATCACTTGTCATTTAACGTCAGAATTCAATTTGTGTCTGTCTCTGTTACCTAATCTTTTAGTTTTGCTTCATAAAATCACTTTTCCGGGGCTCGAGTCGTCTTCACACTGTTAATAGGTTGTGATAAAAATTGTAGTTCTTCATCACAGCCAATTGACAGTGTGAAAATGGGCTCGGGTTAAGCCCTGGTCACAACCCGCCGTGCATGTTTTTTGGACGTGCGTGTTTGGAAAGGCTACGCGCGCTACGTTTTTCTGAAGACACAAGGAAGCAAGTGGCAGGAGAAGGAAAGGAGTGCGTCAACGCACGTCGCACGTACGGGTACCTGTAAAATGCGAAACGAAAAGAAACGAAACGAAATGAAATGAAAACGAAACGAAATTGAACAAAACGAAACGAAACGAAATGAAAACGAAACGAAATTGAACAAAACGAAACGAAACGAAATGAAACAAAACGAAATAAAATGAAACGAAATAGTAACAAAATGAAACGAAATACATACACACGTAAAAAGAAACCAAATTTATATAATGGTTAATTTTTCTATGGGGGAGGGGGAGAGGTGTGTGTTGGGGGGAGGGGGTTGAAATATCTGTTTTAAAAGTGAGAATGAACTATCCAAAGGTAATTGGATGGTCAGGATACCCTTGCAATATAAATAATTAAATATGAAAATGAATTAGATTATTAGTGAATATCTTATTTTCAAATCCTTACCCTAGAAATAATGATGAAATAAAAATGCATAATATAATTGTAAAAAGTGTCAAACTGGTTCAATATTGAATATAGCAAGATATTCTTTTTCCTTTCTTCTCTGTGGAATTTGTGCTTGAACGCACAATTTTTCGCCTCATATATATAAACCTCACCCTTTCATCCCTTTAAAATTTACCCCTTTTCTTTGAAAAGATTTGAAAATAGAATATTCACTAAAAAAAATAAATACTCTAATTTCCTTTTCATACTTAATTATTTATATTAAAAGGGTATCCTGACCATCCGATTCCCTCTGGATCTTTCATTCTGATATTCAAAACAGATATTTCACCCCCCCCACAACCCACCGCACCCCCCACCCCCACCCCCACTAAACTAACCAGAAAATAAATTTCGTTTCATTTTGTTCCCATTTCGTTTCATTTTCATTTTGTTTCGTTTCATTTCGTTTCGTTTTGTTCAATTTCGTTTCGTTTCCATTTCATTTCGTTTCGTTTTCATTTCGTTTCGTTTCGTTTCCATTTCGTTTCGCATTTTACAGGTATCCCGCACGTACGGTTATATGGAGTTATCACATGATCATATGCTGCGCACGAGGCAAGTACGTCCACAGGAGCTCGATGCCAACAACCCTCAATGACACCCGCCCCTTCCCATCCGAAGTATATAAGGAAAGTAGAGGCGGATATTCTTGTGGATCGTTGGCATCGAGCTCCTGTGAGTACGTCGTACGTACAGATGCAACGTGTGTGCAACTTGCTTACAACGTAAGATCTAACGTACATCTTCTGCTTTATCGTGTGGGTGTTGTACTCACACTTGCTGCTAACGCACAGGTTCCTCACTCCCGAACCCTGTGACACTACAGCGTTCTAGACAGCGTGTGGCAACGTATGCAAAATTTTTACAACACGCTGCCGAACGCTGAGGTCATTTATAAAAGATCAAAAGAAAGCCGCTTTCTGAGCGTTTGCCTAACGCACGACTAACGTGTAACAGCGACTACAAAGCGTTTACTTAGCGTGTGTGTAACGTGTTTATAACGTATGTCAGCGCACGGCAACGAGTACCCAGCGTATTTCCAGCGATCTCGACGTACGCGGAACGTGTGCCCAACGATCGCGCAACGTTCTTATAACGTTTTGATAGCGTGTTGGAGCGTTGTTAATGAGAATTTTCAGTTACTTTGTGCTGAAGTGGTTAACATTCGTTTATACGAGGAAGCTCCATGCCAGAGGAAGAAAAAGAAAAACGTTAGATCTATGTTTTATCCATGGTCTTGCATGGTTTATATACCCTTTTCTCATCCGTCATTGCTTGTTTTGACTTTATTTTATTACATATAATATCAATCCATTGAAAACCATCATGATGTCACTAGACAACGATTTTAGCTTATCATGATGAACACTTTCTTGTACTTTTTGTAACTAAGCATTTAACAATTTGTAAGAAGGATATAAACAATACCAAAATTGATAATTGATTAATAGTTTCTTCTATTTTTGATGTGATTCAACTTGAGTTTCAAAATAATTTTTTCCAGTACTTAATTTGTCCAGTGAAAGTGATTTTGACGCTATTCGAACGTTTCGTAAACGCCGATAACACCTGGCAGTCGTTAGAGACACGCTCCATACACGTTACAAACACGTTGCGCGAACGCTACAGACTATCGTCAATCTTATTTTGCGAGCATGTTCGGAACGTGTGAGTAACGTTCATGCAACGTATGACAGCGTGTGCATAACAATTGCATTGCGTTTTCAAGAGTAACGATTGCGGAGCGTGTTACCAACACGTTCGGCACACGCTGCCGATTTTGTGCAGGCAAAATTTTTTTCGAAGCAAATAGCGTTTAACAGCGTATAGCTCCTTACTCTTGAGAGCGTTCTCAAAACGTCCTCATGACGTCCCTGGAGCGTGTACGACGACCAGCCAGCGTGTTAGCCAGCGACCTTGCACTTTGAAACGCTGTGGTGTGACAAATGCGTTGCACTTACTTGCAACGTACTCACAACGTGCATGTCGTACTTCTTGATGAAAAAAGTTCTGCATGCATTAAAACTGCTACGTCCTGTCTGCGTGTCCGAACGGAGTCAAATACCATTCGGAACACATTGGTGATCGAGGTATTATGGCTTGTACCACTTGGTGAGTGTCACTGCTGGTGGACCAGGAGTCCCCGAGGGCACATGTAGCCAATGTTCGATCAATTTCGGTTGGTCGTTTCTTCAAACGCTTTAGAAAATTCCTGCTTACAATTTTTTTTTTCAAATTTCTGAAACCTGGGTCCTGTAGCATTATATCCTAGCTATCTTGCTACGTTTTTCGGTATGTTTAGGACATAATTTTCACAGATTTTGGTCATATTTCTTTGTTTGGATTGAGGATCACTGGCGGGGGTTGGATGCCTGAGGCGTGCATGTCTGGTCCATGCTGTAAATTTATCTGCTTTTAAATGATGCTAATGAATTTGAAGACGTTTAACATTGGTCACATACCCGTTTCTCAGCGTGCAGATTCTTTTCTCTGCAAGTATGTATTAATAATGACTTGTAAAAGAAATTTTTGTGCGAAGGAAAGGGTTTGTGACCATGCTATGATACAATATATACCTCACCCCTGAGATTTAGAACAATGAATTAAAGAATAAAAATATGTTTTATTTCGGGACCTCAAGACAACTCACATTGTTGATTTTCGAAATAATGTAATCTATATCTCGAAAGATGTCGGGAGAGATATATTATATTGTTTCAATTTCGCGCCCCGTACAGAAGCTTTAAATAGAGGTTTATCGTTATATTTAGGTACATAGACGACCTCTGTGTAAATATCAATTGCTATCACACAGGAGATGCTTACTCTTCCGGGACACCTGATATTATCCTCATAGCTCCATTACATAATCTGTTAGTTGTTTCGTTTCGTTTTACGCTATTTCTGGTATGCAAACTGATCATGAATTTTGAATTCTGATATAGGGATTTTGTTCTTTACTTTCCCTACCCCATTGAAGGGTTGTGTACATGAAGCCGGATAACTACACCGTTCCCTGTTGGGAATGAGTATGTTTCATTTCTTTTCTTTCCCTTTGCATACATGTATGACATCTTTACAACAAACACAAGCAGAATTGTGTGTCCATTCACCATGTTCACAATGAGAGAGGGGTTACAATAATAATCCCTGAAATTTTTTAAATAATTATTTTCGAATTTTTAAAGAAAATCGCTGCAGAAAAGGTTCGCCCTACGGATATTCCAAGCTGAACTTCAAAAGAGAAATCACGGTGAATAAAGTTACGATATCAATCTGATACACACGTACGGTTCTTATACTCGTAAGAATACTCATTGGTTTACAGTTTCCAATCCGCAGGTTAATCAAACAAGTAGGGATAAAAAAATTCAATACTGAACGAACGGAAACGACCCAAGCTACTACAATTCTTCTACGTCATACGTACTTCGTTTTGTTGCATCGCACCGTGTCATTTGATCAATGGGATTGGGCAAAACTGAATTGAGAACATTTTGAGAACATTTTAATTAATTGCATACAAAGAAAGATTGCTGAAACGATTAAACATCATGGAGTCTGATCTTTAAATCAGTATTACCTGATATTATAAAACATGATTAAAAATGTGCAAACTTCTCAAATTTCTATTTCACAAACTTCTGTTTTAAAAGGACATTGAATTGGTAAATGTAACAAGATCACTAAGTTTAAAATAGATTGACGCACATTAATGTATATAATACATCTGTGCTTTGAGCCGAAAATAGAATAGTTGACCCTTCAGGTGGTGGGAATACCATTAAATGGGTCATTATCAAAAATTGCAGCCAAATCTGAAGCATGAAAAATCAGAAAAATATCGTCTGATTTTCAAATAATTTTTCGATGACAAGAAAAACAAGTAACCACAACTTCAAATCAATATAATTTGCAAACAAATAAGCATGACAAATAGAGTTTTAAGAATCGTAAAGTATGTCAACTAAGAAAAACGTGTCAGTAGTGTAACGTATGTTTTAAACCATTATTTCGACTTCTGATGCAAACAGCACAAAAGGAACTTTGTAATCAAGTGAACGGCTTATAAATCTATCTATTTCTTTTATTCCTGCTAGTTTTTCATGATCAGTTTAAATTTCTGTGCGCATACAAACTCTAAATATGGACAAATGCATGAAGCTACAAGATATTTAATGAGTTTAAATTGGAGCCGATATATTCCTTAGAATGAGTGTTCCTCATTTTGTATAAAATGAATTAAATTCTTTTCTCAACAATAAAAATGGATCAGATGTCATAATTTTTACGGAAGTTATTCAAAATATAACCCTCGTTACACCAGTGATTTTTACGATTACACCAATAACAATTTTGTTACTCCACTGACATCGAAATTTATCATATGTTTTTCATGCCCTTAAATACAAAAGGGACATACCACACTTGTTCATAAAGTACAAAATGTCCATTTTTAAGATTATGTGTAGTAAAATGGATGAAAGTGATCTGTATTAAGCTATATTTTCTATTTTCTGTAAGCAGTGTAACACCAATTACAAGAAATATAAAACCACTGACAAAGTCATATTAAAGATGAAATATATTCGAGTTAAAGAAACAAAATGACAAAATAAAAGTGTTGGTATGAGGAAAAAGAAACAATTCAATTGTTGTATTTTTTAAATCCTAAGTAATGTCTACATGAGACTATAAATTTTCAAATACTAAAATTTGTGACACCAATGATTCAAGTTGTAACACCATTGACTTATGTATAGGCGTTCTTATTACCAACATTGTTCTCCTGATATTTTGAATTGTAAATTTAAAATGTAACAATTCCAATTAGAAAACAGTTTTAATTCATAAGCCTCCTACTGACAAACCCGAGAGGGACTATTAGCTTACTCTCTGTATGTCAGTCTGTATGTCCGTCTGTCCATAATTTTAGCCAAGTTTTCAATACTTTTTTTCTGCAATGGACTAAGATAGTGAGCAAAAATATAAAACAATGTACCTGTTTTCGTTTTTGGTAGGTACACTTGAAGTTTCAGTAGGGTCACAAGTGTCGGCCACCACTTTTGGAAAAGTAATTACCCCAATACAAAGTATTTTTGCAATATAGAATATAATGTTTGTTTATTTGTTTTGGGGTTGGTTTTTTTTTTGCATATTTATGTCATTTATTTACTTCGTTTGAGAACATAGAATTATCTTCAAAATAACCGAAACAAAATCTGTCTGGAATTATTTGAATTGATCAACCTTGACAAGAATTTGATATTCTGGTTGTGCACGTTAACGTATTTTGCACTAAATTTGATTACTGAGGTCATAGAAGTTAATATCTGGTCTTTTATTTTTTTCTTCTGTAAACAGTAAGAAAGTTCCAAAGAGTCAAAATGGCTAACACAATAATAGTTTTAAACAGTGAAAATAAGGTATTTTTGTTGTGTAGATTATTTATAACCGTTCTGTTCGGTGCTCTCATACCTATTCTGTCATATTAATTTCGTTGAATTTAAATTACTAAGGTATACTTGTAAACCACACGTAACAACAATCTTTATTCGTATAAGACCACTTCACGTGTATAACACCAGTGCCACCCTATTGACTGGAACATGCTTTTGGTGTCCACCACGGTCATTTACATGTATGTTTGATATGTGTAATATTGCCACCTAAGTAAACATGAAATCTCTTTATTTTATTGATGTTAAGGTTCATTAATTATTTGTTTTTCTTTTCCTTCAATTTTCATAATTTTTTGTGGGTGTTTGTCCCTTGTGTGTCATCAAATTTAAGTGTTAATGTATTTATTTTTTGTGGATGTTACAAAGGGTCTTTGTAAAGATCACCTTCAACCGTAATATCTATTCTCTCCGCGATTTCATCCCATCAATCTCACAATCATTTCTGGTTCTCGAATGATGTGATGGTCATTGGTGTAACAAGATTCAAAACATAATGCTTTTTAGAAGTTAAATTCTCGAAAACTTTTATATTGATACTTTGATGAACACATTACATACTACTGATCGTATTTCACTTAAAAATCATAATTTTCATTTATGACATAGAAGACAAAATCCAGAAAAATAGCAATATGTCAATGGTGTTACTCGGTATGTCGGTGGTGTAACACAACTAGCATTATCGTGAAATTGGCTCTCTTTAAATAGATATAACCTACATACGTTTAATGCTAAACACAACATTAGGACATTTATATCCTTTGAATACTTCATTTCCAAAACACAATGAAGATGCAATCACATTTAGACTGTATTTGTCACTGGTGTAACGAAAATTGTAAATGGTGTAACTATAACACCACTGACCGTTTCACCAATGATGTATTCATCATTAATTTACAATAACTTCGATAAAGTGTTGTCCCTGGACTTTGTAATACTTTCCATAAACATTATGTTGCATCAAAATTTGCAAGGAAAAAGTACACCATGCTAAGTATTATACAATTGATAAAAATAAACGTAACACTACTGACGTGAAACAAATGTACGGTTCAGCTAACCCTTAATGGAACCGTATAATCTTTGTTTCAAATTATTTTGAAAAAGGTGGACATGAGAAAATAAATGACAAGATATAAAAGTAGATAAGGAGTAGGTCTTTGAATACTTTGAAAAAGCAGAAAGCAAAAATATATGACTAAAAAGGCGTTTGTTACACCATTGACAAATATTTTTTTCTTTGTGTACAGTCCAGGTTATTTCGAGGAAATTTAAGATAAGGCAACTAATATTTATAATATTTCTTACGTATTTGTTCAATCTTTTTCATGTTTATTATAATAGACTCATAATATCACAATTGCAGTTAACTGTTTTGACAATACTTTATCGCAAAGAAGTCATTCAGAAAATTCTGAAGCCAGTTGATAGCAATATTTGCCATAAAATGGACCTTCTATAAGACAGAATGAAATGATTTCCTCATTATTGAACAAAGAAAGTGTGCCCATAAGATAGATTCCATTGTGAACAATATTATAGGATAAAATTTTGGTCATATAACTTATATAGAAATATGGCAATTGTCTACTGACAGAAAAGGCTGCAATTTTTTATATTGACTCAAATAGGCTCATGTAGGGCTACGTCGCTCACCTGAGAACTCTGGAATGTGTTTTAGATATTCAATAAAAGAAAATTGAATGTAGAAGGCATTGAGTGTATGTTTCCAGTGGAGTTAATGGAATTCAGTGCAGCAATTCCAAAAGAGAAGTCTGATTGAAGTCAAAGAATCATACCAATCATAACTCTGGGCGCCCATGCATGTTTGTTGACGGATCGGATGGGGAAAAACGCATTGAGCAAACTCTTTAGAGGATCCTAGGTTCTTTAAGGTTTCGTGTGGGGCCTTCAAGGGGAAATCGAAAATGTAACCGCCAATCGGAGCCCTCGGTAACCGTGTTTGTTGACGGGTCCTGTAGAACTGTAGAAACAATACAAACTTGATTGAGGACTTTGAGTTCTTGATTGGTTTCATAAAATGTTTTGTAGGGTTGCAGAGGAGTATGGAGGAGAAGTCGAAAATGTGAAAATGAACGGTCGACGAACGGACGGACGGACGGACGCCGTACGTCAGTGTAATTGTCAATAGCTTAATTGAACCTTTGACACAGGTGAGCTAAAAATCGGGAAAAAATCAAACAAAGATACTATCTGGAAGCATTAATGTCTGCTTTCTATATTTTATAGATTAGAATATCGATTGCATTATCCATGTCTTGACTATGTATTAGCATGAAGAAGATATTTTAATACAATGTATATCCATTCTTTTTTTAAACGTGATAGAAATTTGAGTTCAGAGACAAAATGTAGGACAAAATCAAATTCAAGTAAGATTTAGGACATGTCGCTATGTGATTCTGATTTATAGACCGTAAAAACTGATAATATTTGGGACAAACTTATTAGTTAGAACAGTCGTTGAAAAATGGTAGTTTTGCAGAACTTTAACTGCTCTACTTAAATACTTTTCTTCCTTTAAATTATATTATGGCATGCAAAATCAAAGCCTACCCATTTATTGATTAAAAAAAGATATATCAGGGAGGGATAATAATCTACATGACAGGGATGAGTGAAGAATGTGTGAAGAACTAGAGCATATGATAAACAAAAGGACCAAGGGGGCAACATGGCTCACCTGAGTGGCGGACGAAAAGTTGAAAGTCGCGGTAAAGGACCTTGACAACTTGCTTCCTGTGAGTTTTCGAGAAATTCTGTGCAGCGATTGCAAAGGAGTTGTCAAAATGTATCAGCTAATCAGAGCCCTTTGCTGCCATGTTTACCAATCAGTTAAATAAGAGGCCCAAAGGGGCCACATCGCTCACCTGAGTTGCACACAAAAGAATGATAAAGGACAATTTGGTAGAGCCGGGACCTTGGGTACTTGCTTCCAATAAGGTTTCCTTAAATTCTGTGTAGCAATTCCAGAGGAGATGTCGAAAATGTGTCATCCAATCAGAGCCCTGGGCGGCCATATTTTTTTACCAGTCGGCATTAAAAAAATACAAACATGGTAAGGACCTTGAGTACTTGCTTCCTGTAAGGTTTCATAAAATTTTGTGCAGCGGTTGCAGAGGAGAATTTCAAAATGTGTCATCCAATCAGAGCCCTCGGCGGCCATATTTGTTGACCGATCGGCAAGAAAAACACAAACTTGGTAGAGGACATTGAGTACTTGCTTCCTGTAAGGTTTCGTGAAATTCCGTGCAGCGGTTGCAGAGGAGATGTCGAAAATGTTAAAAGTTTACGCCGGACGGACGGACTTGAGCTTCGCTCAGGTGAGCTAAAAACACAAAGTTGGTTGAGGACATTGACTACTTGCTTCCTGATGCAGAGGAGATGTTGTAAATGCCTCTGCAAATCAGGGCCCTTTGTGGCCACATTTGTTGATCGATCGACACGAAAAACAAAAACTCGATAGACGGTGGCCTTAAGTACTTGCTTCCTGTATGATTTCGTGAAACTCCGTGCAGCAGTTGCAGAGGAGATGTCGAAAATGCGTCAGCCAATCAGAGCCCTTCAAGTTGGTGGCCATATTTTTTTACCGATTGGCACGAAAAACACAAACTTGGTAGAGGACCTCGAGTACCTGCTTCCTTTTATTTTTCGTTATATTCTGTGAAGCGGTTGCAGAGGAGATGTCGAAAATGCGTAAGCCAATCTGAGCCCTTGGTGGCCATTTTTGTTGACCACAAAAAAATCTTTGATCGCTGAGCGATAAAAGTCCCCTACCGGTATCATTCTATGTCCTGCAACTCTATACAATTATTGACTTTTGATGAGGTCTACTCGTGACTATTCAGACCTGGTCAGGTATTGGTTGACCGAGGCCGAAGGAAATAGTAAGACGGAAATGGACCTGTCTCATTTTACCTAACCTGCTCACTCAAACATGAAATGTGGGTCAGATGCAGCTTCCTTACCATGCATTGCAGTAAGCATTCTCAGATGCATCATCCATGCAAGTTTGGTTGATGAAGAACTAATAGTAAGGCGGAAATTGGCCTGTCTCATTTTACCTAACCTGCTCACTCAAACATGAAATGTGGGTCAGATGCAGCTTCCGTACCATGCATTGCAGTAAGCATCCTCAGATGCATCATCCATACAAGTTTGGTTGATGTAGGACTTATAGTAAGGCAGGAATTGACCTGTCCCATTTAACCTAACCTGCTCACTCAAGCGTAAAATGTTGGTCAGATGCAGCCTCCGCAATATGCAATGCAGTAAGCATTTTCAGATGCATCATCCATGCAAGTTTGGTTAATGTAGGTCTTATAGTAAGGCGGGAATGAACCTTTCCCATTTTACCTAACCTGCTCACTCAAGCATGAAATGTAGGTCAGATGCAGTCTCCGTACCATGCATTGTTGTAAGCATCCTCAGATGCATCATCCATGCAAATTGGCTCATGGGGAGTAAGTGGTGTAGGACTTATAGTAAGGCGGGAATGAACCTGTCCCATTTTACTTAACCTGTTCACTCAAGCATAAAATGTAGGTCAGATGCAGCTTCCGTACCATGCATTGTTGTAAGCATCCTTAGATGAATCATCCATGCAAGTTTGGTTGATGTAGGAATTATAGTTTGGCGGGAATGGACCTGTCCCATTTTGTTTAACCTATAGTGCGGAAGCCGATGACAGGGGCGATTGCATAAAAGAAGGGAGGGGATCTCCAACAAGACCCTGTTGTAGCACCAACAGCAAAACCAGAAAACACCCGATGCGAAAACACTAAAGACGAGCATACCAATAGACGGAAAAGACACACACGACATATAAACATGAAACACAAAAGACTACACATAAGCTTGGTAGAGGACATTTCGTACTTGCTTCCTGTAAAGTTTCGCTTAATTTGGTGCAGTGGTTGCAGAGGATATGTCGAAAATGCGTCAGCCAATCAATTTTGTTGACCGATCGGCCCCCCCCCCCCCCCCACCACCACAAACAAACTCGCATTGAATACTGGCTTCCTGTCAAGTTTCGTTAAATCCTGTGAAGCGGTTTCAGAAGGGATTCTCTTGGCGGTCATATTTGTTGACCGATTGGACACAACCCCCAACCCTCCTCCCCATCCCCCCTCCAAAAAATAAAAAATATAAACAGACTGGTAAAGGACCTTGAGTATTTGCTTCCTGTCAAGTTTCGTTAAATTCTGTGTAGCGGTTGTAAAGGAGATGTCAAAAATGTTTTCAAAAAGTTTACGACGGACGGACGTTGTCGTTACCTTCCACATTGAAGAGTTCAAAATTTTACTCTAATATAGCGTAGACAGTAAGCAAGTCCAGCTACTGTGTACACAAACAGATAATATGGAGTTCGTTATTTGTTTCTCCCATACCAGTAACAAATATATCAAATTGTATTGATATTGTTTCTGATTTATTTTGTGGATAAGCTTAAAATGCATCAAAGATGCAAAGTGCCGAGTTGCAAAACTTGAATGTAAGTATGAATTTTCAGACTTAAAATATACATGAATTGTATAAATATATGGTCTCGACAGATGGGAGACATTACTTGACCGTCTCAGGGTGATACACATTCATATATATGATCCAGAAACCATTTTCAATTATCTGAGTCCTACGAATTTGACCTTTGATCTTTTGATCCCAAAATCAATAGGGGTCATCCTTGATTCATGGGAAACATTCTGGTAAGTTTCATGATCATAGGTGCAATACATGCTCAAATATGGTCCGGAAACCATTTTCAATCATTGAAGTCCTATGACCTTAACCTTTGGACCTGAAAATCAATAGGGGTCATGTTTCATGATCATAGGTGCAATACAGACTCTAATATGGTACAGAAACCAATTTCATTCATGATTCCTGTGACCTTGACCTTTGACATTATGACCCCAAAATCATAAGGGGTCATCCTTGACTCATGAAGAGTAAGTGTATGTAGTTTTATTGCTCTAGCATTTATTGTACTTATGGTCCGGAAACCAATTTCAATCATCTCAGTCCTGTGACCTTGACCTTTGACCTTTGAACCTCAAAATCAATAGGGGTCATCCTTGATTCATGGGAAACATTTCTGGTAAGTTTCATGATCATAGGTGCAATACATGCTCAAATATGGTCCGGAAACCATTTTCAATCATTGAAGTCCTATGACCTTAACCTTTGGACCTGAAAATCAATAGGGGTCATCCTTGATTCATGCGAAACATTTCTGGCAAGTTTCATTATCATAGGTGCAATACAGACTCGAATATGGTCCGGAAACCAATTTCAATCATCTCAGTCCTGTGACCTTGACCTTTTGACGCCAAAATCATTAGGGCTTATCCTTGACTCATGAAGAGTAAGTGTATGAAGTTTCATTGCTCTAGCATGTATCGTACTTGACTAATGGTCCGGAAACCAATTTCAATCATCTCAGTCCTGCGACCTTGACCTTTGGACCCCAAAATCAATAGGGGTCATCCTTGACTCATGGGGAGTAAGTATATGAAGTTGCATTGGTCTAGCATGTATCATACTTGACTTATGGTCCGGAAACCAATTTCAATCATCTCGTTCCTGTGTCCTTGACCTTTTGACCCTAAAATCAATAGTGGTCAACCTTGGATCAAGGGAAATAAGTGTATGACGTTTCATTGCTCTAGCATGTATCGTACTTGAGTTATGGTCCGGAAACCAATTTCAATTTTCTCAGTCCTTTGACCTTGACATTTAACCTCAAAATCAATAGGGGTCATCCTTGACTCATGGGGAATAAGTGTATTAAATCTTTATTGCACTAGCTAGTTGACTTATGGTCCAGAAACCAATTTCAATCATCTGATTCCTGTGACCTTGACCTTTTGACCCCAAAATCAATAGGGGTCATCCTTGACTCATGGGGAGTAAATGTATGAAGTTTCATTGCTCTAGCATGTATCGTACTTGACTTACGGTCCAGAAACCAATTTCAATCATCTGAGTCCTGTGACCTTGACCATTGGACCCCAAAATCAATAGGGGTCATCCTAGACTCATGGGGAGTAAGTGTATGAAGTTTCATTGGTCTAGCATGTATCGTACTTTACTTATGGTCCGGAAACCAATTTCAATCATTTGAGTCCTGTGACCTTGACCTTTGACCTTTTGACCCCAAAATCAGTAAGGGTCATCCTTGACCCTTATGGGGAGTAAGTGTATGAAGTTTCATTGCACTAGCATGTATCGTACTCGACTTATAGTCCGGAAACAAATTGTTGACACCCGCCCGCTCGCCCATCCGTCTCACATCAAATTATAAGTAAGAGCCGAGTTTTGCAACCCGGCTAAAAAGTAGCTATTTTGAAATATATTGCGGAAGCTCATCGTTAACCATGAAGAACCATATATAAATAGCAAGTAACAATGAATTTTTCATTTCTTTCACAATTTTTAGGGAAAAAAATTCGCACCACAGGAAAACCATGATCGAAAATGAAAAAATAAACATTTTTCTCTATATATTTCTCACATGACAGGTGACAAAATAATAATCAGATTTATCTCTGAGAAATCAACTTCAAAGTAATGTAGACTTACCCTAAAGGGACATATTTTCCCAACAGACACATTTATCATATTTTATAACTATCTGGATTACAATCTTTTCAGCCGGAGGAATCACTGATGATTCGTTATTTGTTGAACATATAATTATTCAATATTGATATTGGTCCAAAGTAACAATTCTTTGAAATATTATCCAAACCCACTTATGCCCCAGACAAGGTCTTATCCATGACCTTTGACCTTTGAAGGTTTTGAAACCCTAGAGAATTTTAAAATAACAATTTTGTGAAATATTAATCATTATTATATAGTCCGTTTATATTCCCACTCTCATTGGCCGAGAACTGTCACGTGACGAGTCATTGTCTCATCATATTGACCTGTGAGGGGCAATTTCATTAAATATCACTACCGGGAAAACTCTTGCTTCCGGTTTACCATGAAATATCGAAAACGCGCGAAATTTATATCTGTGACGTCATTAACGTCATTTCGTAAACAGCAGCAAGGACCCTGAAGCTGAGCTCAAATTCTTGAATTTTGAGCCTACCTTCGGATTTTTGACTCTGAAATATTCTTCGTTTGACTCATTGAATGAATTCCATTACGTTCAGGATAATTCAGGGACAGAAAATGCTGATATTAATAGCTATTCTCTGTAAGCATTTGAACTTTTATAAAGGACGCATGGCACGGCATGTCTCAGATTTTGATAAAATTTGTACATAAGGTTGGGTCTGACCCAAAAGTAAAAATTTGATAAAAATTTTCTTAATATCACATCCGGTTGCCATGGAAACGGACTTTGAATATTGAAAAAATGCATTTTTGGGCGCTTTTGAATTCACTTACATAATTTATGCAGCATAATCTAAAACAAAAACTGATGAATTATCAGTACCCTATCATTGCTCTTTCAAGTTAAGTAATAATAATGTTGGGTTTATGGTCTTATCTATATGTTTCCATAGCAACAACACAGGTACCCTATCAAATTAGTATTTTTGGCATTTTTTCAAATTCAACGATAAATTACTTACATTTTTGAGTTTTTTATGCAAATGAAACATAAGCAGTCACATTGGGACAAAGTTTCTGTTCGTTGCTATGGCAACATGACCTCAAATCGCAAAAATGAAAGCAATTTTGGACAATATTTAGAGTCCTTGTTTTACTAGATCATTGAATTTTAATTCAAAGTGATGAAAATTAATTAATGTATTCAAGAAGATCTTTCATCACACGAAAGAAAATTTCTAAAAAATATTCAGGAAATAACCTGTTGCTATGGGAACGATTGTTTAAAATTGAAACATAGGCCCACTTTGAGTCCTTGGATACGGGCATCAAAAGTTAAGTAATATGATTTTTTAAATCATTTAATTTCCATTGTCATTTTCAAGAAACGACGATTCTGATTGGCTGAGAAATTTTGTTGATACATCGATCAACACAATTTTTCACGGAAGTCTATTTATAGCACTATTTTTAGAACCGGGGGTTCCCTCAAACACGAATGAACTCGTTGCTGAAAATACAATTTGTTGATGTTTGCTTATCATTTCAATGGTACCATTTCTTTTCTACTTACTCAAAAATTAACAGTGCATGTGGAATTTGCTCAAACTGGTCCTTATTCCAAAGATATAGAGGGACGATCGTTCGCTGTTTGAATCATGGCGGCTGCCATAACTTGTTTTGGCAGACGTATCACTGCGAAACCTTCCGACTTACGGCATATAGTGCGGTGATTGATTGTTTTAGATCCAAGAAAACAGTCTGTTTTCCATAATTAAATGATAAGAAATGAATCTTATATTTTTTCTGTTGATGCAGGTATCACCCGAAAAATTGGACAGAAAACTTTTGCATCAACGCGCTACGCGCGTTGATGCAGTTTTCTGTCCAATTTTTCAGGTGATACCTGCATCATTTAATTTCCATTGTTATTATTAAGAAACGACGATTCTGATTGGCCGAGAAATTTTGTTGATACCTGTATCAACACAAAACGGAAGTACGCGCTTGGCAACGTCATAAGCAACGTCGTTAGCAACACGATTTCAAAGCTGCAAATAAACGTTCAAAAGCGACGTAATGAAATGATAAGTAATCATTGTAATATTTTTTTGGTTGATCGAGGTATCAACACCAAAAATTGAGGGAAAACTTTTGCATCTTGCGCTACGCGCACTATGCAGTTTTCCCTCAATTTTTGGTGTTGATACCTCGATCAACCAAAAAAATATTACAATGATTCCTTAAAAATCTAAAATAAAGTTTAGACTTTGCTTTATCGTATATGTAAAAAAGGTTGTGTAAGCCTGTTTCGTTTTCTGAGGAAAAGGCTTCGAAAAACAACAAAAAATGCTTATTTTTAGAATGTATGGCCAAATTACTATAGCAACCATTAATTATTTGAAACTTATTTATTGTATTTTGATAGAGGCTTACTTGATCTTTATTGTTATTGAATATAAACTTCTTGGGATTAATAATGACTGTTTTATGAAAATAATAAAAAATGGTTGCCATGGTAACATATGTTCCCCATAGCTTTTTCACGGTTTTTGAAAGAGCTCCTTGTCTTGGATATTTCCCAACAATTTTTATCTGTTCATGATGCAAATTTTTTCAAAATGACTCTGAAGTTGCAAAATAAGTAATATTAAAGACCATAGTAACCGTTGCCAAGGTAACTTATGTACATAGTAACATGTGGGTTTATCTTG
The DNA here is from genome assembly GCA_028142955.1 of Pinctada fucata. Lineage (NCBI taxonomy): Eukaryota > Metazoa > Mollusca > Bivalvia > Pterioida > Pteriidae > Pinctada > Pinctada fucata. The sequence continues at coordinate 64,145,999 of AP027103.1, read as the reverse complement.
AATTTGCTCATTTTATAAAATAAATATTATTTCCTTATCATATACCCATCAAGAGAGAAGGAAAATTGGAAAATACAAACAGCATTTTGAAATCAATATATTAGCTAATTATGTTGTCATGGTAACCAGCCTTTTTCACAATATCAGACACTTCTAGTGAGCTTATTTAAAATTCAATGTCCTAATCTTTAGGATGCATAAAAAATCTTCCATTGATGTCACATAAAGACCGAATTATAGAGCTTCAAATTAGCTTAATTTTGCCAATTTCTCAACTTTAAAGGCCGTTGCCATGGTAACCAGATGACCTAGAATTAAATTTTTTGTCAAATTTTTCATTTTTCATTGGTCCCTACTTATGTGTGAAATTTCATGAAAATCGGAGACCATGCGTGCCGAAATTGTTTAAATGGTTACAGAGAATTGCTATTAACACGTTTTGAAAAATTTTCAGAGAAAAGCCAATGTCAGCCATTTCGGAAAGGTACCCTTATAAATACTGATTAAGTCCACTATATAATAAAACAATTGTGGACTTTTCACTCGGTGAATATGGTGTGATATTTTCTGAATTTGAAAATATTGACCTCGGCTGTCGCCTCGGTCAATATTTTCAAATTCAGAAAATATCACACCATATTCACCTCGTAAAAAGTCCATAATTGTATAATAAAGCCTATTGTGATCTTGACCATTGGCTATGTAAAATATTATCATTGAATATGTATGAATGAGTAGGAGTTACTTCCCAGACAAGATTTTACCAAGTATATTGTGACCTCTACCTTTGAACATTTGGCTCAAGGTTATAACACACACCTTTCTGTTCCAAGTAACAATTAAATCTGTGAAATATTATCCAAACCCTTTCATCAATTTGACATCATTATCCATTTGACATCATATATATTATTTTGAGGATGCTGTGAACAATATAAAATAACCATCTGCTAGTTGTGACCTTGACATTTGTCTTGTAATACTAGGTTGGTGTAAGCATCTTATGTGGGCAACTCAAAATTCTTGACATCCTGACTTTGATCTTTTTCCCCTCAATTCATGAAATATTATACTAGTAATTATAAGTTTTGAACATTCACTTATTTCAAGAGAATATAACAAGACCTGCAAACCTAATTCTGATCAAAACTAAATCTTTAGTTAGATAACAATGCCTATAATATTTTCATTTTCAAAAACTTCATGAAAATTTTAAATAGGGAATATTTAGTATATGGAATGAAATCTAAACATTACAGATATTTCCAATTTTTAATTCTTTTTTTAGGTTCAACTAAGAGAAATACATATTATCATTACAATACTTTAAAATATAAATTAATTATCATTACATTGCATGTATATGTAAAGCATAAACAAGGCAATAAATATGGTAAATTGTTTTGAGGTACATCAACAATTTACCCTAAAATGAAATAATATATGAAACTTATCCCACCTACTGTAATAGTGCGTAAATTACCACATATTGTGTCCACACAAATATTTATATAACAAATGCCACAATGATACCTAATTATGCACATTGACTGAGAAATACAAGGAGAATTTGATAAAATTCTACTGACAAGACTTTGTTTGAATAAAAAGTATATATGCACAACCAATGTAATTGACTAATATGAAACTTGAAATGAAACTTGTTGCATTTTCATTTGAAAAGTCACTATGTTGTGATGCATTAGCTCTATATAAATTAACATGCAACAATGGTTCTAACCTGTACGTTGTATATAACTGGCAAACTTAACCTGCATTGACCTTTTAACATGGAAAGAAGTGATTTCAGAAAACAAGAATGAAACTGACAATTGTGGTGTCCATTCATGTACATGCATATATTAAGAATAAATGTCATAATTTGTTTTGTTATGGGGTTGCAGCACAAAGCAAGTGCATTTATGTATGTAATGCACTACCATGTAAAACATATACATGTATGTGCTAGTCTTGTGTTGCATACCTGTAACATGTGTAACAATACACAGATTAAGACACTTACTCTAAAACAATACAATATAACAAATACAACAAAGCCAAGTGATTGGTGACTGCTGTTTACCGTACATAGTTACTCCCATAGGTGATGACATCTGATATTATCCATGATTAAATTTCAAAAATCCTGTGAAAAATGTATAGGACTATGCATAATTTATGTAAAATTCACCCCCCTTTTCACCACTTTCAACACAATGTTACTCAAATTAAATTTTTTAATGCTTCTTGTATTAAGAGAATTATGGTAAAAAAAATTCTCTTATGCATCATTTTCAAATGCATTACATATAACACAAGTTATGTTTAAATCTCATGATGATTAGGAATTTTCTAGATTTGTCAAAGAAAATATGTATAGCACAAATTTGCTTTTTTTTCCTTTGTGACCATAAACATGATATTAAAAGAGGGAAATATACAATACTAAGAACATTTTTTTTCTCTAAGTTTTATATACATTTCCAGACCTCACGATATCAAAACATGATTTTTTTTCAGATGGATTCATAGCATTTGATTCAGAATGATTAAATAAGATATTATCCAAAAATTCCAAATGGGAAGTAACTGTGCTAAACAATATAACAGAAAATATGCACAGCTGATACAACTTAGTCTTCATTAACGAGATAATTACAAAGCTCAGTTATAGCTGGTCAGTATCATAACATAGTACACTCATCCTGAGCTCCACAGTGTCCCTCTGTCACTGACGGCACATTTTTACTCATATCATTGTTTGTTGTAGTGAAGGAATCATGATCTTCACTTATATTCGAGTCTGTTTTTATCATACTGTCCATATGACCGCTTAGCACCTGAGAATCGTAGGCTTTGCGATCTTCTATATCAGAATCTCTGGACGTAGAAATAAATGTCACAGTGGGAACAAACTCACTAGAAATAATTACTGTATCCATATTGATCTTTGGCCCGTTTTCCGATGTCTTTGATTTTTTGGACTGATCCATAGCATCGTCATTCCATTTCTGATACAAATTTTGCTGCCGTGTAAATTCTGTAGCTGAGGACTTGCTATTAGAGTTTTCTACAATTGAAGCTGAAGGTATAGGCACCATATTTGTGTACGACACTTCCAGCTCTACACCTGAGGAGGATAAAACTATATTTTCCACGATGTGACGATCTGTAGTTTTCTGATAAGGAAGAATGTGTTCTTCGTATCCGTTATGGTTTTGAACCTCATCATACAGAGAACTAGAACTAACAAGGCTGGCCAATGTCGGTAGAATCTGGTCACCTGGAAAGAGTAAAATATCATGCAAGTGGTTCTTCAGTCTGAACTTGTCCGTGTTGGCAAGTAAGAAATAAAATTGGGACATGATGTGTCTTTTGTCTTGTATTTTTGAAAAGATGATACTTTTTGAATTTATTAAATTGAGCAACTACACACATCTGATACTTGTTAGTATCTGAGTTATATTGATCAAGGCTTTAATTCTTAATCATGCAATACTATCAAAATTAACAGTCATCAAGACTCATCCATTGTAACAAATTAAATATAAGTGTTTGAATTTCCAAAATATTTTGCAGGTTTAAAAAACTGTCATTAACTTCAATTCTAGAGATAATTGGTAAATGTTGAGCTTCAGCTGCTTGAGATTTCCAGGTCATGTGCTAAAGGCTTTCCTTTCTATAAATCATTGATTTTTGAAGATGAGAGTACAATCACATATTTTTTTTTGAAATTTTGAGAATAGAAATGTATTTTCAACATACATGTAATAATTTGATTAATACGATTAAGAATCAACTGACAATTCTTTTTGTATATCATATATGATATAGTTTCCTTACTTTAAACAGTCTGGGTTGAAATTAAAAAAAAAATATCTTAAAATCAAAGGATTGGTAATTTTCACTAAATGAGGCAATAAAAAAATAACGCTGAGCGATAAAAGTCCCCAAACGGCGGCGTAAATTTATGTCCTGAATCTCTTTTCACGAGTTTATTATCTGCAACAGCCAGGAGAAGTCCAGAAAACTGAAAATTTCATTAAATTTGCTAAGTCCAAGGGCCATAACTCTTGTAAAAATAGGTCAATGGAAACCAAACTCAAACTTGGTCTGTATCCCACTAAAATGAATTCATATATCAACAATCAGTTCATTATCTTCAACAGAACCAAAGAAAAGTCCAGAAAACTGAAATTTTCATAAAATTTGCTAAGTCCAAGGTCCATAACTCTTGTAAAAATAGGTCAATCAAAACCAAACTCAAACTTGATCTATATCACATTGAGATATATCCACATACCAAAAATGAGTTCAATATATGCAACAACAGCAAAAAAAAGTCTGGAAAACTGAAAATGTGACAGATGGACTGACTGACAGACAGACAGACGGACAGACCTTGAGGAAACTAAGAGTCCCCTTTCGATGTTACCGGTAGGGGACTAAAAACACCATCATAACCATTTTGAGCATTGAACAGGCCTGAGTATTATGAGAAATAGAGGGAATACCTTAAAGGTTGACATTGGCAACCACCCAGTCATTTATATGCATACCTGAGTGACATGGCCTTGGTAGGTATGGTATACTGTCATTGAAGATAATGCCGTCTGTGAGCAGAGTGTTACATCAAAGACATACTGACAGGTAATCCTTTATTATGCTAATGTGATACCCGCAGGTCTCGTCGGTTTTAAGCTTTCAATCAAAACTGATAGGGATAAAAGGACTAAAAGGAACCAATCAGATATCAATTAGAGATGTTAACCCTAAAGCAGTCAGTGAGGAAATGACAGAAAATTTACCTAGTCAGCTCTTATATAGTTCCCCGTCGGCCTTTAAACTCAAAGATGAACAAGACAAAGAACGGATAAAATCCAATTAATTTATAAATTGCTTGGAAATTTCAAACATGATTTTGTTTTTGTTTTTTTTATATTGATAATTCCTCATATCATATGAGAGGTAATAAAACAAACCTTGAGTGGAACTGTCTAATGATAGAACTGTGTAGCTTGTTAGTGTGGATGCCAACACCATGATGAGGGTTACATAAAACTGTGACAATCTCAGGCAGCCAAAAATCCAGCCCTCCATACTCTATAAAAGGACAAAAAATATCAATAAGTAAAGATTAACCTGATTAATAAACCTAATTAATCTAAATTATCTCATTTAAACATAATAAAAATTGATCGAAGTCCTTCATTGCTCTAGGGTAGCCTTAAATTAAAGAATGTAATTTTTAAATTTCAATGCATTTTTTTCACTGCTTAAGCTATAAGATAAGAAATTGAAATATATTTCATATGTAAAAAAAACAATACATCGTGTGAACCCCCGGGGTGGATTGTACTTCACATAACCACGTGGGGTTTGTGAGGTACAAGCTTCCCCGTGGGTTAAAGATTGTAATTTTTTAAATTTCAGTGCGTTTTTTTACTGCTAAAGCTATAAGAGAAGAAATTGGTTTGTGAGGCACGAGCTTTCCCCGTGGGTTACACAAGATACATACAATATTGCTTCGGAAACTTTCAATGAATTAAGTATTTTATAGTACAAAAAAAAAAGGTATATTCAGGAGGCAACCATCAAATCTTAAATACAAAGAAGGTGATGCTTTGTTATTCATCCATAGTAGCTGACATTTTTTCTCCAAAAAAAATGCATTTATCATGAACAATTAAGCACATTGATCATGTTGATTAGGCAAATACAAGCCTACAACAATATGTTGCACAGTTTACTTTCGTGCTCACAATCTTTTAAAACTTGTGCACACATTTTAATCAACTTGCATGACCATTTACTGACCTGAGCAGGGCTTGAAATTAATTTTTTGGAGCTGATGGACTAACTGCATTCAATATCTACTGGCCCTCAACAAGAAGATCTCCTTAAGTCTGCAAAAAAATAAATAAATAAAATGCATTCGAAACTTATATATTGATTGACTAGACAAAATGTTTGTAAAACATATGCCCAAGAGTGAGACAGTCATTGTGCTATAAATAAAACAGTGCCCATTATGATATCTTCTGTTAATACTGTGGTTGCAGTAAATAGCATTTGGGTTTTCTGTAATTTCAATGGAAACTGAGGAGCGTCTTTAATTTTTGTCTACACGCAACCTGTAGACAAAAATTAAAGAACCTCCTCAGTTTCCATTGAAATTAGGTTTTCTGCAAAACAAAACATATGAAGTAATATGTGTAGGAAGTTTCATTGTAAGTCCTTAGCTAAATTCAATTGACAAACTAATTTCATATAATTGCTCAGCCCTGCTGTGCACCATACCAGTTTTGAATTTCTAAAAAGAGCGAGATCTCCCTCCTTGACAGTTAAAAAAGAGGGAGATTGCACGTGAACCATTTTGCGACTTTTATACTAAATCAAAACATGACCTGCAAAACACCAGAAATAGGGCTGGGACGATACTCCGATTCATCGGTGCATCGCGATATTTTTTTTCGCGATCCAAGTATCGATACACCCCGACGATACCTAAGTTAAGATTTACAAAGAAATTGTGCTTGAACTTTCCGTATTTTCAAGTACTCAAGTTTAAATCCAACTTTCTTCAGTTTACATTTAGATAAATACTTGCCATTGTCCCGCATTTTCAACCGAAAAAAATCTGTCCCAGCCGGGAAATCCCTATTTTTGGACGTTCCATAAAAAAATCAGCGTAATGTTGATTATTAGTCGCTCCGTTTTTTCATAAACTTAAACTGTTTTATAATAATATCTACCGCACGTTATATACCCATGTACAGTTATCAGCCGGTAATCGATCTCTGTTTTGGTAGTAATCGATTGATAAAAGGTCGGCTGTACCACAAACAATAGTCAGTTTACGTCGCTAAATAAATGCAAGTTAGCCTTCTCTTGTTGTTGTTGTTGTTTTTTGTTTTTGTTTTGTTTTGTTTTGTTTTTTGTTTTGTTTTGTTTTGTTTTTGTTTTTTGTTTTTGTTTTTGCTAGAAAAATAATTCGATCACTGAAAGTAATAGTTATAAGATGTTCGAGTGATACCATTTGTGTAAGCCAAGATACAAAATTTTTATGAGAAGAAATAACGTGAAGTATGTCTTTTTCAATACCCGAGACGTTAAGGTATCGATTGTGTATTTGATTAAAACTTCCTTGTTACTGTTCGCCAACGTCAACTCAGGTAACGGCGCAGGTGTTTAAGGTATCCGATGTACAATAGGGCATTTTTCCATGCCTGGTAAGGTACTATAAACTATACATTTTCTGAAAGGTTGTAAAGCCCACTTCTCAGAAATAATAATTTTGGGGCCAGAAAAACAAAGGGGAATAACTTATGAAGCATTTAAATTGTCTATTTTCTGTATATTACATATGCGAAATAACAAAGTTGTACAAGAGTTTTTCCCCTTTGTTTTTTAAGACCTGGGAGTCTTAAATCTGAACACAGGGCATCATTACCTTTTAGGAAATATATAGTTTACAGTACGTTACCAGGCATAAAATTTACCATACTTTACAATGGAGATGATTAAAACGCTATGTAAAATGACTCAATTGTACAACGGATACCTTAATACTTGTGAATTAAAAGGTGGACAAGTTCGCTGAAGCGCCACTTTTTAGAAATGCGTCCGACCAGGAGCCGACGCCCGTGTACGTATACGGCGCGCATTAATAAGATTTATTTTTTCTCTGACGTTCTTGTGTTTGCAGAGAGCAATGATCTTGTGCAATTTGGGATTGCAATATCTTAGTGAGATAAATTTCAGTATTTTCAGAAAAAAAAATCAGACAAATTGAAGAGGAAATAAGTGAAACAAATTAATACCACATGGTCCTTTGTTTTGAAAATTTTACACTTCTCATTCATTTGACTGTGTTGCTCCTTCAAAAGTGAAGGATCCCCCCCCCCCCCAAAAAAAGACCCCAACTTGTAATAATAATTAAAAGGCCTTGTTATAGTGATGAAAAAGTGTCCCTCTTTATGTCCCTCATTGGTGTTATATTTGTCCCTCTTTTTGATGATTTCACTCTTTTTGTCCCTCTTTGCAACATGTCAGACAAAACTCCGAAAAATTATGGCAAGTATGTAGATATAAAATGACAAAATAATAAGAACCATTGATTTTTAATACGAAACTTCCATGACTTCTTATTGTTATTTGAAATGGTTTTTTTGTTTTTCAATTCTTCTAGTCAAATAACAAACCATTTAATTTTTTCATCTTTGAAATATTCTAGACAGAAATCTAGTGTTGGATAAATATAACATGTTGAATAAAAAAGCTACTTGTATGATGAATATAAATACTATCAAGTAGCTTTTTGAGAAAATTTTATTAATTAACTTAGTATCGCGATATGTATCGTATCGGATATCAGGTATCGTGATACGTATCGGATCGGCTGGGTGCAGTATCGTCCCAGCCCTAACCAGAAATGAAAACTCTGACCCAGAAAATGTTGAAAAAAAATATAAAAAAGTCAAAATCCCAAGTGACAATGGCGCCATACTGTACCCCATACTACCAAAGAGAGAGCCCAACTAGACAAAATTCTTAACATTTGCTGCAGTACATCTAAATTTGATTAGGTAAAGCTATCTGACTAGTCAGGTTCTACAAGTAAACATACCGAATGACAAAGTGAAAGTAGAAATTACTTTTTCGGAACTCTCGGGAATGTACCTGCAGAAACAGGTAGGTCGCGATCGCGCGATCGCAGTCGTTGTACGTGGCTTTTACTTCTCTTCACTCAGGTAAAAAATTTATCATAATGATCCAGAACAAATATTTCTCACTAAGAATTAGGAAAACAAAAGCGAGTCATTTCATAACTCTTTAATTCGAATTTCCTCTGACCAAATTAAAATTGGACCGATCCGTTTTGCTTAGTCCGACAATGACAACAAGTTGATCCCAGACGATTTTTGGTTATTATTGCGTATCGTTTTGGGTCTATTTGGGTATGAGGAGTTGTACTACGTTTTGCTGTACTGTTGCTGACAGAATCCAACTTCCCAAACTGAAACTGGAGGATTTACTATCTTTAGCTCACCAGAAATATGGCCACCTAGGGCTCTGATTGGTTGACATATTTTCAACATCTTCTCTGTAACCACTGTACAGAATTTCACGAAACCTTACAGCAAGCAAGTACTCATGGTCCTCTACAAAGTTTGTGTTTTTCATGCCGATTGGTCAACAAATATGGCTGCCAAGGGCTCTGATTGGTTGACACATTTTCAACTTCTCCTCTACAATCCCTTCATAAATTGTCACAAAACCACACAGGAAAAAAGTACTCGAGGGCCTCCTCCAAATTGTCCTCTATCAGTCTTTTGTCTGCAACTCAGGTGAGCAATGTTGCCCACTTGGGCCTCTTGTTTATAAATTTGTAAACCTTTCGAATCATAGTCTTACTGCTTAACAGTTTTTTTTTTTTTTGGGGGGGGGGGGGGGGGGGAAGGGGGCAGTGCTTTTTCACATAGCATAAAAGCGAAGTTACGTCTGTTATGGTAATTAAGGAGTGAATTAAGTAACTACATGTACATGTATATAAAGGCAAGAACACTTTGCTTCTTTGCATTATTTCTTTGAATCATTGCTCTTTCATGTCTTTGTAGCTCTTCTTTGTTGTCTTCTCTTCCTTGCAACTACATGTACACTTCTGGTACATCTTGGCCAGGGAGTAAAATTGGCTGCAGGACTTAGGGGCCAGCTGGGCCCCTAGAAAATGAAATTTGGGGGCCCAGCTAGAAAATTAGGGGCCCAACTTTTTTTTAAGGTTGCATTCATTTTAAGTTAAAATTGAAAAAAATAAGGATTTTAAGGCAAATTCCAGTGGGAGTCTTGTCCCATCCCTCCCCACTCACCAAAAACAAGGATTTGGGGACAAAATTTAGGGGTTCTACCCCTCCTTCCTCCACCCTGAAAATGTTCGGCAATTCCAGGGAGTCCCAACCCCGTGAATTCGCGCTTGATCGCCATTCGGTGTGAAGAAAATGTGTAGGATAAAATATGGTTGCTGATTGCTATTAAACTAATAAGTTGTAAATCCTTTGTTGAACAAATGCCTGATGTCTTATTTTCATTTTTTTTTTACATGTTTAAATATTCAGTCTTTAAAAATCGTCTGCTATTGATCCCCTTATCGTACCGGTAACATGATCACTTTAATCCCATTGTTGGCCACTCGAGAGCTCCCTACTGTAGCCAGTCATACATAACCTTTAAGGTGTAAATAAGTACTCACTCAACGGAGTATAGAGAGAAGTCTTATGTAATTGAAAACCGACATTTGAACATTTGATTTACGATATCTCCTACTCGCCATCTGGGCCACTGTTGGTCAAAGTTTTAGTCGCCCAGTCGTGAAAATGGTCGCCAATGGCGACTGGGCGAGTGCTAATTTTACTCCCTGTTGGCTTCTGTACGCCTTTGCTTCTTCATGTTCTTTACGTCTTGGCTTCTATAATACGCCTTTGCATCTTCACATCTTGGCTTCTTGATTATTTTAAGCTCGCTGGGATGAAAAAGTCTGGAGAGCTAATGCCATACCCTCGGCGTCGTTGTCGTCGTCGTCCGTAGACAAAACTTTAACCTGGACTATATCTCTTGAACTATAAGGGATAGGGCTTTGATATTTCACATGTAGATACCTTGTGACGAGACCTTTCATTTGGGACCATGACCTTTGACCTAGTGACCTTGACCTTGGACTTTGACCTACTTTTCAAAAAAGTTTAACATGGTTTCTGACAAAAACCTGTATAGGCGAGCTATGTAATCTTTGATTACCCTATGTTTGCATCTTCACGTCATCAATCTTGGCTTCTTCACGTCTTTGCTTCTTCACATCTTGGCTTCTTCTTGTCTTGACTTCTTCAATTCTTTGCTTCTTCACGTCTTTACTTCTTTACGTCTTTAAAAAATTGCTTCTCCATGGACCTAGTGAGGATCGAACCAGTGACCATAAGCCGGCGCCCTAACCACTAGACCACAGCGCAGCTCTACTATTTGAAAAAATATTACATGTAGTAGGGTAGTTTACGTCAACCCCCCCCCCCCCCCCCCCCCCAAATGCTCTTACAATGTACTTCCTCTATTCCTTTTTCAAAGCATCATTTCATAGTATCCTAAATAAATTATGAATGTACTACAAAATGCCGCTGAAACATTGATGGACATTGGAACAAGTCAACTTCCATACATGTACAGTCCTTACTTCGAAAGAAAAAACAATGTTAAAGAAAAAATGCCTACCTACCTACCCTATTTTTTCTAACCTTGTGAGCTAGCTAGGGGAATCGGACAATTTCTTTGGCTTTTTAATGATTTATTCACCTCTTGTTAACAATATCTGGACCTCAAGATCTTATTCCAAAGAGAAGCATTAAAATTAGGAAATGCATACCGTACATACTAAAACTAAGTGCAATGTTTTAAAATATTGAATGTTAAAAATCATTTACTCAGGGTGATGATCAATTGTGCCGACGTCAAAACGGAAGTAAAAAAAATGAACTTGCAAAGAAACGAAGATTTGAAATTATAGAAAAGCTAATTTAGCGGGAAAGAAGTTAGTTATGAATATTTAGCAAAGTTGTGAAGATATGGTCTGGTGATGTAAAAATGCAGAGAAGTAAAGCTACAATGCCAAGGAGCAAAGGTTCAAGGTGAAGGTCACAATATACTGGAGAACTTGAGCTTGAACCCTTGAAACAAGGTAGAATTAAAAGAAAATCATTAAACCTTTCAATATGGAGGGGATACTACATTATTCTTACGTGCCTTTGTTCAGTTTTGTTTTGTTTTTTTTTCCAGGAAAACTGCCACGTGATAAGACTTATGGACACATCTGATGAATTATAAGATAGATACAACAATGATACCTACTTATAGCTACTTGAGAGTGTGTTTGTCATGCTGGAGGAAAATGCCAGCTGCCGTCAGAATGCCGTCCAAATGGTTCAGTAAGGAGAATGGTAACACTATGTTGACATGCACCAGTACCTGTGGTTTGAGATGGTCGCAGATATTACATGGACGTACATACAGCTCAGAGCAAAAAGAAAGTAATGAGTACGCCATAGAGAGCAATCCATACTTTCAAAAATACAAGAAAAAACTTGATGAACTGAAAGTGTAAGTTGTTTGTATTATTACCAGGAATCGATTTTATAGTGCAAAATCAAGATGATCATTAAATGAATGTCTTTTACTTACATATATATATATAATATTTTTTTTAAATAGTTGTAAATAATAACATGATGATGCATTTTATCAATCTGCCCCAAAACCTTCTTCAGCTAAAAATTTTGTTACATTATATTCATGCATCTTCTCCTGTATCAGAAATGAAATGAAATGATACCTGCAGTCATGCTTCATTTTGAGTATACTGTACAGAAGCTTAACCTGAAGTATCATTTAAAATAATCTTTATCATTATCAGATCATGAATATTATACATTAGTACAGAAAACTGAGGATGGTATAAGTAACATTGGTTGTATACCATCTTTTTCCATTCCGTCTTAGACAACACACCAACAAAGACGGAATGGAAAAAGATTGTATACAACCATATAGAGAAGTACTGGCGTGCAGAACTGGTCCGAGATTGTTTGGACAAATCAACTCTATCATTATCATGATTATGTAATTTAGACTCGTTGCAGTTTGGAATGCTACACCCACTTTGGAAATATCGGAACTCTTGCATCATGGATGTTAAATGGGGTACAGTTAAAGCCAGATTACTTACAGGTACACACATTGTCCAATCTAAATTAGCCCGATTCAATCAAAATGAAGTGGACCCAACTTGTCAGTTCTGTAGAAGGAATATAGAGACTTATGCTTATATGCTCCTGAAATGTGGTGCTCTTCACAGCTTTCGAAAACCTCACATAGAGCAATTGAGGTCACTTCTCATGGGATGGTCTGGATCCGATTTATGGAACAATTTCTCATTGGATATAAAATTGCAGTGTGTACTGGATGTTAGTGTACTTGTGAACGGTGGTCTTATTCCGAACAATCAGGATTTTCTCCATAAATGTGAACAGGTTACTAAGAAACTGTGCTACAGTGTACATTGTGGTCGTTTATACCTACAAAATATGCTAAACGGATGTACAAGGAGGGTGGTCGACAAGGCAGTGTCCTGTTAAATAAAATCTTCTATTTTTAAGAGTGCTTTTAAGAGAACTATTACTGTTTTTACCATACCACATCCGTGGGTGCACCTACAAAGAGGTGGAGGATACCTACAACAACAACAACATTGCATAACATAAGATTTTCTTGATCTTTTATTAAAATAATGATTTCAGCTTAGATCCAGAGAAGTACGAGGCTAAAGTGAAAGAGCTTGCTGCCAAGGAAAAAGAAATGAAAGAGCAAATGAAGAAGGATTTATCAACTCCTCCAGAGCCAAAACCTAGAACAGATGATGATGATAGCTCAGAGCCTGGTTCATGGCCACCGAAGGTAAACTGCCGATATAGAGTCTGTACTTTCCTACAAAAAATCTACAGATCAATGTTTCACACACCGGTCAAAACATTTGGTCATTGTACAGCACTGATTTTTTTCATTGACCTTTGTGTTGCACTATGGAATTATACCATGATCCAGTTCAGTTCAGTCATAGATTCCGCCTCTACTAGGCGTACCGTCCGAAGACGTAAACTGATCCAACGTTTTGTACACACCAAGGAAATTGAAAAATACCATTACATTATGAAAAACAGTACTTTGATGAATTGACCACTTTCCAGTTCCGCGCCACCTAGCGGCGAAGTGCTGAAAACAGGGTGTCATGGCCGTATAGACGGGCACAGGCATATGCCGCTTCGTTTATTGACGTGTTAATTTCGGGCAGAAAGTTCTCTTCTATCTTAATATTATCGTTTATATATGCCAAGACAATCGCTTTAATATGTCTTGATATATTTCTGACATATAAATATGGTGCTTTTGACAAATTTTAATCATTAATAGCACAAATTAATCATGTAAAACGGGGCAGTTTCGATAGGTTATGGAAGTTATTTTCTGTCGATTATTTCAAAATACGAGACAAGAAATCATTCATTTAAATAATCTTAATCTCAGTTCTTATTACCGACTCTTATTATACACGTGCACCCCGTGTATATACACAACCAGTCAATTATGACAGGTGTCATCCAGGTAGATATCGGCGCCTACCTGTGTGGAGTCAGCCATGCGTTCATGCATGCTGACACAATGTCTGGAATGGTCAGATAAAAAATACTAGTATAGAAATATGTTATTATATTCATTTTAGAGCGTTTGTGTATTTATATAAAATTTATATATTACCACGAGAAACACGTACCTTTCGACTTTTTTATTATTATTATTCAGTGTACACGGGGCACTGAGTTTTATACGCAATCCTACCTTCCCCTCTGAGTCTCTCTCCTCATCAGAATTCAATTTTCATCTATAATCATTCTTGTCAAATTTAAAGATGTAAGGAGATCGTTCAGAAAAGAAAGAGATGCGGGATAAACACAATATCACATTTAAAATAAACGGGCCAAATGAAAAGGTGATCCAGTATTTTCTTTTTTTTCAAATCTCTTTATTTTTCGAACTACAATTTAAACAAGGAATCTTAACATATTCATTTATATACCATGATCATCCAGCCGTATTTTAGAAAATAAACAGTGTTAGATTCTCCATTATTATTCCCCTATCGGCAACACCAAAGGGAACTCTTTGTTGTTTAAATTGGGGGGGGGGGGGGGGGGGGGGGGGAGGGGGGGGGCTCTTACGCATTTAAAAAGAAATTCTTACTTCACTATTTTTCATTTATTTATTTTTTTTCACAGGTGTTTCAACTTTATTTCCTATTGACTCGTTATTTGTTTGTCTTCTTATTTCATTCATTAAAGAAACCTTCTGTGATTCCTTGAGATTTTTTAAAAGAGCTTTTTGAGTATGACATTTTTAGCTAAGATCTTTTAAATCAAAATACATTATCAGATAAAAAACATTTTTTTGTATCAATTTGAAAAAGGAAGAGAAAAAAAAAAGACGAAATAAATAAAAACAAGATGAGGAAAAAGATAGTAATTACCGTAAAAACTCTTCCATGTGAACAGGGTGCAATGAGAACGTACACTACGCGTGTACGCTGACGGCAGTCCGTGTACATGCAGCAAGTATATATGTTAACATATTCAAAAGTTTACATATCTAAGTATATTTTTAAATGAAATTTTCTCTGTGAAAATAAGAAGATTGGATTTATTATGAAGATATTCTTATTGTCCCTCTCCCATGTCTCCATATATCTTATTTGAAATGGCCGCATGGCCATATCACGCTCTGATGACTTTCACACCTGGCAGGTAATGAATAAACGTACCCTGCGCGGTTGATTGGCATGTGTGTACTTGTCAAAACAACGATTTGTTAATTAATTGGGATGATACTTTTTAAGAAAATGGATTAGCGCAATGGACGTACAAATACGAATACGAAGAAAACCAAAGATAATTTGTGATTCATACCATGGAAAAGCTGGTTTTAAATTTACAAATAGATGTTTAAATATGCAGAAAAAAATCATTTATAGCATCTTTTTCTTTCAGCAAACATCTATAAATAATAATAAAACTAATTAGTCGGGTAATTTAAAAGACAAATAAGAAATATCCATCAAAATATGTTAACTGATATATAACGCGACTGAGGCGTGATGCCCGTCTATACGGCCATGACACCCTGTTTTCAGCACTTCGCCGCTAGGTGGCGCGGAACTGGAAAGTGGTCAATTGGAATTTATATAGTTCTATTACTATATCAAATGGGTGTCAAGATGCCAAAACTATCTTTCATTTTCTACTTCCAGTCATTAGATGATATAATGAGAATGGACCTTGTAATGGAGAGAAGTGCAGAAGAAATAGGAAAGGTATTCATTCATTTCTATAAATTTGTTAAAGTAAAGATATTTTGAGTTCTGATTTCACTTAGATTGTTATATGATTATATTGTATATCTGCATACATGCATTCTGATTCTACAAACTGAAAGTAAAAAGTACCTCATGCAAAAAGATAATGTATTTGGTCAGATAATTTTTCATTCATATCAATGGAGTTTGATATATTTCTTGCAGTTTTTGTGTTGCCTGTGAAGCATAGTGACACTTTATAGGGATCACTTTGTCTGTCTGTTCATCTCTCCATCCTTCCATCTGTCTGTCAATCTTGGGTGTCACTCCCAATAACTTTTGATTTGTAAGTGATAGGGCTTTGATATTTCACATGTGTATTCCTTGCGACAAGACCTTTCTACACATACCATAATTTTTGACTTAGTGACCTTGACATATATATTGACCTACTTTTCAAAAAATTCAGATTGACCATACCTTTTGATTGGTAAGGGATAGGGCTTTGATTTTTCACATGTGTATTCCTTATGACAAGACCTTTCTACACATACCATAATTTTTAACTTAGTGACCTTGACCTAGATATTGACCTACTTATCAAAAAATTCAGATTGGCTATACCTTTTGATTGGTAAGTGATATGGCTTTAATATTTCACACCTTTATTTCTTATGATGATTTCTTTCTTTTGTTACCAAAAATGTGTACATAGTGACCTTGACCTAGATGATTGACTTTCTTTTCTGAATATTTGAGATTGACCATATCTTTTTATTGGTAAGTAAGAGGTTTACTATTTCACATGTGAATTTCATTTGACAAGACTTTCCTACTGATACAAATAATTTTGAACAAAGTGACCTTGACCTACATATTTGATCCACTTTTTGAAAATAAGTCGCTTCGCAGGCAACACAAGCATTCCTTGGATTGCTATTTTTTGTAATTGTGTTGACTCTATACAGGGATTTTTTAAGGGGTTCTCCAGGGCCGAAATTCGGCCCCATTCCCAATGCTGAAAAACAGGCATTTTTCCCAATTTCTGAGCTTAAAATTCCCAATTTGAAAAAAAAATAAATTATAATAAAAAAAAGTATAAAAACCCTTTGAAATTACTGAAAATACATTTATAATTATGTTTTACAATGTACACTATCTGAAATATAATATTCTTGGTACTACAGGTGTCTATATGCATTTACTCGTCTTCATTAGAAGCAAATTTTTGCTTGTTTTCTCTATTTGTATAATTTTTTTTCCCAATTTCTACCAAATGTCGCTATTTTTCCCAATTTTGAAGGCCCAGGCCCCTGGAATCAAAGGGTAGAAAAAACCCTGCTATAATTGTGCATGTAACTTGCTTTTTGCTTCTTTTTTTTCTATACAAGTTTAATTTATTTTACAGATTTGGACAGAATTCCATGTCACCAAAGATTGTGTATTTGGAGTTGTTAAGGTATTTTGTTTTGTAAAATTTCACTAAATTTAAGATTTGGCGAACAAAAGATTTATTAACAAAATTTGTCAGTACATGAAGGGGAAATGGAGACTGGTAGATTCAGTCTCATGTCTCTTAGGCAAAAATAAGACTGAGCAAATTTATCTGCAAAATTCATCATATACATCATCTTCTCAAGACAAGCGTACGTAATACCTTACTCCCCCTTGTCGGATGTCATACATAAAACTGCGTCTCCTGTGAGTGTCGTAGTGGAGAGTATATACGACAAGATCAGAGTCCGTATTATATTATACTTTCATATAGAAGCAATTTTGGGAGTAAAATTATTCAAACACATTAACTAGCACTTAAATTGCTAGTAATATATACAAATTTTTGGCCTGATAAGTCTCCACTACAACACTCACTGGAGACCCAGTTTTGTGTATGACATCCAACAAGGGGGAGTAAGGTATTACGTACACTTGTCTCAAGAAGATGCATATACATGTAAGCTGCATAAATGTAGCAATAAGCAAGATCTCAACGTGCAGCATGTCTCTTCTGATTTGCATTATAGGCACCTACCTAAACCATTGTTCAAAACTTGGGCACCTTTTCTGCCCAAGAAAATTGATGATGTCAAGACACTGGAGAACAATCAGAAAGTGCGCAAAATTTCTGGATAAGATGTATTTGCGATCTTCCGTATTCATGAAACAAGTACATGTATCTGTAGAGAGATTTACAATAAAAGCTCTTTAAGGCCACTGGGTTAAAATTATCTTGTTTGTGATGTCACCTTACAGTGATAAATTTTATGTTTATACAGCAATTGTGTATCTATGGAGACCTCTGTGTATCGGAATAAGTGGGGGGGGGGGGGAATTGTGCACACATAATCCGGATAAACTACACCATTTGCTAATAGCTAAAGTATGCCCCGGTTGCACATTGGTATCCTTCCATTTCTGTATTGTCATTAATGTTTGATGTTTCTCTACGTCTGTTTCCAATGTTTTTGTCTGTTTCGTATGATGTTCAAGTGCATATCGCTGTATCCTGTGGCGGGTTGTATTTTTGTCTGATGTCATTTATGTAGCGTTCTTGCAAGTTCCGCTGGGTCAGTGGAGGGGGGTCATTCTGTAGATCCTTCCCTTATCAGAAAATGCTCTTTAGATGCATATTTTGATCAATATTTTGCATAAGGTCCTTACCAACATTTCTCAAAAGCATGCCATCAAGGAGAAATAGCTTGTAATAGTAATCTTTGTAACCAACAGAGGTAATGATAACTGTAACTCATCTCCAACTTGGCATAATTAGAACACTTCATATTTTAAAGTCCTCTCCATCAAATAAAACTATGAAAGGAGCTGATAAGATAATGGCTGTATTTAGCCCTGAAACTCCTCAAGTATTTCTTCTACACAATGATCTATACGCAGAAAAAAATGATCATTACTAAAACGTAATGTACAAAATGTATTTGGAGATTCCTCATACAACTTTTATTTTGTTAAACTTATTTCTAGATACTTAAATTGCAGTCCAAAGAGTAGGGGTAGCCATGTTAAAAAGAAGCTTATATTGATAAAAAAACGTTGAAAATTAAGAACTATCTGGCTATTATGGATATCTATAAACTTTAAAACATAGTTATAGTCTAAACAAGATACTAGAAATCAAATTTAAAAAGACTAGTCTCAACTTTATTCATAAATTTTAAAATCTTGAATCTAGAATACAGTTGTATTTTGTATTCATTGGCTACAAGGTAGGCATTTTACTGCGAAATACACACTGTGTATACATAAACAGCACACTCTTGCTTATTTTGTTCCAAAATCTTGTGCATTTCATGTAAACATGTTTAGAATAAGTAAATGAATGACTTTAGAAGGGGGAAAAAATGAAACTTTGCTTATATTATGGCCTAAAACACAGATTCGTTAAAAGCCCCCTCCCTCTCTTTTTCAGGTTTTCATCTCTGGGGCATCTCCCCCCCCCCCCCACTCTAGCTACAGAACCCCACTTTGTCAAAAGATATGTATTAGTGATATACACCTTCTGTAAAAGTGGCGTTCTGTAGCAAGGGGGGACAATGTTTTAAAAATCTTTCCTATTTTCCTTTGATTTCTGTAGAAAAAAGACATATTTTGCCCCAAAATTTAAAGGCCGACAGGGGACTTTATAAGGGGACAGGTAAATTTTCTGTCATTTCCACACTGACCGCTATAGGGTTAACATCTCTTATTGGTATCTGATTGGTTCCTTTTAATCCTTTTACCCCTATCAATTTTTGATTGACAGATGAGACTCGGGTATCTCATTAGCATAATAAAGGATTACCAGTCGATTTGTCTTTGATGTAACACGCCGCTCGCAGACGGCGTTGTCTTCAAAGACGGTATACCACGCCTATCAAGCTTATGTCACTCAGGTATAACTATTAACGACCGGGTGGTTTCCAACGTCGGCCTTTAAGAAAACGATGTATGATAAATCTTATCCAATTGCTGATTATAGTGAAACCAGGAACTGGCATCAATTTTGTGAAAGAATTTTCTTGGAAGTTCCCATTTTGAAAATTCCACTTTTTCAGGGCAGATTTTACGCCTTACTTTATCAGCTCCTTCAAAATCAAGCAGGGTTAGAAGAAAATAACAAAGGCTAACACTGAATCTAGATGCTTTGACCATGTACTGGTATATCACACCTGATGATAAAAAAATTTGTCAAGTCTTATACAGTTTCAAATGTAATTTGATGTGCTTATTTGAAGTTGAAAAAGCAAAGTCAAATAGCCAAGATGATAAAGTTAAGTTAATCTATGTTATGAAATGGAAAGAGGTATATTTGACTAACAATATAGTTACACAATTACTGTAACAACTGAATCTTTCAATTTATATCCAATTTTTTTTCTGTTGTTGTTGTTCAAAACTCGAAAATTTGGCTTTTCAGGAAGTTATAAGTGTAAAGATAGCCTTTAAGAATTCAATCTTAAATGTTTGACAAAGTTGTTAATGAACCCATTACTTTCAGGAATTAGAATATAATACTCTAATGGAAAGAGCAAAGCAGTTTCCAATGGTAAGTTGTGTCACCTATATCACAAATTTTTTAACCTACAAGGAAGATAAGAGCAGTGAAATAATTTACAGAAAAGAAAATTGTTTTTTTTTTTGTAGAAGATCTTAGTTTGAATGTGTTGATAATTCAATCATTTTTGTTGTTTCTTACATTGTGTTTACCTATTCATTCACTACATAATGTTTCTAAACGCAAGTAAGTTTCTACTATGACAAATAGCAAAGTAGAATCACTATTTATAATTCACTTCCAACAGGCTGACTTCTTATATTTTACTCAACGTGTACATTTTAATCATGATAATAGAATGATGTGCAATACAATTTTTGTTTCAGTTTGTTTACCCTTTGCCAAGAAAAGATGGTTATGAATTTATTCTCTCACAGTTCAGTGGAAAAGATGTCTATTTTACTCCTCTTGGAGCTTATCAGGTAGAGGGGGTTTAAATCATTAAGGATGAATAATCAAGGGAAAATCTATAGTTTATGGTCAAATTTCCTATTCAACAGCTAATTTAAGATGTTGGACAATTTATAAACATGGTTGTTATGTTTTCGCTGGGGGAATTTTTTTCAAAATGACCATTTCAACAGTACTCATGGGGGTAATTTCGGAAAAAATCAGGAGTATTCCTTTTAGTCTTTTATAATGGTTGTAATTTTCACGCAGGGGTTATTTTTTCATGTTAACCATACAATTGCGAAAAGTGCAAAAATTACCCCCATGTGAAAGTTTCCACGTTTACAGAAAGTTAAATTATCTTGACAGATTTTTGCGCAATACATGTACATTTGTATGACATTTTGAAGTACGATTTAAAAGATACATACATGTATATATTTTTCACCTTTCCTGAGCCAAAGGCTCAAAGTGAGTTATTGTCATATTGCTTCAACTTCAAAAATCTTGTCAGGACCATAATTTTTCACTGCCTTCATGAATCTGAATTATATTTCATGTAATTGTTGCCTAAAACTCAAAAATGTGTCATGACCTTGATCAAAGGTCAAGGTCTTAGTAACTTTGGATTTTAAAAACTTGCCCTAGCAAGAACTTTTAACTGCTTTTGATGGATTTGAATATGCCTAGGACCCAAGGGTATCCCTTAACTTTGAACCAAGGTCAAAGGTCTAGGTCATCGTGCACATTATTAGTAAGATTTTTAGATGTTATACAGATCAAGTTTGAGTTCAGTTTTGATGGAAAAATTTTAGGTAGAGTTGCAGGACTTAGATGTATGCTGATAGGGGACATATGTCTCTCGGCAATCAAAAGCTTGTTTTAACTTTGTATACTATTGTATTATTTTCTTATATTTTAGCAACTAAAGGAGAATTCTCCCTCTTGCCTTACTGTAGCACATTTTCCAGAGCTCAAGGAAAAGAAAGGTACATAGTGTATTACACGTACCATACTTATTGGTCAATTTTCCAAAACTGATCTTGACATACTGTCTCCACTTGAATGAGTTTTTGTTTAATTTCAGAGCTAAGGGATCTAGAAGTTATTCAAATTTTTCAAAACTCTTACAAGATGACCTTGATTTTACTTTATTGCTTACATGAAAAAGGAAATACTTGAATTTTGCTACTTTGATTAATTATCTGATCCCTGTAAGGGAGCATAAATCAATATGTAATTTTTTTTTCAGGAATTGTGTTGATGTCAGGACAGTATGATGATAAATTACTAGTAAGTATTTCAATTCATTTCACTTCAGCACACAAGTACAAACATAATTGTAGCTGTTGATACAGTACAGCATCAGGGATTTGTTCATCATAGATTTCATTATTTTTAAGTTCTCTATGAAACCACCGACTAAAATTGACCAAAGTTTTAGGATGCATTGAGATTAGGAAGTCAGGTTTCTCGTTTTGTATTACCTACAGTACATAGCATATACATGTAGTCTATCTCTCTGTACTTCACGCCCTCGTTAACTAGTACTCTGTGTGAGCACTTCTTGATACAAGAACTTTATAGGAAACTTCGTATTCTTTGTAATTTACTAAGCTAGTATAGCTTATTGTTAGTGTATTCATAAAAACTTCATTTGATAAACTAATTGATGGTTTTAATTGCAGGTTAGTTGATATATTTACATGTGGTTCTAATCACAAAATTTTCTTTCTTTTTAATTGAATTAATGAAATGTTTTTAAATATTTCAGAGCAAAAATGAAGCGTTGAATTTGGTGCGACAAATGACAATGTATTATGGACACTCGGCCGGTGTGAATTTTAATTTTGTCAGAATTTTTAATACTTTACCTGGAGAGTTTAATTATTTTGATCTTATAAATAATTACAAGTCAATGAAGGACAAATTAGAAGAATACTATACATAGCATAAGTCTGCAGAATTATTTTTACTATAATAAAATGAGAAAACTACATTCTTTTTTGTGGATTTATATGATTTATACACATATAAAAGCTGGAATGTAAATTATACAGAAAATTGATAGCCATTAAGGAACCCACCTTGAACTCTGTACATATACACTTAGTAAGGGACCCACATGAAGAAGAAGAAGTTCTACAAGTAAGCATGTTTTCCATCTGTCTGTCCATCCATCTGTGTGTCTTTTTATGCTTATGCTCTGAATATGAGTCTGATGAAATAGGTCAAGTCATTTTCATAGTAAAGCTTTTGTATACACATGTATTTTATACAGAATCTGATAAAGGATCATAAGTGGAATGGGCCATTCAAAGCTCACCTCGACAAAGTAGATGGGGACTTATGCTATCACTTGTTGTCCAAGTCCGCACTATAGGTTAAGCAAAATGGGTCCATTCCTGCCATACTACCAAACTTGCATGGATGATGCATCTGAGGATGCTTACTACCAATTACAATGCATGATACAGAGGCTGCATCCAATCTAATTAAATTTTAGCTTTCTTTATTTCATAAACTACATAGAGATCTAACAACGACTGATTGGAGGGCTTGTCAGAGATAAAAATATTGGACCAATCATATCACAGCTGGCTCGGTCAATAAATGTATACCCCACGAAGTGAATAAGAACTGAGGCATTCCGAAAATTTGAGAAAAGTACGATCCGAATGACATTCAACTTAGCAATGTTGGCCTCAACAAGTACTTGAATTGTTATGTTTGGGTTAGTTTAAACATATTTTTTTTAAGATCAGCATTTTTGTACATTTGAGCGAAAAGACAATTTTTGGTTCAGGTTTCTTTCATTTCTAAAAATATGGATGATGTAGGTAATATATAGATTTGTAAACATTTCGATATAAAAAAAAATTAAATGAACACCAGAAACACTCAGTGATTTTAATATTTTCGAATGAAACTGGGTCATGATGTAGTTGGATAGTAAAGAACAACTGTGATTGGTTGATATATTTTCTTTTCTTTGCAAATGAAAAAGTCTCTAATCGGTTGTTGTTAGATCTCTATGTCGTTAACGAAATAAAGAGAGCTGAATTCTAATTAGATTTGGCTGCATCTGACCCATATTTCAAGCTTGAGTAAGCTGGTTAGGTAAAATGGTACCAGTCCATTCCCACCTTACTATCAGTCCTACACCAACCAAACTTGCATGGATGATGCATCTGAGGATGCTTACTGCAATGCATGGTACGGAGGCTGCATCTGACCTACATTTCACTGAGTGAGCAGGCTAGGTAAAGTGGGACAGGTCCATTCCTGCCTTTCTATAAGTCGTATATCAACCAAACTTGTGTGGATGATGCATCTGAGAATGCTTACTACAATGCATGGTACGGAGACTGCATCTGATCCACATTTCATGCTTGAACGACAAGGTTAAGTAAAATGAGACAGGTCCATTCCCTCCTTACTATGAGTCTTAAATCATCCAAGGATGCTCATTCCAATGCATGGTACAGATATTGCATCTGACCTAAATTTCATGCTTGAGTGAGCAGGTTAGGCAAAATGGGACATCTTCATTCTGCCTTACTATAAGTCCTACACCAAGCAAACTTGCATGGATGGTGCATCTAAGGATGCTTACTGCAATGTATGGTACATAGGCTGCATCTGACCAACATTTCACTGCGTCAGAGGGGTACCTGTAAAGTGCGAAACGAAACAAAAACGAAACAAAACGAAACAAATCGAAACGAAACGAAACAAATCGAAACGAAACGAAACAAATCGAAACGAAACGAAACAAATCGAAACGAAACGAAACAGATCGAAACGAAACGAAACAAAACGAAACGAAACAGATCGAAACGAAACGAAACAGATCGAAACGAAACGAAACAAAACATAAAACTTAAAGAAAATGAGAAAAAGAGGAAAAATCGCCGAAACCGAATATTTCAAGACAAGATCAGCATGTAATATTGCCTTAATCCAAGAGTTCTACATTTGTAACTAGTGCCGAGAGGGTTTCTTGAAAGAGTTAAAGTTGACAATTAAAAAAAGTAAATGTCAAATGCCATTCATGTATTTAAGAGGAATAAAAGGGAGGTGATAGAAAACCACGCTATGACACCGTAATAAGATCATAAAACGGGGTGGGGGCACATTTCAGGAAAAAAAAAATCTTATCCTTTTTCAAACGAAATGTGCCCCCCAGTTTTTAATTATTCTCATTTTTCTGATAAAATTTATGACGAGGTTATTCATCCCAATCACTCTCCTTTATGGCACGGTCCATTAGATATTCTGGTGGGGGAGGGGGGGGGGGGGCGCTTGGGTTTATTGTGAGAGCATGATTATTTTTTTCGCCCCAGACTGGGGCAAAATTATTTTTTTCTCGCAAACTTGGAGCAAGGAATTTTTTTTATAAAAATTGATCTGAATATTAAGAATGTTTGTGTTTTTTCAATAGAAATTTTTTATTTTTACTTAAATTACTCCAAACATTATTTTTATGTAAAACTTGTGTTCACTTCTAAACTGAGAGAGATGAAAGATTTTTACAATATGCGATATATAATTTTCAGTGAACAAAATGTATATAAGGTCATGTAACATGTAAGAGGGCCTGATGCAAGTTTTTACATGTAGAAATGAAAAATATTTAAAAAGTTATTTAAATTCTCCTTCCAAGCTTGTATATAAAATTAGAAACTATGGTGATACAGGTATCTATTAATAGTAATAAATTATAGTAATAATGTATTTAAGCATTTTAATTGTTTCAGTCACATGCATTCTTTTGATATTTTCAAATATGAACTTGCCATTACAGAAGAAAACTATGGCGAGCAAAGCAAGCCAAATTTTTTTTATAAAAAATAATAACTGCGGCGAGCGAAGCGAGCCGAACAATTTACAGGAATTTTTAGCGAATTTTATGGCTATTCTTCAAATTCAGATTACTTGTAAGAGCAAGATTATTTTTTTCTGTCACACCATAGGCAAATTTATTTTTTTCATCAAAAGTCAGAGCAAAATTATTTTTTTCGAAAAAAAAAAACCCAAGCCCCCCCCCCCCCCCCCCCCCCCGAATATTAAATGAACCCTGCCTAAAATGCAATTGTGCTATATACTGTATATATTATGTTTTAATCGTCAACTTTGACTCTTTAAAAAACCCTCCAGCCACAAGAACTAACGGTTGAAGGCAATAATGAGGGGATGGACAAAGGGAGGGGAGAGAAAGGGAGCGGGAGGAGGGAAGAAGGGGGCGGGAGAGAGGAAAGGGGGTGAGAGGAGGGACAGATGATTGGGAGGGTAACAGTAACCCAAAAATTTAAGAAATTACTTTTAATATAAATAATCTTGCTCTTATGCGTTCATGTACATAATCTCAATTTTAAAAATTACCACGAAAGTCATCTAAATATACCTTAAAAATTTTTCCCGATCACTTCGCTCCGCAATTTTCAATTCATTTTTCAAATACTTCAGGCTCGCTTCGCTCACCTTAGTTTTTCATCTAAACAGGTCTATTTCTTTTTTCAAGGTTTAAAAAAGGAAATAACCCAAATAACTTCACTATTGCACCAATTTACACTTTAAAGTTTAAACATTTGTCTTGACCGCACAAGACCCCCTCCCCCCACGGGGAGGGCGAGGCGGCAGGAGGAGAGTGGTACCCCCTGACCCTTCAATAAGATATTGTCTTGAAATATTCGTTTTCGGCGATTTTTCCTCTTTTTCTCATTTTCTTTAAGTTTTATGTTTTGTTTCGTTTCGTTTCGATCTGTTTCGTTTCGTTTCGATCTGTTTCGTTTCGTTTTGTTTCGTTTCGTTTCGATCTGTTTCGTTTCGTTTCGATTTGTTTCGTTTCGTTTCGATTTGTTTCGTTTCGTTTCGATTTGTTTCGTTTCGTTTCGTTTCGTTTTTGTTTCGTTTCGCACTTTACAGGTACCCGCGTCAGAGCGGGTTAGGTAAAGTGAGACAGGTCCATTCCGGCCTTGCTTTAAGTCCTACATCAACCAAACTTGTGTGGATGATGCATCTGAGAATGCTTACTACAATGCATGGTATGGAGGCTGCATCTGATCCACATTTCACGCTTGAACGACAAGGTTAAGTAAAATGGGACAGGTCCATTTCCAGCCTATTATGAGTCCTACGTTATCCAAACTTGTGTGAGCGATACATCTGAGGATGCTTACTGCAATGCATGGTACAGATGCTGCATCTGACCCATATTTCACGCTTGAGCAATCATTAAGGTGAAATTGGACATCTTCATTTCCATCCTTCTTTAAATTCTTTATCAACCAAACTTGTGTGGGTGATGCATCTAGAAATACTTTGTGCAATGTAGGTACAGATGCTGATCATGTGACAATGTTAGCACTTTTAACACAGAATGATGCCAAGTACGGGCTTGAGAAAGATTTGTTTTACTTCACAAAATAACTGTCGCCACTTGATTTAGTATGTAAAGTAATGCTTAGTAACTTTGGCAAGTCATGAAAATTTTCGTTCATTCTTGTGCATCTCTAATTTTTCACAATCTGATATGGAGTGATTGAAATATTTTTATTTCATGATCTTTGCAATGTATCATTTATATGCACAGGGGTGAGGTATCATAGCTTAAGTCACAATCCTTTTACTCAGCACAAACCATTTATTCTATTTTTGAGCTGTGAGTGAGCGTGAAGAAGCCAAAAGACTTTATGCTGGTAATATGATTGAAATATTGGTGGCTTTCTTTTCCAAAAGTTCTTTAAGATCCACATCTGAGTGATTCCATTTCTGGAGTATGTTGTCTTGCAGTATGTTTGAAGACCTTGCTTGATGCGAGTTAATATTTTCGTATTAGTAAGGCAAAGTGGATGGAGGTTTTGTGGAACACCTGGACGATCCGGCAATGAATCGATGTTTGTAAGTGTTTTTGTGCATTTTGGGAATCCAAAAGATATAATCAAGGTAGTCAAGGTCAGAGTCATCAGTATCAATATCTAAGAAAGGAGGAGATCTCCAACAAGATCCAGTTGCAGCACCAACAGCAAAACATCAAAACAACCCAAGTGAAAACGCAGAGAAGACATACACAGCAAAAGACGCAAAAGCAGACCATTTTTGACTTACAATTACGCTTTATGCTTTTGCTGCTCAATTTTACGCTTCCAACATTTTTCTAAGCAGAATGGCTTTTTAAAAGTATCTCTAACAAATGAATAGACTCGCATATATAAATTACTTGCACGTTGAGCGGTTTGATATCGTATATATCTGTTCTTAAATGATGCTATCGAATTTGAAGACGTTTAACTTGCAATCCTGGGAATAATTTAAAGTAACAATGTCAAAGAGTGGAAAGTACAATGTTTCTATCAAGGTTACAGTCAATTTTGTTATATTACGCTTTACTTCCCTAAATTACACATTCTTGAGGAAAATATTACATTTTTGCAAAGAAATAGGTAGGCAGGTCTGAAAAAGGGACACGGAACAGCAAACACGACATCACGACCACACATAAACCAGCGAGACCAATGGGCAATCAGTGCCGACTAAGGACTCGAGAACAGATTTGTGGTTGTCAAGTATTTCAGATACACTCGGATAAATTTGTCATACCTGTCAACTCTCCTTCTTTTGGAGGGAGACTCCCTCTTTCTGACCTCATCTCCCTCGGCATTTCTCCCTCGAGGGAGACCAAAATATCGCTCTTTTTTTTTTACCCAATCACCCTTTTTCTCCCTCTTTTGGCAATATTACCAAAGAAGAAATAACCCTCAATAGCGATATTCAGAGCATTTCATGAGAAATTGCTAGACAGAATGAAATAAATTATTGGCCGGATTGCAAAGCAATTCCGGTCTAGAGATTGACGATGTCCGTCCGTCTGCCGTCAACATTTTGGTTAAAGTTTCTGGTTGAGGCAAAATCTTACTACTAGTATATGCAATAGGAACTTTATATTATACATGAAGCTTGCCCATCACAAGACCTTTCAATTTATGCCGTAACATTTGACCTAGTCACTTTGACCTTGGACTTTGACCTAGTTAAAGATTTTGGTTAAAGTTTCTGGTTTAAGCAAAATCTATGGAACCGTATGCAGTAGAAACCTTATATTATACATTTAGGTTGCCCATGACGAGACCTTTCAGTTTATGCGGTAACATTTGACCTAGTGACCTTGATCTTAGACTTTGACTTAGTTAAAGATTTTGGTTAAAGTTTCTGGTTTAAGCAAAATCTAAGGAACTGTATGCAATAGAATATTTGTATTATACATGTAGGTTGCCTCTGACAAGACCTCTCGATGTATGCTGTAATATTTGACCTAGTGACCTAGACCCAGTTGGTGACAAAAACTTACTTTGCAATCCGGCCATACTGTCTTTAGCGGTGTTTTATTGATATTTGTTTCATAGTTATACCCCCGCAACAAAGTTGAGGGGGGTATACTGGATTCACCCTGTCCGTCCGTCCGTCCGTCTGTAGACGAAAGCTTGTTATCGCAACTCCTCCCAAACCAATTGATGGATTTCAATGAAACTTTACACAATGAAAGAACATGATATGTAGATGTAATTGAAGAAAGGGGATTGCTGTCGAAAAAGTGAAATGAATACGCCAGAAAAAAATAATCTTGCTCTTACAAGTACATTGTAATCTGAATTTGAAGAATTAATAATTACCATAAAATTTTGCTAAAATTCCTGAAAATTTTCCGGCTCGATTCGCTCGCCGCAGTTTTCAATTTATATAATTTTTTTTTGACTCGCTTCGCGCGCCATACTTAAATTCTGTCAAAACATTGATTTTAAATGACAAAATTTATATTTGAAAAAAATAGCAAAAGATTGCATGTTAATGGAAAAAGGGCTTCCTTAGAGGCTTAAATATATTATCAATTCCCAAGAATTTCTAATGATAAAACACAAGCATTCTTAATATATTGCACATCACTTGTTAGCTTTGCAAGAAAAAAAATTAATTTGCTCCGGTCCGGGGCGAAAAAAATAATCTTGCTTCGACAAAAGACCCAAGCGCCCCCCCCCCCCCCCCCCCCTGAATATCAAATGGACCGTGCCTCACAATTTGTTATATAGATGTCACAAACCTTGACAATTGACGACTGTGCGGTTATGATATTGGAGTTCCACAAAAAGTGGTTTCGCAATTTTAAGAATACAATTTTTTTGGTAATATTTAACCTCGTCGATGTATGTATTTTTGAAAAGGTCTTGATTTTGATATTTTTTTCCCAATAAAATCGGACTTGAAACAAAACAAAAACAAAGAAAAAAAACAACCCCCCCCCCCCTAAAAAACCAAACAAACAAACAAAAACAAGCAAAGAGAACTTTGATGGCTAAAAATCATAATCCTTGTGAATTTATTTTAAGGTTTAAATATTGGAGTATTGTCGTGAGTGATATTAAATGAATTCGAATGAAGTCCTGTACTTGAAAGTCAAAAGAAAGTACTAAAACTTTTGGGATAAATAATTTGTATTGAGTCTGTCGGCACATCAGAGGCTTAACGATTATTAACGAATATCAATATACAATGAGCATATCATTAGTTGTTGGCAAAAGGCGTAATCTTGAGCGGAAGTAAGTAGTCTTAATGATAATTGGTACATTTCATTAATTATCTCTTTTGTGGTCTCAAAGATGAAACCATGTATGGAATTATGGTCAATTTCTCTGATCTGAATGATGGTGTATTTTTTTTTATTGTTGAAAACAACAGTAGGGAAGAACTCCTTTGCATTCAGAGTTGTCAACATTTGGAACAGTTTGCCTACATATGTGGTCTCTTCAAAGACGGTAAATAGTTTTAAAAACAATCTGGACAAATTCTGGTCAGAGCAAGAATTAGTGTATGATAATTTTAAAGCTGTATCTGGTTGTGGCGAAAGAAATGAAAATTTTGAGTCCGAATAAGACTGGCGCCCGGTGGGACCTAGCTGTATCAGAAATCAACTATAAGTAACTATAAGTAAATAAAATCGTTCGAATTTAAAAAAAGTGTATTTCTGATTGTGTATAAATATAGGATCTCAAATGAATTTTCATTTCATACGATGTATTATGAAACGAGTTGTGAGTTTTATATCCCCGAGCCTTGGCGAGGGGATATAAAACGCACAACGAGTTTCATAATACATCGTATGAAATGAAAATTCATTTGAGATTCTTTTTATCACATGATATTGCCTAAAAATGTGTATTTTCTAACGTGAAATCAACGTTTCCGAGAACCACAGAGGCGAATCACGCCATGATCAAGAAGTCGTCTGCTACGCCATGAGAAGTAGTGTCCCCATCGTATAGATATTCTGTGCGTAAGAGAAAAGTATTTCAATTTTGAATAGTATTTTAATGCAATAATTAATTCAATAACAACAATTTTAATCATTGATATTGACTCCGGGTCTGAATTTAACAGTTGACCGATATTTGAAAGGTCACATTTGTCAAGGTTTATGTGATTAGGTTCCAAACTTGACCAATCGCATTCAAGCAGAGCGATATGTAACGTGTTATCATATCATATATTTATGAAATGGCTTTATGAAACTGCATAACGGGTGTATCATGTGATAATATCATTTATTACATGCCACTAAATCATTTAGTAAGATTCGTCTCTATCAACAAAGATAGTTATTTGCCTATACAAACAGATTTCCAGTAAGACACGAGGCCAACGCCTTACAAAGTAACCCAACCCATGAAATAGAATTTGGGGCAGTGTAGTTAACCGGATTACCAGTATAACAATCCATATTTCATAAATTTGAAACATGTTTGCACAATAAAAGCACTGCTGAGTCAAGAGGAGACACATTTGAATGGCTTGATCGAATAGATTACAGATTAATAAATGTTTTACGAATGTATGCAACAATTCTTTTAGTGTTCTATCTCCCATTTCGCAGGTGATGTTAAACATTCAAAAATGCTAAAATGTTCTATCTCCAAAATGTCATACCTCAAAAACTGCATTTTGAGGCATAATACGAAAATTTTTAAGATACTTTGGGTCAAAATAGAACGCTTTGATTGATTACATTCACTCCGTTTGTTAAAAAGATACAGAAATAGCGCCTTCAATTTTCTCGGTTTTTAGATTTTTGGATAAGGAACAGTATGATTCTCAGCCGACGAGTTATTTCATTGTAGAAATTGGTAAAAAGGTGCTAAAAACGGGTTGGGAAAAGTCCTTAAAATGCTTGAGTTTTCCTTACATTTGACCCCAAATAACAGTAAAATAAGAATATATGGTTTAGATTTCTAAATTCAATATTGTTATGGATAGATGAAAAAATGCTTTCAGGAAGTTTCAATTTTCAACATATCGATTTTACCATTGGAAACACGGATCATCAAAGTGTCTTGTTTATCAAGTTTTCCAGGCCCCCAAAATTTTAGACATGGTTGCCATGGAAACCGATGTTCCAATGTCATAATGCTCTACATTCCGGCTTAATACATCATATATGTCTCATGTACCAAAAATCTTACATTTCTGTGACATGCCATTTTTTAAATGAACTACTTTTTTTGATAATGAAAAGCGACATGCCGAAAAATTTGCGCTCGGAAATGTTCAGCGTTGAGTCGAAATGAACACGACTTGACTCCGATGATGTAAGGTCGATATGTCCTGAAAATGTCATGGCGAAGAAAGGAATCGTTGTTGATGATGACGTTTACATCAAAGTCAAATCAGACGATTCAAAGAATATAGAAGGAAGACATTGGACTCGGTGTGTCTGAAGTGTTATACGAATCTCATTTTTTTTATTTTCTTGTGAAATACTAGACTAAATAATCCAGTCTCTCCGCTGCCGCTAAAAGCTTTTAGCGGCAGCGGAGAGACTGGATTATTTAGTATAGTGAAATACATATTTTTAGATAATTTGTATCGCCGAATGCTCTTCAAGTTCAACACTGGCCACTGCAAATAATCTCTTTTGAGATTGTTAGATGTGTCTATTTAATAAATGCTGGTGTTTCTTAGTATTACGCATCATGCTAGTGTTGTGGGATTACGATCCTCCGATAGACCATGAGAGTGTTAAATGACTGGGCTATCGGGTTACCCTTTAGCTCACTCGGTAACGCTCTGGCATTCCACGCCAACGATCCCGGTTCAATACCGGCTCGGAGCACTTTACTGGCGACGAGGTGAACAATGGCAGTGTGCTGAGTCACACATAGCGGGGACACCACCGCCTCCTATCAAAGGAGATAAGAGTGAAAAATACGGGGTATTACCACCGTCCTCCTCCAAGAAAGGAGGGAAGAGTGTTGTGGGATTATGATCCTCCTATAGACCAGAGTGTTAAATGACTGGGCTATCGGGTTGACCCTTTAGCTCACTCGGTAACGCTCTGGCATTCCACGCCAACGATCCCGGTTCAATACCGGCTCGGAGCACTTTACTAGATTAAAAGTCTTAGAGGCATTATCTAGGTTTAAGACCCCTAAAGTGAACGGAGCACTACTGGTCGATCAGATAATTCTGAACGATTTTTGCGGTTTTTCATCAATAATTCTGCTTCTACACATGTATATGTCCAATCACCATGAAAATCGGAACAAATAATGCTTCACCCTTTATACAAATGCCTATGTAAAAATAAGTTTGAAAATCCCCTAATACATGTAAATGCTGATTTGAGGCTATTTTAATACCCCCCTTAAAGTTAAACGGCAATTTTACGCAAGTTACTAAAGGTATTTCCTAACGATTTTTGTTTTAGTCTCTCCTGGGGTCAAATATGGATCAAATGTTTCAAAACTTTGTTATCTTATCCTTTTATCCTTATTGAAGAATTCTATGTCAACATATATCATAAAACTTTAACAAAATGTATTTCTGAAGCGACTTTCTGAACCATGATGCGGTACGTTTATTTCTTACTTATTTCCAGTGATTTTGGTATTCTAACACATGAAATTTATACACTTTTTCTTGAATATCCTGCTCTGGGCCCCTCTCAATGCAGGTTTTCATCAATCAGTTGACAAGAAGAGATTTTTGGAAAATAGATGACTCCGAAGCTAGGTCAAGATATCGTATGCTCTTAACACGATAAGCCTTTTTCACGTAACTGCGTGCCTAGCATAGTTGACGGCTAGTTTCATCGACGCATTTTGCCTTCTCGATCAGTAAACCTATGATACAGTCCTGTTGTCCTGTGAGAATGAGGCAGTTTGCCATTGTTAGTTCTAACACTGTCATACCCATTTGCAGAGCTCATTGAAAGTATTGGTTTTATCGGAATTGCCGATTAAAAATTGTTTGATCCAATAAAAACTCAAGTTATATTTATTATTTGGACTGATTTAAATTCCCAAATGTCTGACATTTCATTGGAAGATTTCAAGAACTCTGCATTTTAATGCAACAAATTTATTGCGTGTACAATGTACATCATACATTGTACTACATGTTGCATGCGTTCATTTATCAATTTATTGAAAGCGACCACTGTCCACTGGTGCTTCGCATGGGTGAAATCAAAACAAATTTATTTTAATTCATTAATTCTTGTTTATCTAAACATGCTAAAAGAGTTTATATGGAAAATTTAATTTACAATCATTTATAAAATTTAAGCTACATGTGTATTAGGCCATACAAAATTAATGTTTTGTTTGACGGGCACTTTTTGAGAAAAAAAAGTGAGGGAGGCAGGTTTTTTTTTTTTTTTTGTTTTTTTTGTTTTTTTTGCAAACGTGAAATTTGATCTTTTAACCAAATTTCTATTTCTAATTCAAGTTTTTTTATGCTGAAAATACATTAAAACTTAGGTATACATGTAGTATGAAGTGGTGATGTTTAGTGCATTGATTAACAAGATAACCCAACGTCTTCCTGTAATATACATGTAGTAATAATTATTGCATTTCCAAATTTGAAGTTTGCTAGATATTCTGTGATTTGGGCACACTTATTATATTATCATATGACGATGTCCTATGACACACCAGTATGAAGATAGACTTAATACATGTATGTTGTACATCTAAATTATGCATAAAAAAGAGCACCAATCTCTAACTGTTGCCCTGTGTAAGGTTAAAAATTCAAATGACGTTAACATTTTGTGAACTACTTCTTTTATGTGCAACTAAGTGAGTGAAAATTGTAATTGTTGCTCAGTGCTTAGACCGAAAATTTGACCCTTGGCGTCGGCAAAAGAGTAGGAAAAATACAAAGATACATGTCCAGGGATTGGGAAGGCCCATTCTGATAGAAAATGGCCCATAAAATCGGCAACTCGCTGCGCCCTGGTGCTATTATTCTACGGCGTCCATTTTTGGTTTTTAAATCTAAAAGTTCTGTTCTCGTATTTACGTTGTAACGCAGATCTACACCAGGAGCAGTAATACAGAGATCGCAGCTTTTTGTACATGGCCAGTCAGTCAGAAGCACAAAATTCTTCTGTCCACTGACAATTGAAAGATTCTTTGCTATTTTGATACAATATTGATTTTTCTCCGACATTCTTTTTTATCCTCGTTCTGCGCCTGAGATTTAAATCTCCAACGTCCACTTACGTATCTTATCTACGTTAAGGTACTTGTGTGTGCGTTCGTCCGTAAAATTTTCAAGTGGTCAGTCAATAGGTACAAATTTAAGTAAAAAAATGTACTGTAAATTACTCATTGGAAACGGTAAAATTGAGAATCTCGCGACAAAAAAATGTATTATACATACATGCATATGCAAAGCTTTTCGAAAATTGATCATTTTTAGAATGGCCCTTTCGTGAGGCAAGATGGCCCATTGTTTTTAAGAATGACCCATTGAAGTCCAAATGGAAGGTGCCATAGTCTCATTGAGCAAGTTTGCCTTCCCGATCACTGCATGTATGACAATTTAGGTTGAATTTTAACAACGATTACACAAGGGTACCCTGATCGATACGTCATCCCTTTTCACTGTCGGTCTGAAAATTTGAATTTCTATCCCGTGGAAATTTTGAAGTTTCTGCGATGTGCTAAGGGTTTAATTGGCCAGTTTATTCGTAACGAAATTAGGATCGCGTAGTATTTCTGCCCCTCCACTCGATCCCGTTACCGGCGTTCCCGGCTGATCAATCTGACGTAAACTGTGAGTTCTAAACAAAAACGTTTTCAAATTTCTAATAAATTAAATAATTAACTTATAAAGAAGTATATATAATGCTCTTGCATAATATCACAACAGAGTACAGTATCATTTTACGTTACGTTACCTCGTCCATGATATGGAATATACGCGTGGTCGCGATTACCGTACAACCAACAATTGAATACGGTAGCTTGGGTAAATAATACTATTTTATATAAACAAGTATTGAGTTACAGCTTTACAATTTATATATTTAGTGAAGTAAAGAATATGTTAACAAACAATTTGTATTAGCACGGCGATGTTCAATTGACTACTTTAAAATTATGGTAAAACACGCGATAAAAGTCGTAAATGCGGCAGGTTTTTAGGCAATGCGGCGGTGCCCGTCAAACGAAACTTTAATTTTTTTTGGCCTTAAGTATGCAGATACCCTTTTTATAAAAAAAACCGGTTGAACAAATGTATTTAACATCCCTTGGTAGCCTATAAATTATACTGAGTATAAAACCTATCAGCAGCAGCTAATATATTCAGAATCGTAAAAAATCATGTCTGCATACATGTAGTTTACACTGTTATTGTCCTTTCTGTTTTACAACTCTCTTTTTCATTTTTTGTATCAATTATGTCTCTGTACGGGTACATGTGATACACAAGTTGAACTATACAATGGCTATGAGTTGAAATTGACGTATGTTGTTCGAATAAAAATTGTAATAAAATGCACTGGTACATGTATAGTATTAGTACATGTGCATGATGTAAAAATAGATGTAACAGGATACCTTAGATGAAGTGTTTCAAATACTTTGAAATAACATTTTTACGTGTATTTGCAATACATTATGTAATGTAATAGATAAATGATCATGGAGTACTCTTTAGACTTTACTTGTTCACTTGTAGAAGTTTTTTTAAAGTGCAAAACATGATTTGAGAAGTTTTGCTATTGTAGCACAGAGAGGAAACAATGGGCTTCCTGGTTATTCATTGGATGTGCTGTTCTGTATGCATGTCGCACAGTCACCCCACTGTGTGTGGCTGCCATGGCAAAAGAAATGGAGTGGGATAAAACACAGTCTGTAAGTACATTGATGTGTACAATAAGTAAGCAGAAGGGTAAATCAGGGTCTGTATTATTTCTGTAAGAAATTTTGTATTAATCTTGCACTGTTACAATAGTTATTCTCTCACTCCGGGCAGAGATACCTACAGAATTACCGTTCTGAGACAACTCTGTCTCGCACTCCCGGATGTTTGTCTGGAACTCCCTATTGTGACGTCATAGAAGTTTACGTAGGTTTAATTGTGTTTGATGTCACATGGAGCAACATTTAACGCAAAACAAGCAATGTTTATTCATGAATTATGTGAATATATATGGGTGAGAGAAAAATAATCAATCACCCCTTTTGTACAGGGACAGGGAAATCCCACCCTTGTATCAAAGATTTGCAACATCCACGTTGTTCTATTATTCCAGTGATGCTGAAAAGTGCCAGTCTGAAGGATTTGAATGGCAAAATTTCATTTAGACTGGCAAAAAGTTGAAAATTTTGCTACACAATTCTTTATTTGGACTGGCATCGCTTTCAAAATGACTTGCATACCTCAAAAGTTTTCAACATCTCTGGAACTTATTCTGAAGTAAAAACATCACATAGTTCATGTATGAGACAAAACCGAATTTTTTGAAATGTTCATATCTATTAATTTCTTGCAGGGATCAGTATTGTCCTCATTTTTCTGGGGGTATACCATGACCCAGTTTCTCGGTGGTTACCTAGCTGACAGGATAGGAGGGGACGTTGTCCTGCCGATAGCAGCATGTTTCTGGTCTATGATCACGTTTTGGACCCCTCAATTAGCCTACCTGTCCACAGATAAATATCTGACTCTACATATACTGGTAGTGTCAAGGGTATTACTTGGAGTATGTCAAGGTCAGTCTTACAGTTGAAAATAGTTTTCACTAGGTTCAGATAAAACAAAAGATAAAAAGTGAAAGTGTAGGTGTAAATCTTTATTTTTCCAAAGTTTGTTAAAAACAAGATCCAAAGATAGAAACATCAATTACTCACTGGTATGAATTTACTCTGCTTAGAATAGAAAAGTAAAGGCAAAAAGATGCCGCCCATAATTACTTAAACACGAGACTTAAGAAATAACAACTAGCTAGCCGTGGTTGATTGTCCAGTAATTCCACGAGTCGCATGAACCAATCAAATTATCACCGAGCCGCGAAGCAGTGAGGTGATAATTTGATTGGTTCATGAGACAAGTGGAATTACTGGACAATGAATCACGGCTAGCTAGTTGTTATTTCTATTCTACTATAGCACGTGAATGGGCAGAGCTTAACGCACTGGAAGTGGAAGTTTGTTGGAGATTTTACACCAGGCAAGTTCTATGGTACATGTACATATAGGGATAAAATTTCAAGTCATATTGGAATATCTATTAATCCTGTTAAGCATGAGTCCTCCCTAATTTAGCAATTACTGTACCTTACAATTGAACCCATTATTTGAAATATTGGCAGTTAGAATTGCTATCACTGTATGTCATGCTAGTCAACTTACAATAGTTTGGTGAGCACTCAACCAAAATCAAGGATGTGGCCAGGGTCAGTGTAAGGACCGTCAATGCAAGGTCAATGATTTGTGAAGAGCAATGTTACACCAGGTGGTTCCTCAAATTTGATAATGACTATAGAAATCTGACTAAACAAATCTGATGGATTTTCTTTTCTACACATGCAAAGCAGCAGAGTTTATGTATACACATGACAGTGAATGTTCTAGCAAAACTTTTCAACATTAATACGAATGTTCCACAGATTTTCAAAATGTATTTCCTAGACTTTATCTTCTAATTATAACAAATGCAGTGAGAAAAACAAACAAACAATTGGAACAACAATGAAATAGATATTTTTGAAGCAGATGCATATTTATTTGATATTTTGTAAAATTAGGAGGATTTATGCCAAGTTGTACAAGCTTGGTTGGACACTTTGTCCCTCAGATGGAGAAGTCATTTTACTCGGCTATGATAGCTTCAGGGACATATTTAGGGTATGATATTGGGGCAATTTATACTCTACAGTATAGTGATATATGTGTTTTCCTTTCTATACACTTGATTTACCAGAGGACTGATTCCATATAAGTTTGAATAAGCAGAAAAATAATAAGCTTACAACATACATGTATTTCTCAGTTTATTCTGAATATCACAATTCATTATGCAAGCTTGCAACATTTTTTTTTTTTTGATTTTGCTCATTTCAATCAACAACTATTTCTTTTGTTAATTTCCATGCCCCCATAATAGAAGATTTGGGTTCATATGAATTTTGGCATGTCTGTCAGTCTTTTCTTCTTAAAAAAAACTTTTGCCTTGGCCATAACTCTTTAAGTGGTAAGTGATAGGGCTTTCATATTTCACATGTCTGTTCCATGTTGCATGACCTTTCCATGAATACTAAAAATATTGAGTTGATGAC
Source organism: Pinctada fucata (assembly GCA_028142955.1). Classification (NCBI taxonomy): domain Eukaryota; kingdom Metazoa; phylum Mollusca; class Bivalvia; order Pterioida; family Pteriidae; genus Pinctada; species Pinctada fucata. The sequence continues at coordinate 64,106,495 of AP027103.1, read as the reverse complement.
CTTAAAGTCTGAAATACTTTTGAAAAACTTTTACCTAGATCAAAATTCTTGAAAGTTAAGCTATAGTGCTTGTATATTTCACATGTGAAATTCTTATGGAAATTCTTTACAATTGATGGTAAAAAAACCCTGAACATTTGGTCATGACCTTGGAGTGTTACCTACTTCTATGTTACAGCTGATATACATAAAAGATGCCTACAAGGGCGTTAGTATTTCACAAACAAATTTTTTTATTTACTGAATGAAAATCAGTCCTCTACGAGGGTGACAACATATCTCCTTACTGTAGCTCTACATGTAGTTTTATACTGTCTGAAGTACACACCAAAAGTCAAACAATAAAATATAGCATGATGACATCAAACAGTCTCGGTCATTTATAAGATTTATATCATGAAAACATAGAAGCTCTGTGCATGGAATTTATAGCCGGTTTTCTTACTTTCTGACAGGTTTCCATTATCCCAGTTTCAGTTCCGTTATTTCAAGAAAAGTTTCAGAGCATGAGCGCTCTCTCACTTACAGTTTTGTATGTGCAGGATCACATTTAGGGTAATGTTCTTTCTGATTTGTGTCATTTAACTTTTCTGTAAATACTTGACCTATTTTTACCTTTGCATGTTAGTTTGGATATTACACCGTCAGACTTTGTATATGTAGATCTTTTGACTTCAGACAGTAACACTTATTATGTAGTGCTAACAATGCTGTGCTTGTCTTAGTCCAGTGGAATTTCTGCTTAGCTTTGTAACTTTGATGAATAAAATTTTTCATACACATGTGTTGATTTATGATTAAAATAAAATTAATTGATGAATAAAATTTTTCATACACATGTACTTTAGACCTATCTTTTACTTTATTGAATTAATTATTGTACTAGATCTAAGTCTAAACAATTTATCTATTCAGTTAAATCAGATGCCATGTTCATCTATTAGATGCAAACTGCACTACACCAATTTTCATTAGACAAAATCTTTTTCCTGCTCTTGAGATATCTTCTTTGGTAGTAAAAGAGTAAGAAATTCACCTTTTGGGGTTTTCAATTTTAAATTGTCAATGAAATTCTACAAAAGATTAACTTATTTTATGATTGTTGGGTTATAGAAAATCTTGATATTTCATATGAACAAGGATAAATAAGAATGATTATGTCCCAGGACATGGCTTTACAAATAATACCATTGAGGTAGCATGGTCCAAGATTCAATATGTTTAGGTCACAAGATTTCTTAAAAAATAACATATTAATTTTTAGGTTAAGTTTACTGTAGATATTAACATTTCTGTACAAAGTGTGTTGCTTTTATACTATATTTGACAAAGAGTAATTCAACTAAATGCTTTCAAATGTCTGAAGCGTCTGTTTGTCTATGATACAAAATCATTGCGGTGGTTTTATGTTCGCAGAAAATTCAAAAACTGCGGACATACATGTAGCTAAATTAAATCCTCCGCAATAATTTTCCCGCTTACAGTATTGATAATGAGATATGATGATAGTATAATGCTAATACATAGAACTTCAAGGTTAACAAGAATATTACCATTGCTATTTCAGTACTTTATTATGTGGCAGCATGGGTTCTATACTACTTGAAAAATATGGTTGGCAGAGTGTATTTTACTTTGTTGGTAAGTAATGTACTGTATGCTCGTTTTATCTATAACAGCTTCTACTTTTGATTAATGACATGAATTAGATTGTTTGGGTTTTGATATGAGGTAAAGAAAAAGAAGGGAAAGCTGTATTATGATACGTTCCTTGTCTTTTCTGTGCATATCAATCCAAGAAATATAGATAGATAGAATTTACTTCGTGCTTTACATATTTTGTTTCCATTCCCTACTGCCAGTACACACCGATAAAGCTGAAAAACAATCCTTATATTTACATTTTACGTGTTAATTGAGTTATTTCTGCCAATTTTTTATACCGTTTCTTTACATTTGAAATATTATTGCGGAGGGAGAACGCCACTTGATGTAACAGCAAACGAACGTTCGACATTTTTCGCTGTATACGTCAAGTAGTACCTTCTGAACGGAAACGTTGTTGACAAATGAGAAACTGAATTTTGCCCTTTGGCTATATTTTGAACATTTCAATTAAAATTGAAGAAAACTGAATCGTGAAAATTCGTGAATTCAGACATAGCGGAGAGTTAAACTGTAGAAATTTCACAGAACTGAAGGGAAAACTTTTGAAAACTCACTTTAACACAAGTGTTAATCAGTATTATTGTATACAAACTTCTGTAAATACCCTATTTCTCCTGGAAGTAATTAGAATAATGCAAAAGTCGAGTACAGCCGTCGAAAACGTGAAAACTTTCGGTATTTTCATGACTTACCTCAACATCATGGCTAAAGATTCGCTGATACTGGAAATATTTCTGATATTATGAATCCATAAGAAGCAAAGATAAATTCACTGTTGATAAATGACACAAGTGAATCATATCCTCATCCAAAATTCTGAATATTTGATCCACTTATGCCTGAATATTCGCTCATCCAAACACGGCATCTTTCTGCAGACAGCAATGCAGTTCGTCCTTAAAATTCTTCTACTGACGCGTGATCGACTTACTACGTCACACCTCTTGAGTGTCGTGACCTGTTTTGAATCTGTGTTAAAACAATAAATAATATGTGCATTTTATCAGAAATTAATCCACGTAAGTTCTAAAGTCACGTGATAGGCTCTTGCGTTTATCGAGAAATAAAGCAACAGTTGGTTTGGTACCTTTATATAAGGGAAACGCAGTAGGAATGTAAATATTCCTAATTAAACATCATCTGTGATTGTCTTTACTTTATATCCATACATGTAATATGTTTGTTGATTTTACGTCACAAGCGTTGATGTAAAATATCCTTGCCACAGACAGCTTTTCATTCAATAATCTGTATGGCTTTGGGAAAAATAAAGATTTCAACCATTTCTTCAACCATGTAATTTATGTCCATAGTTGCATAATGGTTAAGATCTTTACTTTATTTCAGGTACCTGTAGTGTTGCCTGGATGTTAGGTATTAGATATTGCTTAATAGATAAACATAGGAGAAAGTATATCCCGTCCAGTATTTCATTAGCTGATAATCAATTAACTGAAAAAGTTATACCAAAGGAGAAGAAATCAGTGCCTTGGCTAACACTTTTTGTAAAGCCGGCATTTTGGTGAGTTTTCAATTTAAAATTCTCTATAAAATGTTACTTTCAATTTGAATTATTATGAAATATGGTATGGATGTTGTTACAACAAAATTTTATGGTACACTGGAAGGTTCCAACTATATTGTACCCATTGATTTGTCTGTATTTTCAAAAATCATGACACAGGCATGGGTCCTAAGATTATATTTTTCAAAATTCTATATTACCAGAAATAAACATTTTATGAGCCTTGAAAGAAAGTAATCTTATATCAGTCTGTATATAACATTACTGTTAAATTTCTCCTCTCAAGACCAGTGTTATTGCTAGATACTGTAGAATACTGTTTATGCATGTTAAGAGAAAAGAGAAAATATTTATTCTTTGTTTCAGGTCTATTCTTCTAGGCCATATGAGTATGAATAATGCCTTTTTTATTCTGTTGTCATGGTTACCAACTTATTTCCATGAAAACTATCCACATGCTAAGGTAACCATAAAATCACAAATGAAGCATCTGCAGCATTTCAAAGTTTGAACTTCTTTAAATCTGTAAAGTGATGGAAATTTAAGGAATTTTATCGATCAGAATGAAATTTATATAATGAGCTTTTATCAGACAAATCGATTGTCATCGGCAAATCTTATATTACAGATGCTTTTCAAGAACTCTACACTTGGTGAAAATTTTCAATTAATCTTTAAAGAATTGATTAATTTAAAAAAAAAAGACCACAATTGCCTACAAGTCCAAAAACGAGTAAACAAACTTTGAAGTGTTGTAGAATGAGTGTGGGTATTTTATTAACTAAGCTCATATATCTTTACTTCATTTTCAGGTCTCTTTTGGTGGGCCATTTTTGTGAAAATAATGCATTTTATATTCTGTTGTCATGGTTGCCCACATTTTTCCATGAAAATTTCCCAGATGCCAAGGTAAAATATCTTTTGGCATGCAAGAATCATTTAAAGAATTATGTTGAATTGCTATACTGTAATGCATGTTATTCAAAGTAAATTTATGGAAATGGTTAATTTAATATTGCCAAAGGTCCTCAACAAAATTCTATGAAATGGGTACAACTGCATGAATACGTGTATGTCATGCAAAGTGTAAAAAGTATCTGTTGTATTGCACATTTGACCTTCATTATTTCTACCAAAATGGTAATTTGAGAACACCAAATGTCAAGAATCCTGTGAAAGCAGACCCCATATATGTATATATATACATACATGTATATTTTGAATATTTTTATGTTGTCTGCAATGCAAAGGTGACATAAAGTAATCACTCTGTCAAGCGTACATCTGTCTGTCTATCTGTCTACTTGGTAGCCAAATTTTTAACTTGATCAATATGGATTTTACTTCAACAAACTTTGCAGGGATGGTCAAGCATGATTAGACTTGGTACCTTATAGGGTCAAGGTCACCTTCAAAGCCATGGTAACATACATGCGACAGGCAACATACCTGTTCTTGAACAGTTCATTTGTTGACGAGCAATAAAGCTTTGATTTCTACAAGAAATGAGTTGCCCTCAGACTGGACTGCACAATATTTTTATTTTAACCTTATATGTTCTATATAACCATGCTTTGTTACTGTAAAATGGGAATCTGCACAGCTTTTAGCATGCAAAAATGTAACTGGTAAATCGGAAGGGAAGCTATACTATTCCCCTGTGTAGGATCTGAAAAAAAAGGAAAATGTCAGGTTTAATAGAAATGTAAGGCACTTAGCCACATGAATGAAAGTTATTATTCAGGCTCATATTGACCTACCCAGGTCATGCCCAATAGCCAAAAGTGCTTTGTTTTCCTAGATTTTTGGGTTTTCAAATATTTGCATAATGACCTTGACCTCAGTTTTCTATTTACAATGTATGGACAATGTGATCCTTTTTATCATAGATCACCCCATGTTAAGATTATACAAAATGTATTCTGCTTTTTATACATACAACTTTTTGATTGTGTGTGTTCTTTCAATATTTTATGTCTGTTCGTATAATTATATACACATCAGTATGTAGTAGAAAATCTCAGATACATGTTATGTATATACATTTTTTTTGTTGAAAAAAGTTATTTTGTGTTATGAAGCTTTTAAGCAAACTGATTAGAGCATTTTGTAAATGAGAATGTTGACAGTTTGTGGTGATTTTATAAAATGAAACAAACTGAATTCATCTTGATGAGTAGTAAATGCTCTTTATACAAGGCCTTCACATGTAATACTTAACAAAAACTCTCACGTAATATGCGTAACTTGGGTTTCTTCTACCTCAAATCATTTTCATCATATCTGTCTTATTCAAGATTGAATGTTCTTGTTGACGAAGTGCATAGCTGCAGAAATAATACAATTTATTTATCAATAAGAACATGTCTTTGTGAAACACGAATGCCCCCCCCCCCCCCCCCCCCCCCCCCCCTTGGCGTCTTTGTCAGTATAACAGTAAAAATTGTATAAAGGTCAAAGTTCAAGGTCACAAAAATTTTGTTATCCATGGAAAGGTCTTGTCACAAGGAATACACACATGAAATATCAATGCCCTATAACTTGCCATTCAAAAGTTACAGCTAAGGTTAGAGTTTTTCAAAATCTAGTCAAACTCCAAGGTCAAGGTCACAAGGTCAAAAATTTTGGTATGTATGAAAAAGTCTTGTCTCAAGGAATTCACATATGAAATATCAAAGCCCTATCACTTACCATTTAGAAGTTATGTCCAAGTTTTTGCAGACAAACAGACACGCGAAAAACTATATGCCCCCAAATCTCTGATTACAGGGACGTAAAAAGGGTTGCATGTGTTTCGAAAATCTTATACATTTGTACATGAAGTTACAGAATCCAACTGTTATAGAATTCAACTTAAATATAGTTGCTTGTTTTTCAGGGTTGGGTATTTAATGTAGTACCATGGATTGTGACAATGTTTAGCTCAATATTTAGTGGTTGGTTAGCAGATATTATGCTTCAAAAAGGTAATTATGCTTTAAAAAGGAAACTTTTACTTGATCCAGAAATGCTGAATTTTCACATGCCTTTTCACAGAAACTGGATTGCAATATTTTCGTTATGCATTTACTTGTACATATAAATCTGGATTTTGTTATTCTTGCAGGGTATAGTGTAACATTTGTGAGAAAATTTATGGAGGTAAGTAAATTACATGTAAATGATTTCTAAATATTTTTTCAACAATATACACCCATAAGTATGACCAATGAGTTGTATGGAAGAATTCCTTGGTTATAAGGTCAACTCACTCTTCAACTTCAAGATCGTAAATTTCATTCCTTTGATAAAGAATGGAATATGAGATAAAACCAACAATATTTTAAAGAATAGACAGTAGTTTAATGTACATGTACATAGTTGAAGGTAAGGGTGTATGTAAGGTTTATAGTCTTGTATTGTGAAGTCCTGCATCACTTACATGTATAAACTGCCTGACAAAGCTATTTGTAGATATACTGGTATATGTACAGACTTTGATTCCTATAAATATTAAAGGAGAATGAATTTAGAATTGTTACATAATGATTAGATGAACAAGATCTGTCACCTTTTTGCATGATAAATAGTGTCATTTCTCTTCAACTTGTACACATCTTTTATTTCAGACAATAGCTTTATGTGGTACAGCCACAGCCTTGGTGATGCTGTCATATACCAATACATACGGCTCAGCGTTGATATTAATGGCCCTTGCTGTGGCATGTTGTGGCTTTCATAATAGTGGTATACTAGTTAATCCTCAAGACATTGCACCCAATCATGCAGGCTCTGTCTTTGGTAAGTTGGTGATTTGGAACCTTTCTTTATTAGTAATATACTTCTTACGGAATTAATTCCTATTGTCCTTGGACAGTATAAATGGTATGCTGCATTGAAATGGTGAAATTTAGGGGATATACGTACTGTGTTTTGTGGTTCCAACAGGTATATGTTGGATATACGGTTGGAAACGCAGTTTTACCATAGGGGCTTGCCCTGACTGTGTAGCATATGTTTCAAATAGTATATCCATTATATACCTGTCAGAACCACAAAACACAGTATGTTTATTCCTAATCTAATTTATGTGACATATTTTAACTCTTTATACCCCTCAGAGGGTCTCACGTATTGCTTTAGAGGTGACGTTGTTACGAAGGACTAACAACAACCAACATAAATTATTGCGCTGCAAAATATAAAATACAACTGCTTCATGTTTACTACAGTGGAGAAAAATCAAAGTGTTATCAATAATAAACTTACTTGCTCTTTTGTTTATAAATGAAGAACCCCATTTACAAGCTCATAACTTGCAGCTTTACGTCACATTATGACGTCATTGGAGCAAAGAGCACAGGGAATCATGACGTCATACGTAAAAAGTGAGCTAAAGCTTGTAACTTGTAAATTTACGTAGGCATACATTTTAAAGTATGTCAAGTGAGTCGGTTTGTGGCATGTATACCGTTGTTATACATGCTTGAAGAAATCCTACGTACCAATCAGAATGCGCGAAACAAACAGAATGAATTAGAATGTGCAATATTACTTCAACTGCTGATCGATAAATTGTGTTTATAACTCGTAATTGTACATGTATCTCTTCAGTTTCTGTAAATGCCAATATCTCTTGCAAAAAGATTTGTTGTAACATACAATGTTCATTATCTTTTTCACAGGTATAATGAATATGGCAGGTGCTATCCCAGGTATGTACATGTATAAGATATAAGTACTAAGTATTGTCATTGTTATAAATGCTAAGAAAAAAATCTCCCCGACTAATATTAGATTCATGTACAACATCAGACAAATATCCTATTTACTTCATACTGCTTTTCATTTGACTGAAATTAATGAATTTTTAGCTCTACTGGTCAAAGACCAGTCAAGCTTATGTGATACCATGTTGTCCGGCATCCGTCCGTCCGTCCGTCCGTCCGTCTGTCTGTCTGTCTGTTAACAATTATTTTGTGAGCGCAACTCCTCTGAAACCATAAATGATAGAAAGCTAATTCTTTTTGCATTTAGTTTGGTCCATGGTCTAGTTGTGCACCTGATATTTTGTTTGAGCCTCTGACCCCCAGGGTCTTCAAAAATGGGTTTTGTCATTTTCTGCTATATGAGCCTATGTGATCTAGTGAACATCAATTCTCAGAAAGTATTATTGATAGAGAAATAATTCTTTTTGCAATATAATCAGTCTCTGGTCTAGTTGTGCAACTGATATTTTGCTTGAGCCTCTGACCCCCAGGGTCTTGAAAATGGGTGTGGTCATTTTCTCCAATATATGTCTATTTAATCTAGTGAAAACCAATTCTCAGAAAGTATAATTGATAGAGAAATAATTCATTTTGCAATATAATCAGTCTCTGGTCCAGTTGTGCACCTGATATTTTGTTTGAGCCAATGATCCCCAGGGTCTTCAATAATGGATGTGGTCATTTTCTTCTATATAAGTCTATGTAATCTAGTGAACACCAATTCTCAGAAAGTATAATTGATAGAGAAATAATTCTTTTTGCAATATAATCAGTCTCTGGTCTAGTTGTGCACCTGATTTTTTGTTTGAGCCTCTGACCCCCAGGGTCTTCAAAAATGGGTGTGGTCATTTTCTGCTAAGACCAGTCGAGCTTATGTGATACCATGTTGTCCGGCGTCCGGCCGTCCGTCCGTCTGTCTGTCTGTCTGTCTGTTAACAATTATTTTGTGAGCGCAACTCCTCTGAAACCATAAATGATAGAAAGCTAATTCTTTTTGCATTTAGTTTGGTCCATGGTCTAGTTGTGCACCTGATATTTTGTTTGAGCCTCTGACCCCCAGGGTCTTCAAAAATGGGTGTTGTCATTTTCTGCTATATGAGCCTATGTGATCTAGTGAACATCAATTCTCAGAAAGTATTATTGATAGAGAAATAATTCTTTTTGCAATATAATCAGTCTCTGGTCTAGTTGTGCACCTGATATTTTGTTTGAGCCTCTGACCCCCAGGGTCTTGAAAATGGGTGTGGTCATTTTCTCCAATATATGTCTATTTAATCTAGTGAAAACCAATTCTCAGAAAGTATAATTGATAGAGAAATAATTCATTTTGCAATATAATCAGTCTCTGGTCCAGTTGTGCACCTGATATTTTGTTTGAGCCAATGATCCCCAGGGTCTTCAATAATGGGTGTGGTCATTTTCTTCTATATAAGTCTATGTAATCTAGTGAACACCAATTCTCAGAAAGTATAATTGATAGAGAAATAATTCATTTTGCAATATAATCAGTCTCTGGTCCAGTTGTGCACCTGATATTTTGTTTGAGCCTCTGATCCCCAGGGTCTTCAATAATGGGTGTGGTCATTTTCTCTTCTATATAAGTCTATGTAATCTAGTGAACACCAATTCTCAGAAAGTATAATTGATAGAGAAATAATTCTTTTTGCAATATAATCAGGCTCTGGTCTAGTTGTGCCCCTGATATTTTGTTTGAGCCCCTGACCCCCAGTGTCTTATAAATGGGTGTGGTCATTTTCTCCTATATAATTCTACGTTAACTTGTGAACATCAATTCTCAGAAAGTATAATTGGTAGAGAGATAATTCTGTTTGCATTATAATCAGTCCCTGGTCTATTTTTGCCCTCATATTTTGTTTTAGCCCCTGAACCCCAATGTCTTGGAAATGGATGTGGTCATTTTCTCCTATATAAGCTTTGTTACCTTGTGAACATCAGTTCTCAGAAAGTATAATTGATGGAGAGATAATTCTTTTTGCATTATAATCAGTTTCTTTCCTACATTGTATGTGTGTGCCTTCTATTTTGTTTCAGCATCTGAACCCCAGGGTCTTTGAAATGGGTGTGGTCATGTTCTCCTATTTAATATGTAATATAGTGAACACCAGTTCTCAGAAAGTATAATTGATACTGTAGAGAGAGATTTCTTTTCCCATTTCCATGAGTCTGTGATCTGATTGTGTGCCTGAGATTCTGTTTGAGACTTGCCCGTCTTTGAAAATAGGTGTGGTCATTTTCTCCTGTATAAGTCTTTGTAAATTTGTGAACACCAGATCTCAGAAAGTATACCGATAAGTCATGGTGAGTAAATTCTTTTAGCATTACATGTATTATGCGTCTGTGGTGTAGATGTGCATCTGATATTTTGTGTGAGCCCTGTCCCCCAGGGTTGGAAAATGGATGTCAATTCAGTGAATTTAACAAAACAGCCAGTAGAGCTTCAGTCTCATCAGAGACTTCTGGTTTAAAATACCTACATATATATTTATCAAATTCTCTCCTAAGTTTTAATATGCATCATCACCTGTACTAACGGACACCCTGAATAAGCGAACAACTGGTCTTAACAGAATTTTCTGAATGTACTGATTTATCTCGATAGGAAGCATGGAAAAAATGTTTTATTAAACGGACCCTGCGTTATGTGGACAACAGACATGTTTTTAATACCAAATCATAATAAATCTATTGAAATTAACTTTGATTTAGCGGACAGTGTGTCGTCAGTAACGGCGATTGTTTTGATAATGGCATGGTGTAATTAATTACCTTACTTCCTTTTAATTGATGGTCGAAACATGTCATTTGTCAAAACAATGCTTTCCATTTGGCTTACAAACAATTCATTGGAAGCGCACTCTGTTGTTGAACATGTTGAAACTGATCGTCTTTCACTGGTTATAGATCCTATGTTAAAGTGCAGAGGATGAGTTGAAAAACAAGTAATGATAATAAGTAATCACAACTAATTTATGTTTAACACTTTGATTTGAAGAGGGAACACATTTATCTATACAATACAACTGTTATTTATGTGTATGCTCAAAAGAAAACGAGATAACACAGACTTCCTGTTTAGAAAACGGACTTATCATTTTTTGTAGATTTTATATCATATTTTAATGTTTTTTTTTCGTATTATTTTGTCATTGTTTCTTTCAAACATGAAATGGAAATCCTTATTTATAAGATACAAATATGTTATACATTAAAAATAAGAACTTAACGCATAAGAATACATTAAACATAAACCGATTATTATATATATAGTAGTATATAATGGAAGCCAAAAAATAAAAGAATTCCCATACTTTTTGATTAAGTGGACACAGACATATATCTTCAGACATACATAACAGACATATATCTTCAGACCCTTCACTGTCTGTTAAATGTCTGTTCAACACAGGTTTTCCTGAACTTCAAAAATAAGAAATGCAGAACTAAAACATGTAAAACTCAACTGACTTCATTGTCATCATGAGGAGTTTGCAAGTATTATATGTCATCAATACATATAGCATGAAAATGTTGATTGCACTTTACTGTTATGAAGGAAACATTCAAATATGCAAGAATAATATAAAGTTCATGATGTTCATGAAGATAAAGGGTGCAAGTGATGGTTGCACTTTCATGATTTCAATTTTGCTTGAGAAGAAAAGTTATGTTCATACTAGTAGTATGCATATATAGAGTTAGTAAATAGTATGAATCTGAGAATAGAGTACTGTTTTCTCATTTAAAAAAAGCATTAAAAATAGGTTTAGATTTACAATAGCCATACTTTCTTTATTTCCTCTTTCTGTTTTTGTCTTTTAGTGTTTATAAAATTGAAATACTGAAATTTTGGGAAATCTTCCTTTGCACAGATTCATTTATGTTCACACACTGGTGTACATTGATACATGTAATTTGGTTCTGGAATTTGTTGTGTATGTACTGTCATGCGGTGATAGAGAGTATCACCCATTAGACAGTTATAGTTGTCTCCACATCATTGGCATTTGATTACATAGAAAAGATTGGATAATGTACAGGTAAAAGAAGAGCGCAAAGTGAACCTACATGTACTTTCATTTTTAAAAGTAATATTTTCCCCTTCCTGTAGGAATGGACAATAAATTTCATCATGAGAATTATTAGCTCACCTCGACGAAGTGGAGTGAGCTTATGCTATACCCCCGCGCGTCCGCGTCCGGTTAAGAAGTTTGGGGTAGCTCAGTATTTGGCAAAGTACTGATGCTACAGTAACCAAACTTGCACAAGTGATTCATCTTTGGATGCTGAGGTGAACCCATGCATCGGATGCAGCATATAATCTACATTTTCCGCTTGAGTGACTTGGTTAAGAAGTTTGGGGTAGCTCAGAGTGCTTGGTTAAGAAGTTTGGGGTAGCTCAGTATCTGACAAAGTACTGATGCTATAGTAACCAAACTTGCAAAAGTGATTCATCTTTGAATGCCGAGATGGACCCATGCATCGGATGCAGCATGACCTACATTTTCTGCTTGAGTGACTTGGTTAAGAAGTTTGGGGTAGCTCAGTATCTGACAAAGTACTGATGCTGCAGTAACCAAACTTGCACAAGTGATTCATCTTTGGATGCCAAGATGGACCCATGCAGCATCTGACCTACTTTTTCCGCTTGAGTGATTTTGCCTTTAAAAGCCAATATTGAGCAAAGTATAAGTGCTACATGTACCAAACTTGCATATTGGATGTATCTTTGATCAAATTTTCATAAAATGACCTTGACCTACTTTTTACGCTTGAATGATTTTGCCTTTAAAAGCCAATACACATGTACTAAGAAATATGTTTGAATTGAATATTGCTGCCACGAGGTGAGCTTCGTAATCTGTGATTACCTATGTTTTATTAAGCAATTAGCAATTCATCTATAAATGTATCTGAATATATAGATAAATATGACATATAATGTGTTGTATTGCAGGTTTTGTAGGTGTTTATATGGCTGGCCATATACTGGAAGCCACAAAGAGCTGGGGAGCAGTTTTCAACCAAACGGCAGGGGTTTGTATGTTCGGCTGGTTGATATTTACAGTATTTGGTACTGGCAAGGCAATAGTATGAAAATGGTATGAATGTGTGGAAGTTTTATGTGTGTGTAATTGCTGTGTATGTATGTGTGTGCTAGTACGATATTGTGAGGTATCTTAAAGTATTGGGATTTTGATCTGACCATGTGTTTTTCAGTAGTACATAGATGTACTTAGCCTTTTAATCTGCTCAAATTTAATGTGAATTTATCCATTCATGAATATCTAAAGGAGCTTAAAAGGGAAGACCTTTTATGAAAATGATCTGAGAAAAATTAGACCAAGACAATATCATGGAATATTATCATAAATGTGATCATTATATATATATATAGATGTAATGAACATTGAAGTATTCTGAGCCATTTGGCTAGGATAATATTGAAGTATGTAATCATTTTATGGTGCAGCTACATGTATTAATGTGTACTTACAACATTTTACACCAAGCTGTCATGGATAAGTTTGCTCAGTTTTTAGAAATATGTTTCATAAGTTTTAGCCCATTTCATTATTAGAACTATTTATTTGTTTATGTATCTTGCAGTCTTTGAAGTATCATAATTGTACATGTATGTGTCTGTCAAAGTACCTATTCATCACAGTGATACCAAATATTATTAGGATGCACCTCAATATAACCCTCAATTTTTTATTTTATTAACTTATTAATAAAAGTATTTAGTAATGGATATAGACATGCATGTCACTATGCACTTGGGATATGTACATGTAGCACATACATTTATATTTCAAAAGGTAAAGCTTCATTGCACTTTTCAATACTTAGCAAGTTCATTTATGTGTATCAACTTATATGGTTCTTTGTTCTCTTCCCAGAACAAACTTTGTCACCCTACTTGTATCTTTGTGACATCAAACATATCATAATGTGTTTACTTACATTAAATATAATTTATTGATAATGACATACATGCATTATGTTTTCTGAAATGTAAATTACCTATTTATGAATCTTGTTATCTAAGATTATTTTTAGCGGATAAGACGTAAATGAATCGTTGTACATGTACATTATGAAATTGTGATTCAGTGATGTTAAAATGTGTGTATCAGCAATTCAATTTGTAATCATGGAATATTATACATTCAACACTATCAACATCAAAGTACTTGTAAAGTGATATTAGGTCTCATGATCATTATTCTTCATTAGTTCAAATTTTCAAATTGAAAATGGCAGGCCACTGAATGAATTAGGAAGAACATGGGTAAAAGTAGTATTGAGCATCTGAGAAATACATGTATTAATTTATGCTCAAAACACATCTATACTCTTTAATTAATCTTCCCAAATTGTACAATATGTTAGCTCTTTCTCATATTCATAGAAGCGCAGCACATTTCTAAGCAATACAAAAAACTTTAAAATCAGGGAACGACCATTAAGTGTGAAAAACATTCATAATTTTTACTTTTAATTCAAGAAAAAGGCTTCAAGGTGTGGCAGAATCGTTAAATTAATTATGAAGAGAATGCAAGTCTTATTATGCGATAAACTGGCAAATTATCAGGGACTAGAACTTTCCCATATTTGATCCACAATTTTCAGAAGTGCTCTTGCCATTTTCTAAAAATCCATAAGATTCTTTAATGAAAGGTGATGTTTGGGAGGGACAGAAAAATACTTGTACAAGAAATTACACTGATGTTTTGTCTCTGACTTGTTTTTTAATATTGTTTTCTGTTTTAATATGATGTTGTTGGATTATGTAGAGGAGGTCTCACTAATGTGATTTGTTATTATAAAATGTGCTATGTACATTTATTATAAAATGCATTAAATGATAATAACTAGAATTCTATTGTTTCTTCCAGCTTCTGTTGACTAAGTGATGAACACAGTCTCTGTTTCTCCCTGAACTGCTCCTTCTTTATTTAAAGACATCCCAGATACATGTATCTTTTCATCCGTCTCACCACTGACAGTTGAAGATTCTGACTGAACAAACTCTCATGACCAAATAGGGTTTTAAACATAGTACTTTAACCCTGCTACAAATGACCAGTTCAATATATAACTGTTTAGCCTTGGGGCTGCAAGCATGACATAAATATTAACTTTTGAATAATCGTTTGAATTACAGGGTCTTTGTTGTGTTTCAATTTTAGACAACCAAAATTGAACTACAGAGCCCTACAGGAATCACTTTCTGTCTCTTTGTCCATGGATAATTTTGTTGTAATGCAATAACTTGAACAGTATTGATGTTGGAGCTTTCATATTTTTTTAGGTCAGAAGGTCAAGGTTATTCATGTGACTTCATATGCATGATTAATATGGATTAGCACTTTGATCATGTTGATTGTATTACAAAGACTGGGATCATTTTAGAGGTAGAAACTTTTACATTATTTTTTCATACGGAGGTTCACCTTGAAGGATGATAACTTTAAAATGAAAGGTCAAGGCCATTAATGTCTTAATTAGCACTTTGGTTGTAACACTATAAACCAAATAGATTGCATAAATGTGTTTTCTATGACACAAGGATGATACCAGGCTGTTAAGGGGCAAAATATGAACATCATTATCTCGTTGAATGGTAAATCATCAATTTCTGTGTAAATCTGTACATGATACATTGAATGACCTAATTATTTATCCACCTTTTATGCCTTGATGAACAACTCGTTTCGTTTCCCTTTGAGTTTCGTCTGCTAAAGTAAGCTCAAGAGTCACTTTGCCACTTCTATACATTTATTTCTTCACTATATCTTTCAAACTCGGTATGTTAAGACAACAAGATCTTTATATACAACTTGAAAATTGGAATCTTGAAATGTAAAGCTGCCATTCCCTGAGAGATCTGTTTGTGGTAGATTAAAAAATTTAATTGCACTGTATATAAAGTACATGATATAAATTCGAGAGAATATAAACATACATTTGTGTAAAACATATATATTGAAGATCTCAATAATATCAGTTCAGTATTGTTTGAAATGTTCTAGAGTGAAAATCACCACAAACGTGAAGATGAACTTGTGCACAACATGGTAGAGGAAGTGAGTAAAACTGTATGTGTCGTGTACCACATGTGGTGCCTGGTAACCAAAGTACAGCAGAGCCATCCACATGCTGAGAATGGCGGCATCCTCCCACCCTCGAGGCTGCCACACTTTACTGAAAATGTGACGTATAGCAATTAAAACTTTGACTTGAAGTGAAAAGCTTACTTTAGTTCTTACAGATAATTTTGGATAATAATTTTGACTTTCATATATGTGTACAGATTTGCTAGCAAAGTAACCTGATTTATCAATTAAGGCACGAGAAAAAAGTCCACTATTTGTGCTTTAACATTATCATCGAGCAATCTGATTAAGGCATGGTCCATTTGATGTTCTGGGGGGGGGGGGCTTGGGTTTTTTTTCGAAAAAAATAATTTTGCTCTGAATTTTGATGAAAAAAATTAATTTGCTTATGGTGTGACAGAAAAAAATAATCTTGCTCTTACAAGTAATCTGAATTTGAAGAATAACCATAAAATTCACTTAAATTCCTGAAAATTTTTCGGCTCGCTTCGCTCGCCGCAGTTTTTACTTTCTATAACAATTTTTGGCTCGCTTCGCTCGCCATTGTTTTCTTCTGTAATGGCAAGTTCATATTTGAAAATATCAGTGTATGCATGTGTTTGAAACAATTAAAATGCTTAAATGCATTCTCAATATAATTTATTACTATTTATAGATACATGTATCACCATAGTGTCTAATTTTATATACAAGCTTGGAAGGAGAATTTAATTAAGTTTTTCACTTATTTTCATTTCTACATGTAAAAACTTGCATCAGGCCCTCTTACATATTACATGACCTTATATACATTTTGTATACTGGAAATTGTATATCACATATTGTAAAAATCTTTTATCTCTCTCACTTAAGAAGTGAATACAAGTTTTACATAAAAATAAAGTAATGTTTAAAGTAATTTAAGTAAAAATAAATAATTTCTATTGAAAAAACACAAACATTCTTAATATAATTCACATCAATTGTTATAAAAAAAATTTTCTTGCTCCAACTTTGCAAGAAAAAAATAATTTTGCCCCAGTCCGGGGCTAAAAAAATAATCTTGCTCCGACAAAAAAACCCAAGCCCCCCCCCCCCCCCCCCCCCCTGAATATCAAATGGACCGTGCCTAAAACCAGACCTTAATCATTGTTTCATCGTGTATAAGAAATAAAATCAGGAGCATGTAGAAACCAAATCAAAGTTACAAATTACGTTCTAACTTACTCTTTGACATATTTGATGATATAGACGAGGACACAGTCCGCTATGATGGCGGTGATGAGGTAACGGTCTCCCCCATACCTGTACCATGGGGAGTAATGGTTGTACCACACCAAACTCACCACCTCAGCTATCACGATGGCAAGCACCATGGCCAGGTTAAAGTTCACCTTCAGTTCAGCCATTGCGTCTGAAAGTGGAAACAAAGAATCTGTGTGTAAAAAGCTATGATTGAATTTTTAGCAAAAACCTCTCTTTTATCAGCCTACGACTGTAAAAAAACATACCTTAATCGCTGTCTTGTAAAGTCGTTTGTGCAAGAAGCAAATGCCTCAACCGACCACGCCTAACTGTCTGTGAAATGGATGGTCAGCTAATAATGGAAAATTTCAGATAAATCCCTGAAGTTCACAGCATACTCTTGCGTTATTTACATTTCAGTGCGATCGAATCTAAATATTGATGTAGGCGGTAGGGCAAGGTAATAGACTTTCTGTGTAACGGGTTTAAAGGCTCGTTAGGAATTTCGCAATTGGTGATTTAAAAAAAAAGAAATTTGAAATTTGAACAGGACAAAAACCTCACTGACACCCGCCCTTTGATGTGTAGCACACTTGAGTAAAACCAGTTTTACGGAGAAAAACTACATTGAGTTTGCAATCGTGTCATTTACATGTATAAGCATTTCTTGAAAAATGCGAATCATCCTTTCGACTAATATGATGACATAGCTATTTGTCGAAATATTAACGAAATTATTTTTGATTGATGATTTTATTTAAAGAAATTTTAATTTTTGCCATTCAGCAAAATGTTTTAAATTAGCTCGAGCTGTTTGCCTATACATATGAAACTTTAGAGAGTTGTAAAGAGTAATGCGGATTCATAGGACATTTGCATTAGCTGACCACCGATTCCAGTCAACGCAATCAGTAAGGCGTGGTCAGTTGAGATATTTGCTTCTTGCTTGAAGTCAGCACCAAAAATCAGTTCCATTCGCTTATACCTATTGTCATGCCAAGTCTAAATGTGATTATTATATTATTAGCACATTACTACCATATATAGTCATTCTGCAAGGTCAAAATCAAACTTAGATCTATCAACATGCCAAGTTAAAATGCGATATTTTACATAGTATTGGTGCATTACAATTATATGGTCAGATTCAATATGGTTGATCAACGTCGTCAACCTAGATCGACCATATTTCAACGTTGAATCAACGCTGCGTGTCTGCTGGGTACCTTCAAGGTCAAGGCCAAATCTCAAGGTCAATACATGAAATCAAGTCAAATTATCATGCAAATTAAGTTTACCAAGTTTACAGATATTTCATGTAGTACTGGTACAGTAGAGATTATAATTCTAAATTACATTTTTCAAAGTCAACCCTCAAAATTAAGGTCAATGACAATACTTGCGTTCTGATCTATGCATTATCTCGATCTATACCAAGTTTCAACATTGCATTCGACCATCTATACTTCTTTCACAACTAACCTACACGTAACAACTAAATTTACCATCTTGTAGACGCAAACTGACAGTATATGACGGACGGATGGACTTCGCCATTTCATGAGTCGGACGATTAGTTTTCTTCGCAATCAGACCAAAAAGCAATGATAAAAGTGCAAGCACAAATTCTATGGCAAGTTTCTTCAATAATTATTTAAACTGGACTTTGCAAACGCAAATAGAGATCGAGCTAGAAGAGGACTTTGTGGTCGATACGCTTTGTTGATTTTGGGGACATCTGTGTATAGCTACTGAATAGCTGTGTAACTCGGTTCATTTTTCATATCTTATTATATACATGATATACAAGTCTAAGGTATGAAAGAAGATTTTGTGTGGTAATGTAATCCATTTGACCTACTTCATAATTATTAACACCGGTGTATCTTCCTGAGCAAGAAGGCGTGTTTACACGAAAAATCTTGTTAGTATTTGCATTTAGGATATCTTTCACTTTTAGTTAGTAAATGGTCAAAGTTTGCCGCGTGTACATGTTTACTGAATCCAGCAAGTAAGTTTTGTCATTTACTTAGTTTTAATTAAAGGCATCATTATCATGCGGTCGTAGCTAGATGACCAAAATAAAAATGAAAATGCGTTTAAAAGACAGCAATCTCTCGATATATATGATCTTAATAAATAACATTAATAATGGCCTTATTTTCGTATGGTGAGAAAGGTTTATTATAGCGAATTTCGTGTATACAGGTATCATGCATTCCAAAGTAGCAATTGTCAGCGAACTATCTGACCATGCTAATTGAAATTTTGTTGAATTTTGTAGAAAATAAGAGTTGTGAAGTAAAACCAGACATGAACGAGAATATGAAGCTAGCTGCGGCCTTCGTTGCCATAGAGATATTCAACTATATCTGGCACTTCAGTTTAACTCCCTGGTATCTCCTTACAGAATCTCGTTATCTCCTCCCTGGTGCCGCCGCTGATCTTCTCCTGGTCTTTATTATTAAAAATATCACAGGGTAAGTATTCAAGCTCCTGGTCTTTATTATTAAAAATATCACAGGGTAAGTATTCAAGCCTTCTTCCTTCTAAACTTCAAAAACTTTACTTCCATCCTATCTACCATATACATGTACAAAATTCGTCTCGAGAAATTTTATAATTTCTTCGACTTTTTCTTTTTAATATTCACAAACTTGTACTTACGTATTAGTCCACAATTTAATCTCTTTTCTAGGAAATACTGGAAAATAAAAGGGAAGAAGGACGCCCTTAACTTGAGTTGTAGATTGGGACTGTTATACATTGCCTTCCGGATGCCCTTCGCTATAAGTTCAATCTTTAGTAGTGTCTATTTTACTTGTGACGTACTAAACAAAATCTTGAGTGTCTTCATTATTGCAACGGTTTTACATATATGATGACGAAAATGTATATAATTATATTCTTTGTGATTCTCATAGAAACCAGTGCTGTTCTATCAAACGCAGAGAATTTATATTCTCATATCTTTGTTGCATTAACATACTTTCCTCATTTATTATATAGCCTTTTCATATTGATCAATAAATTCTTGATATATTCATGGAACATTTTTATTACAATTTTCGGGATTCCTGTTATTTCCAAATAAACTTTTAGAAACCTTTTGGAAATTTTACTCCAATAGGTATGATATAAAATTTACTTGCTACAAACAAGATCGACATCTTGCATGACCGGTCTTTGAGGCAGTTCTAATATATTTAAAAAAAATCTTAACTATCAACAGCAGCATTTATCCTGTCAAGCCCAATAACTATAAGTGCTTTTTCTTAACATCCTTTTTTCCGCAATATTTGATCCTAAAGTCACCATCAGAGGGGCTCTACGCAATGTTCAGGACTCTGCTGTCTTGCCATAATTTAGGGGATTGGTTTTAGCCACGACAAACGGTGATGACGAGACTCCATGATGAACCTTTTTTTCAAAGTTTTCACCTCACTCGCCAGAGAAGACAGGGCCATGGTTTCCTACTCAGAGAAATATTTGCGAAGCATGCTTCAGGAAGCAGATATACCTGTAGCAGGCAATTTTCTCCAAGACAATCATTCTTTTGATATCCAAATTTTGGTGACACCGAACAGATATAAGATCATGGTCATTGATATAAGATTGGTACCGAAACCCAAGTAAATTCTTAGGAGAATCAAGTGCCTTCAGGTTATATGATGAAACAATACAGACGGCATCGAAAATTTACACAGAGGAAGGCCTCTGGATTGTGGATAAAGGTAAATTGGGACCATTAACAATGGAGCAATTTTTCGTCCGTCAGAAAAGCGTCTAAGAATTGTCTATTTAAAAGCATATATGAACGTCCTTTTTAATCTAAAATATATAACATATTTATACCAAGCTCTCTCGTTTATAATTAGATTCAAGGAAGGTAACCAATATAAAATTCTTATCTGTTTCCAAATCTAAATACACTGACATGAACACACAATAAAAGGTCACAAGAGTACTTGGTTCTATAACATAGCAGAACAAAATAGAGCAACTACCTGGAGGCTGGAAGATCGGCACACAGAAAACGATGAGAATTTCTATCTTTATAATGTTGTTTATTGTTGCACAAATGTCTTCAGGTAATTATTTTGTTTTGTACACATTTTTTCTTTATCTATAGATTTTCGTGTCCGACCGAAATAATCTAAAACAAAATCAATCGATGATTTATTCGAGTATAAGTATTTCCAATCTTCTAGTATACATGTAATACATATACTTGGCGGATAAAGCATCACCATGATTTAATTAACAGGATGTGAAGACGGGTGGACACAATATCATGGCAGTTGCTACTTCTTTTTCCAAATGAAGCTAACTTTTCCTTCTGCAGCAGTGAGTTAAATCATGTTTCTATAATATGATAGAATGATATAACAAAAAGAAAAAAAGATGAAAAGGATGTAAGTAGAAAAAAATCCTTAAGCTTGATCAAAGTGTTTGTTCCAATTATTCATCTTATACCGTGTCATTGTATATGGAACTTATAAATAAAAAGGAAAAATCACAAAGAAGAGGAGCCATACTCATTTGCTGCTGTCGGTCTGTCAGTCTGAGTTGATCGTGGTCCACAAGCAAGAGTTTCCGTTAGTTTTCTACGCTAAGGTTCACATATTGAAATGAAATCAAATATAATTATAGGTACATCACATAAAAATCTGGATCAGGTAAATCATATACTAGTATAGGTTCAATTGAGTAATTTTAGACGTGGCAGTAGTTGAAAATGAGAAATTTATGATTCCCGTTCATTATCTATGAAAGGAGTACACAAATTAAAATTGAATAATCTTTCTATTTTGAACCATTCCAAGTTCTGCCCTTTAGAAAGTAGTTTCCGTCCAATAGTGTATCTCTGCAACGGATGAAATGGTATGAAATATATATGAAAAAAATATAGAAAAAAAAAAAGCTAATAAATAAATGAATTAATATTGAAAAAAAATCAGGATCAAGTTCATATATAAGGTTTGATAGAGTAATGCCTCTTGAACTTGGTTTCAGTCCGATGTTCATACTGAAATGTTGTCGATGTAAACATTGCGCTGGAAGGGGCATGAGTATTCTACAAACATGTTTTGATTTGTTAGCATTTTATACGTCTTTTGCTCACCTGAAGAAAAGCTCAATTGTGCTATTGTCATACCGCGCCGTCCGTCCGGCATATACTTGTTACATTTTCCTCTGCAACCGCTGCACAGAATTTCACGAAATCTTATAGGAAGTAAGTACTCTTGTAAAGTTGTGTTTTTTCGAGCAGATCGATCAACAAATATCGCCGCCGAGGACACTGATTGGCTGACGCATTTTCAACATCTTCTCTGCAACCCCTGCACAGAATTTTACGAAACCTTACAGGAAGAAAGAACCCGAGGTTCTCTACCAAGTTTGTGTTTTTCGAGCCGATCGGTGAACAAATATGGTCACCGAGGGCTCTGATTGGCTAACGCATTTTAACATCTCTGTAACATCTCTGTAACAGCAACTGAATTTCATGAAACCTAACAGGAGGCAATTGCTCAAGGTCCTCTACCAAGTTTGTGTTCTTCGAGCAGATCGGGTAAAGCACGGTCCATTTGATATTCTGAGGGGGGAGGGGGGGGCGCTTGGATTTTTTTTCAAAAAAAAAAAAAATTTTGCTCTGAATTTTGATGAATAAAATAAATTTACTTATGGTGTGACAGAAAAAAATAATCTTGCTCTTACAAGTAATCTGAATTTGAAGAATTACCATAAAATTTCGCTTAAAAATCCTGAATATTTTCTGGCTCGCTTCGCTCGCTGCAGTTTTCAATTCAATTACAAAAATTTTGGCTTGTTCGCTCGCCATAGTTTTCTATCAAAACATAAAGTTCATATTTGAAACCAAACTGGCCACTATCATTCCTTTGTGTCATCTCAGTTGAGTGATGTGGCCCCCTTGGACCTCTTGTTTTGTTTACCTTTTTTAGCTCACCTGAGCCAAAGGCTCTAGTGAGCTATTGTCATAGCAATCCGTCCGGCGTCCGTCGTCCGTCGTGTGTCGTGTGTCGTCCGTCGTCTGTCTGTCGTAAACTTTTCACATTTTCAACTTCTTCTCAAGAATGGCTTAAGGGATTTTGATGAAACTTGGTAGGTATAAAGTACTAATGATCCCCTACAAGTGTTGTTGTTTGTCGTCCGGATCCCTCAACAGGTGGCGCCACCACAGGCAAAAGTAGGTCACGGGGGGTACCCTCCCTTGACAAACTTCTTCTTCAGAACGGAAGCACGTATCGACAAACCGAAAGCATCAGGATGATCTACAGAGATGTCTTAAGAAGTGTTGTTATTTTTGGTTCCACTCCGAAGTCAAATTTTTGACGCTTTTTTGACGTCTCTTCGGACTTAGTCAGAAATGCAAATTTTTGCACTATTTCTTTAAATAACTCAATAAGTGTATGATTTTACACACTCATTTACTGCATATTTATCATATATAACTTACTAAATGCTTTGATATGTATTTTATGCTTAAATTTTATTTTTTTAATTTTTTATGATTTTTTTTCTTATGTAAAAAGGAAGGGGGGGGGGTTGATTTTCATACATTTTCTGCTTCTTTTCTATAACCACTCTTCAGATTGTCATGACATTTTGTAGGTATGAGGTACTCATGCATGGTACCCTTCAAGTGAAAGAATTTTGTCAAGATATCCACTTTTGGATTTTTAAGGAATATTTTTTAAGATTGTACATAGGTATAATGTATGTTTTCCATGCCCAATGGACCAATGGGAAGTTGCTCCAAACCCCGGCGGGACCCCAACAAATTTTTTTTCCTTATTAGCTCACCTGAGCCAAAGGCTCTAGTGAGCTATTGTCATAGCAATCCGTCCGGCGTCCGTCGTCCGTCGTCTGTCGTGTGTCGTGTGTCGTCCGTCGTCTGTCTGTCGTAAACTTTTCACATTTTCAACTTCTTCTCAAGAATGGCTTAAGGGATTTTGATGAAACTTGGTAGGTATAAAGTACTAATGATCCCCTACAAGTGTTGTTGTTTGTCGTCCGGATCCCTCAACAGGTGGCGCCACCACAGGCAAAAGTAGGTCACGGGGGGTACCCTCCCTTGACAAACTTCTTCTTCAGAACGGAAGCACGTATCGACAAACCGAAAGCATCAGGATGATCTACAGAGATGTCTTAAGAAGTGTTGTTATTTTTGGTTCCACTCCGAAGTCAAATTTTTGACGCTTTTTTGACGTCTCTTCGGACTTAGTCAGAAATGCAAATTTTTGCACTATTTCTTTAAATAACTCAATAAGTGTATGATTTTACACACTCATTTACTGCATATTTATCATATATAACTTACTAAATGCTTTGATATGTATTTTATGCTTAAATTTTATTTTTTTAATTTTTTATGATTTTTTTTCTTATGTAAAAAGGAAGGGGGGGGGGGGGTTGATTTTCATACATTTTCTGCTTCTTTTCTATAACCACTCTTCAGATTGTCATGACATTTTGTAGGTATGAGGTACTCATGCATGGTACCCTTCAAGTGAAAGAATTTTGTCAAGATATCCACTTTTGGATTTTTAAGGAATATTTTTTAAGATTGTACATAGGTATAATGTATGTTTTCCATGCCCAATGGACCAATGGGAAGTTGCTCCAAACCCCGGCGGGACCCCAACAAATTTTTTTTCCTTATTAGCTCACCTGAGCCAAAGGCTCTAGTGAGCTATTGTCATAGCAATCCGTCCGGCGTCCGTCGTCCGTCGTCTGTCGTGTGTCGTGTGTCGTCCGTCGTCTGTCTGTCGTAAACTTTTCACATTTTCAACTTCTTCTCAAGAATGGCTTAAGGGATTTTGATGAAACTTGGTAGGTATAAAGTACTAATGATCCCCTACAAGTGTTGTTGTTTGTCGTCCGGATCCCTCAACAGGTGGCGCCACCACAGGCAAAAGTAGGTCACGGGGGGTACCCTCCCTTGACAAACTTCTTCTTCAGAACGGAAGCACGTATCGACAAACCGAAAGCATCAGGATGATCTACAGAGATGTCTTAAGAAGTGTTGTTATTTTTGGTTCCACTCCGAAGTCAAATTTTTGACGCTTTTTTGACGTCTCTTCGGACTTAGTCAGAAATGCAAATTTTTGCACTATTTCTTTAAATAACTCAATAAGTGTATGATTTTACACACTCATTTACTGCATATTTATCATATATAACTTACTAAATGCTTTGATATGTATTTTATGCTTAAATTTTATTTTTTTAATTTTTTATGATTTTTTTTCTTATGTAAAAAGGAAGGGGGGGGGGGGGGTTGATTTTCATACATTTTCTGCTTCTTTTCTATAACCACTCTTCAGATTGTCATGACATTTTGTAGGTATGAGGTACTCATGCATGGTACCCTTCAAGTGAAAGAATTTTGTCAAGATATCCACTTTTGGATTTTTAAGGAATATTTTTTAAGATTGTACATAGGTATAATGTATGTTTTCCATGCCCAATGGACCAATGGGAAGTTGCTCCAAACCCCGGCGGGACCCCAACAAATTTTTTTTCCTTATTAGCTCACCTGAGCCAAAGGCTCTAGTGAGCTATTGTCATAGCAATCCGTCCGGCGTCCGTCGTCCGTCGTCTGTCGTGTGTCGTGTGTCGTCCGTCGTCTGTCTGTCGTAAACTTTTCACATTTTCAACTTCTTCTCAAGAATGGCTTAAGGGATTTTGATGAAACTTGGTAGGTATAAAGTACTAATGATCCCCTACAAGTGTTGTTGTTTGTCGTCCGGATCCCTCAACAGGTGGCGCCACCACAGGCAAAAGTAGGTCACGGGGGGTACCCTCCCTTGACAAACTTCTTCTTCAGAACGGAAGCACGTATCGACAAACCGAAAGCATCAGGATGATCTACAGAGATGTCTTAAGAAGTGTTGTTATTTTTGGTTCCACTCCGAAGTCAAATTTTTGACGCTTTTTTGACGTCTCTTCGGACTTAGTCAGAAATGCAAATTTTTGCACTATTTCTTTAAATAACTCAATAAGTGTATGATTTTACACACTCATTTACTGCATATTTATCATATATAACTTACTAAATGCTTTGATATGTATTTTATGCTTAAATTTTATTTTTTTAATTTTTTATGATTTTTTTTCTTATGTAAAAAGGAAGGGGGGGGGGTTGATTTTCATACATTTTCTGCTTCTTTTCTATAACCACTCTTCAGATTGTCATGACATTTTGTAGGTATGAGGTACTCATGCATGGTACCCTTCAAGTGAAAGAATTTTGTCAAGATATCCACTTTTGGATTTTTAAGGAATATTTTTTAAGATTGTACATAGGTATAATGTATGTTTTCCATGCCCAATGGACCAATGGGAAGTTGCTCCAAACCCCGGCGGGACCCCAACAAATTTTTTTTCCTTATTAGCTCACCTGAGCCAAAGGCTCTAGTGAGCTATTGTCATAGCAATCCGTCCGGCGTCCGTCGTCCGTCGTCTGTCGTGTGTCGTGTGTCGTCCGTCGTCTGTCTGTCGTAAACTTTTCACATTTTCAACTTCTTCTCAAGAATGGCTTAAGGGATTTTGATGAAACTTGGTAGGTATAAAGTACTAATGATCCCCTACAAGTGTTGTTGTTTGTCGTCCGGATCCCTCAACAGGTGGCGCCACCACAGGCAAAAGTAGGTCACGGGGGGTACCCTCCCTTGACAAACTTCTTCTTCAGAACGGAAGCACGTATCGACAAACCGAAAGCATCAGGATGATCTACAGAGATGTCTTAAGAAGTGTTGTTATTTTTGGTTCCACTCCGAAGTCAAATTTTTGACGCTTTTTTGACGTCTCTTCGGACTTAGTCAGAAATGCAAATTTTTGCACTATTTCTTTAAATAACTCAATAAGTGTATGATTTTACACACTCATTTACTGCATATTTATCATATATAACTTACTAAATGCTTTGATATGTATTTTATGCTTAAATTTTATTTTTTTAATTTTTTATGATTTTTTTTCTTATGTAAAAAGGAAGGGGGGGGGGGGTTGATTTTCATACATTTTCTGCTTCTTTTCTATAACCACTCTTCAGATTGTCATGACATTTTGTAGGTATGAGGTACTCATGCATGGTACCCTTCAAGTGAAAGAATTTTGTCAAGATATCCACTTTTGGATTTTTAAGGAATATTTTTTAAGATTGTACATAGGTATAATGTATGTTTTCCATGCCCAATGGACCAATGGGAAGTTGCTCCAAACCCCGGCGGGACCCCAACAAATTTTTTTTCCTTATTAGCTCACCTGAGCCAAAGGCTCTAGTGAGCTATTGTCATAGCAATCCGTCCGGCGTCCGTCGTCCGTCGTCTGTCGTGTGTCGTCCGTCGTCTGTCTGTCGTAAACTTTTCACATTTTCAACTTCTTCTCAAGAATGGCTTAAGGGATTTTGATGAAACTTGGTAGGTATAAAGTACTAATGATCCCCTACAAGTGTTGTTGTTTGTCGTCCGGATCCCTCAACAGGTGGCGCCACCACAGGCAAAAGTAGGTCACGGGGGGTACCCTCCCTTGACAAACTTCTTCTTCAGAACGGAAGCACGTATCGACAAACCGAAAGCATCAGGATGATCTACAGAGATGTCTTAAGAAGTGTTGTTATTTTTGGTTCCACTCCGAAGTCAAATTTTTGACGCTTTTTTGACGTCTCTTCGGACTTAGTCAGAAATGCAAATTTTTGCACTATTTCTTTAAATAACTCAATAAGTGTATGATTTTACACACTCATTTACTGCATATTTATCATATATAACTTACTAAATGCTTTGATATGTATTTTATGCTTAAATTTTATTTTTTTAATTTTTTATGATTTTTTTTCTTATGTAAAAAGGAAGGGGGGGGGGGTTGATTTTCATACATTTTCTGCTTCTTTTCTATAACCACTCTTCAGATTGTCATGACATTTTGTAGGTATGAGGTACTCATGCATGGTACCCTTCAAGTGAAAGAATTTTGTCAAGATATCCACTTTTGGATTTTTAAGGAATATTTTTTAAGATTGTACATAGGTATAATGTATGTTTTCCATGCCCAATGGACCAATGGGAAGTTGCTCCAAACCCCGGCGGGACCCCAACAAATTTTTTTTCCTTATTAGCTCACCTGAGCCAAAGGCTCTAGTGAGCTATTGTCATAGCAATCCGTCCGGCGTCCGTCGTCCGTCGTCTGTCGTGTGTCGTCCGTCGTCTGTCTGTCGTAAACTTTTCACATTTTCAACTTCTTCTCAAGAATGGCTTAAGGGATTTTGATGAAACTTGGTAGGTATAAAGTACTAATGATCCCCTACAAGTGTTGTTGTTTGTCGTCCGGATCCCTCAACAGGTGGCGCCACCACAGGCAAAAGTAGGTCACGGGGGGTACCCTCCCTTGACAAACTTCTTCTTCAGAACGGAAGCACGTATCGACAAACCGAAAGCATCAGGATGATCTACAGAGATGTCTTAAGAAGTGTTGTTATTTTTGGTTCCACTCCGAAGTCAAATTTTTGACGCTTTTTTGACGTCTCTTCGGACTTAGTCAGAAATGCAAATTTTTGCACTATTTCTTTAAATAACTCAATAAGTGTATGATTTTACACACTCATTTACTGCATATTTATCATATATAACTTACTAAATGCTTTGATATGTATTTTATGCTTAAATTTTATTTTTTTAATTTTTTATGATTTTTTTTCTTATGTAAAAAGGAAGGGGGGGGGGTTGATTTTCATACATTTTCTGCTTCTTTTCTATAACCACTCTTCAGATTGTCATGACATTTTGTAGGTATGAGGTACTCATGCATGGTACCCTTCAAGTGAAAGAATTTTGTCAAGATATCCACTTTTGGATTTTTAAGGAATATTTTTTAAGATTGTACATAGGTATAATGTATGTTTTCCATGCCCAATGGACCAATGGGAAGTTGCTCCAAACCCCGGCGGGACCCCAACAAATTTTTTTTCCTTATTAGCTCACCTGAGCCAAAGGCTCTAGTGAGCTATTGTCATAGCAATCCGTCCGGCGTCCGTCGTCCGTCGTCTGTCGTGTGTCGTCCGTCGTCTGTCTGTCGTAAACTTTTCACATTTTCAACTTCTTCTCAAGAATGGCTTAAGGGATTTTGATGAAACTTGGTAGGTATAAAGTACTAATGATCCCCTACAAGTGTTGTTGTTTGTCGTCCGGATCCCTCAACAGGTGGCGCCACCACAGGCAAAAGTAGGTCACGGGGGGTACCCTCCCTTGACAAACTTCTTCTTCAGAACGGAAGCACGTATCGACAAACCGAAAGCATCAGGATGATCTACAGAGATGTCTTAAGAAGTGTTGTTATTTTTGGTTCCACTCCGAAGTCAAATTTTTGACGCTTTTTTGACGTCTCTTCGGACTTAGTCAGAAATGCAAATTTTTGCACTATTTCTTTAAATAACTCAATAAGTGTATGATTTTACACACTCATTTACTGCATATTTATCATATATAACTTACTAAATGCTTTGATATGTATTTTATGCTTAAATTTTATTTTTTTAATTTTTTATGATTTTTTTTCTTATGTAAAAAGGAAGGGGGGGGGGGGTTGATTTTCATACATTTTCTGCTTCTTTTCTATAACCACTCTTCAGATTGTCATGACATTTTGTAGGTATGAGGTACTCATGCATGGTACCCTTCAAGTGAAAGAATTTTGTCAAGATATCCACTTTTGGATTTTTAAGGAATATTTTTTAAGATTGTACATAGGTATAATGTATGTTTTCCATGCCCAATGGACCAATGGGAAGTTGCTCCAAACCCCGGCGGGACCCCAACAAATTTTTTTTCCTTATTAGCTCACCTGAGCCAAAGGCTCTAGTGAGCTATTGTCATAGCAATCCGTCCGGCGTCCGTCGTCCGTCGTCTGTCGTGTGTCGTGTGTCGTCCGTCGTCTGTCTGTCGTAAACTTTTCACATTTTCAACTTCTTCTCAAGAATGGCTTAAGGGATTTTGATGAAACTTGGTAGGTATAAAGTACTAATGATCCCCTACAAGTGTTGTTGTTTGTCGTCCGGATCCCTCAACAGGTGGCGCCACCACAGGCAAAAGTAGGTCACGGGGGGTACCCTCCCTTGACAAACTTCTTCTTCAGAACGGAAGCACGTATCGACAAACCGAAAGCATCAGGATGATCTACAGAGATGTCTTAAGAAGTGTTGTTATTTTTGGTTCCACTCCGAAGTCAAATTTTTGACGCTTTTTTGACGTCTCTTCGGACTTAGTCAGAAATGCAAATTTTTGCACTATTTCTTTAAATAACTCAATAAGTGTATGATTTTACACACTCATTTACTGCATATTTATCATATATAACTTACTAAATGCTTTGATATGTATTTTATGCTTAAATTTTATTTTTTTAATTTTTTATGATTTTTTTTCTTATGTAAAAAGGAAGGGGGGGGGGGGTTGATTTTCATACATTTTCTGCTTCTTTTCTATAACCACTCTTCAGATTGTCATGACATTTTGTAGGTATGAGGTACTCATGCATGGTACCCTTCAAGTGAAAGAATTTTGTCAAGATATCCACTTTTGGATTTTTAAGGAATATTTTTTAAGATTGTACATAGGTATAATGTATGTTTTCCATGCCCAATGGACCAATGGGAAGTTGCTCCAAACCCCGGCGGGACCCCAACAAATTTTTTTTCCTTATTAGCTCACCTGAGCCAAAGGCTCTAGTGAGCTATTGTCATAGCAATCCGTCCGGCGTCCGTCGTCCGTCGTCTGTCGTGTGTCGTCCGTCGTCTGTCTGTCGTAAACTTTTCACATTTTCAACTTCTTCTCAAGAATGGCTTAAGGGATTTTGATGAAACTTGGTAGGTATAAAGTACTAATGATCCCCTACAAGTGTTGTTGTTTGTCGTCCGGATCCCTCAACAGGTGGCGCCACCACAGGCAAAAGTAGGTCACGGGGGGTACCCTCCCTTGACAAACTTCTTCTTCAGAACGGAAGCACGTATCGACAAACCGAAAGCATCAGGATGATCTACAGAGATGTCTTAAGAAGTGTTGTTATTTTTGGTTCCACTCCGAAGTCAAATTTTTGACGCTTTTTTGACGTCTCTTCGGACTTAGTCAGAAATGCAAATTTTTGCACTATTTCTTTAAATAACTCAATAAGTGTATGATTTTACACACTCATTTACTGCATATTTATCATATATAACTTACTAAATGCTTTGATATGTATTTTATGCTTAAATTTTATTTTTTTAATTTTTTATGATTTTTTTTCTTATGTAAAAAGGAAGGGGGGGGGGGGTTGATTTTCATACATTTTCTGCTTCTTTTCTATAACCACTCTTCAGATTGTCATGACATTTTGTAGGTATGAGGTACTCATGCATGGTACCCTTCAAGTGAAAGAATTTTGTCAAGATATCCACTTTTGGATTTTTAAGGAATATTTTTTAAGATTGTACATAGGTATAATGTATGTTTTCCATGCCCAATGGACCAATGGGAAGTTGCTCCAAACCCCGGCGGGACCCCAACAAATTTTTTTTCCTTATTAGCTCACCTGAGCCAAAGGCTCTAGTGAGCTATTGTCATAGCAATCCGTCCGGCGTCCGTCGTCCGTCGTCTGTCGTGTGTCGTCCGTCGTCTGTCTGTCGTAAACTTTTCACATTTTCAACTTCTTCTCAAGAATGGCTTAAGGGATTTTGATGAAACTTGGTAGGTATAAAGTACTAATGATCCCCTACAAGTGTTGTTGTTTGTCGTCCGGATCCCTCAACAGGTGGCGCCACCACAGGCAAAAGTAGGTCACGGGGGGTACCCTCCCTTGACAAACTTCTTCTTCAGAACGGAAGCACGTATCGACAAACCGAAAGCATCAGGATGATCTACAGAGATGTCTTAAGAAGTGTTGTTATTTTTGGTTCCACTCCGAAGTCAAATTTTTGACGCTTTTTTGACGTCTCTTCGGACTTAGTCAGAAATGCAAATTTTTGCACTATTTCTTTAAATAACTCAATAAGTGTATGATTTTACACACTCATTTACTGCATATTTATCATATATAACTTACTAAATGCTTTGATATGTATTTTATGCTTAAATTTTATTTTTTTAATTTTTTATGATTTTTTTTCTTATGTAAAAAGGAAGGGGGGGGGGGTTGATTTTCATACATTTTCTGCTTCTTTTCTATAACCACTCTTCAGATTGTCATGACATTTTGTAGGTATGAGGTACTCATGCATGGTACCCTTCAAGTGAAAGAATTTTGTCAAGATATCCACTTTTGGATTTTTAAGGAATATTTTTTAAGATTGTACATAGGTATAATGTATGTTTTCCATGCCCAATGGACCAATGGGAAGTTGCTCCAAACCCCGGCGGGACCCCAACAAATTTTTTTTCCTTATTAGCTCACCTGAGCCAAAGGCTCTAGTGAGCTATTGTCATAGCAATCCGTCCGGCGTCCGTCGTCCGTCGTCTGTCGTGTGTCGTCCGTCGTCTGTCTGTCGTAAACTTTTCACATTTTCAACTTCTTCTCAAGAATGGCTTAAGGGATTTTGATGAAACTTGGTAGGTATAAAGTACTAATGATCCCCTACAAGTGTTGTTGTTTGTCGTCCGGATCCCTCAACAGGTGGCGCCACCACAGGCAAAAGTAGGTCACGGGGGGTACCCTCCCTTGACAAACTTCTTCTTCAGAACGGAAGCACGTATCGACAAACCGAAAGCATCAGGATGATCTACAGAGATGTCTTAAGAAGTGTTGTTATTTTTGGTTCCACTCCGAAGTCAAATTTTTGACGCTTTTTTGACGTCTCTTCGGACTTAGTCAGAAATGCAAATTTTTGCACTATTTCTTTAAATAACTCAATAAGTGTATGATTTTACACACTCATTTACTGCATATTTATCATATATAACTTACTAAATGCTTTGATATGTATTTTATGCTTAAATTTTATTTTTTTAATTTTTTATGATTTTTTTTCTTATGTAAAAAGGAAGGGGGGGGGGGTTGATTTTCATACATTTTCTGCTTCTTTTCTATAACCACTCTTCAGATTGTCATGACATTTTGTAGGTATGAGGTACTCATGCATGGTACCCTTCAAGTGAAAGAATTTTGTCAAGATATCCACTTTTGGATTTTTAAGGAATATTTTTTAAGATTGTACATAGGTATAATGTATGTTTTCCATGCCCAATGGACCAATGGGAAGTTGCTCCAAACCCCGGCGGGACCCCAACAAATTTTTTTTCCTTATTAGCTCACCTGAGCCAAAGGCTCTAGTGAGCTATTGTCATAGCAATCCGTCCGGCGTCCGTCGTCCGTCGTCTGTCGTGTGTCGTCCGTCGTCTGTCTGTCGTAAACTTTTCACATTTTCAACTTCTTCTCAAGAATGGCTTAAGGGATTTTGATGAAACTTGGTAGGTATAAAGTACTAATGATCCCCTACAAGTGTTGTTGTTTGTCGTCCGGATCCCTCAACAGGTGGCGCCACCACAGGCAAAAGTAGGTCACGGGGGGTACCCTCCCTTGACAAACTTCTTCTTCAGAACGGAAGCACGTATCGACAAACCGAAAGCATCAGGATGATCTACAGAGATGTCTTAAGAAGTGTTGTTATTTTTGGTTCCACTCCGAAGTCAAATTTTTGACGCTTTTTTGACGTCTCTTCGGACTTAGTCAGAAATGCAAATTTTTGCACTATTTCTTTAAATAACTCAATAAGTGTATGATTTTACACACTCATTTACTGCATATTTATCATATATAACTTACTAAATGCTTTGATATGTATTTTATGCTTAAATTTTATTTTTTTAATTTTTTATGATTTTTTTTCTTATGTAAAAAGGAAGGGGGGGGGGTTGATTTTCATACATTTTCTGCTTCTTTTCTATAACCACTCTTCAGATTGTCATGACATTTTGTAGGTATGAGGTACTCATGCATGGTACCCTTCAAGTGAAAGAATTTTGTCAAGATATCCACTTTTGGATTTTTAAGGAATATTTTTTAAGATTGTACATAGGTATAATGTATGTTTTCCATGCCCAATGG
This sequence comes from Pinctada fucata, assembly GCA_028142955.1. Taxonomy (NCBI): domain Eukaryota; kingdom Metazoa; phylum Mollusca; class Bivalvia; order Pterioida; family Pteriidae; genus Pinctada; species Pinctada fucata. The sequence continues at coordinate 64,072,092 of AP027103.1, read as the reverse complement.
ACCAATGGGAAGTTGCTCCAAACCCCGGCGGGACCCCAACAAATTTTTTTTCCTTATTAGCTCACCTGAGCCAAAGGCTCTAGTGAGCTATTGTCATAGCAATCCGTCCGGCGTCCGTCGTCCGTCGTCTGTCGTGTGTCGTCCGTCGTCTGTCTGTCGTAAACTTTTCACATTTTCAACTTCTTCTCAAGAATGGCTTAAGGGATTTTGATGAAACTTGGTAGGTATAAAGTACTAATGATCCCCTACAAGTGTTGTTGTTTGTCGTCCGGATCCCTCAACAGGTGGCGCCACCACAGGCAAAAGTAGGTCACGGGGGGTACCCTCCCTTGACAAACTTCTTCTTCAGAACGGAAGCACGTATCGACAAACCGAAAGCATCAGGATGATCTACAGAGATGTCTTAAGAAGTGTTGTTATTTTTGGTTCCACTCCGAAGTCAAATTTTTGACGCTTTTTTGACGTCTCTTCGGACTTAGTCAGAAATGCAAATTTTTGCACTATTTCTTTAAATAACTCAATAAGTGTATGATTTTACACACTCATTTACTGCATATTTATCATATATAACTTACTAAATGCTTTGATATGTATTTTATGCTTAAATTTTATTTTTTTAATTTTTTATGATTTTTTTTCTTATGTAAAAAGGAAGGGGGGGGGGTTGATTTTCATACATTTTCTGCTTCTTTTCTATAACCACTCTTCAGATTGTCATGACATTTTGTAGGTATGAGGTACTCATGCATGGTACCCTTCAAGTGAAAGAATTTTGTCAAGATATCCACTTTTGGATTTTTAAGGAATATTTTTTAAGATTGTACATAGGTATAATGTATGTTTTCCATGCCCAATGGACCAATGGGAAGTTGCTCCAAACCCCGGCGGGACCCCAACAAATTTTTTTTCCTTATTAGCTCACCTGAGCCAAAGGCTCTAGTGAGCTATTGTCATAGCAATCCGTCCGGCGTCCGTCGTCCGTCGTCTGTCGTGTGTCGTGTGTCGTCCGTCGTCTGTCTGTCGTAAACTTTTCACATTTTCAACTTCTTCTCAAGAATGGCTTAAGGGATTTTGATGAAACTTGGTAGGTATAAAGTACTAATGATCCCCTACAAGTGTTGTTGTTTGTCGTCCGGATCCCTCAACAGGTGGCGCCACCACAGGCAAAAGTAGGTCACGGGGGGTACCCTCCCTTGACAAACTTCTTCTTCAGAACAGAAGCACGTATCGACAAACCGAAAGCATCAGGATGATCTACAGAGATGTCTTAAGAAGTGTTGTTATTTTTGGTTCCACTCCGAAGTCAAATTTTTGACGCTTTTTTGACGTCTCTTCGGACTTAGTCAGAAATGCAAATTTTTGCACTATTTCTTTAAATAACTCAATAAGTGTATGATTTTACACACTCATTTACTGCATATTTATCATATATAACTTACTAAATGCTTTGATATGTATTTTATGCTTAAATTTTATTTTTTTAATTTTTTATGATTTTTTTTCTTATGTAAAAAGGAAGGGGGGGGGGTTGATTTTCATACATTTTCTGCTTCTTTTCTATAACCACTCTTCAGATTGTCATGACATTTTGTAGGTATGAGGTACTCATGCATGGTACCCTTCAAGTGAAAGAATTTTGTCAAGATATCCACTTTTGGATTTTTAAGGAATATTTTTTAAGATTGTACATAGGTATAATGTATGTTTTCCATGCCCAATGGACCAATGGGAAGTTGCTCCAAACCCCGGCGGGACCCCAACAAATTTTTTTTCCTTATTAGCTCACCTGAGCCAAAGGCTCTAGTGAGCTATTGTCATAGCAATCCGTCCGGCGTCCGTCGTCCGTCGTCTGTCGTGTGTCGTCCGTCGTCTGTCTGTCGTAAACTTTTCACATTTTCAACTTCTTCTCAAGAATGGCTTAAGGGATTTTGATGAAACTTGGTAGGTATAAAGTACTAATGATCCCCTACAAGTGTTGTTGTTTGTCGTCCGGATCCCTCAACAGGTGGCGCCACCACAGGCAAAAGTAGGTCACGGGGGGTACCCTCCCTTGACAAACTTCTTCTTCAGAACGGAAGCACGTATCGACAAACCGAAAGCATCAGGATGATCTACAGAGATGTCTTAAGAAGTGTTGTTATTTTTGGTTCCACTCCGAAGTCAAATTTTTGACGCTTTTTTGACGTCTCTTCGGACTTAGTCAGAAATGCAAATTTTTGCACTATTTCTTTAAATAACTCAATAAGTGTATGATTTTACACACTCATTTACTGCATATTTATCATATATAACTTACTAAATGCTTTGATATGTATTTTATGCTTAAATTTTATTTTTTTAATTTTTTATGATTTTTTTTCTTATGTAAAAAGGAAGGGGGGGGGGGTTGATTTTCATACATTTTCTGCTTCTTTTCTATAACCACTCTTCAGATTGTCATGACATTTTGTAGGTATGAGGTACTCATGCATGGTACCCTTCAAGTGAAAGAATTTTGTCAAGATATCCACTTTTGGATTTTTAAGGAATATTTTTTAAGATTGTACATAGGTATAATGTATGTTTTCCATGCCCAATGGACCAATGGGAAGTTGCTCCAAACCCCGGCGGGACCCCAACAAATTTTTTTTCCTTATTAGCTCACCTGAGCCAAAGGCTCTAGTGAGCTATTGTCATAGCAATCCGTCCGGCGTCCGTCGTCCGTCGTCTGTCGTGTGTCGTCCGTCGTCTGTCTGTCGTAAACTTTTCACATTTTCAACTTCTTCTCAAGAATGGCTTAAGGGATTTTGATGAAACTTGGTAGGTATAAAGTACTAATGATCCCCTACAAGTGTTGTTGTTTGTCGTCCGGATCCCTCAACAGGTGGCGCCACCACAGGCAAAAGTAGGTCACGGGGGGTACCCTCCCTTGACAAACTTCTTCTTCAGAACGGAAGCACGTATCGACAAACCGAAAGCATCAGGATGATCTACAGAGATGTCTTAAGAAGTGTTGTTATTTTTGGTTCCACTCCGAAGTCAAATTTTTGACGCTTTTTTGACGTCTCTTCGGACTTAGTCAGAAATGCAAATTTTTGCACTATTTCTTTAAATAACTCAATAAGTGTATGATTTTACACACTCATTTACTGCATATTTATCATATATAACTTACTAAATGCTTTGATATGTATTTTATGCTTAAATTTTATTTTTTTAATTTTTTATGATTTTTTTTCTTATGTAAAAAGGAAGGGGGGGGGGGTTGATTTTCATACATTTTCTGCTTCTTTTCTATAACCACTCTTCAGATTGTCATGACATTTTGTAGGTATGAGGTACTCATGCATGGTACCCTTCAAGTGAAAGAATTTTGTCAAGATATCCACTTTTGGATTTTTAAGGAATATTTTTTAAGATTGTACATAGGTATAATGTATGTTTTCCATGCCCAATGGACCAATGGGAAGTTGCTCCAAACCCCGGCGGGACCCCAACAAATTTTTTTTCCTTATTAGCTCACCTGAGCCAAAGGCTCTAGTGAGCTATTGTCATAGCAATCCGTCCGGCGTCCGTCGTCCGTCGTCTGTCGTGTGTCGTGTGTCGTCCGTCGTCTGTCTGTCGTAAACTTTTCACATTTTCAACTTCTTCTCAAGAATGGCTTAAGGGATTTTGATGAAACTTGGTAGGTATAAAGTACTAATGATCCCCTACAAGTGTTGTTGTTTGTCGTCCGGATCCCTCAACAGGTGGCGCCACCACAGGCAAAAGTAGGTCACGGGGGGTACCCTCCCTTGACAAACTTCTTCTTCAGAACGGAAGCACGTATCGACAAACCGAAAGCATCAGGATGATCTACAGAGATGTCTTAAGAAGTGTTGTTATTTTTGGTTCCACTCCGAAGTCAAATTTTTGACGCTTTTTTGACGTCTCTTCGGACTTAGTCAGAAATGCAAATTTTTGCACTATTTCTTTAAATAACTCAATAAGTGTATGATTTTACACACTCATTTACTGCATATTTATCATATATAACTTACTAAATGCTTTGATATGTATTTTATGCTTAAATTTTATTTTTTTAATTTTTTATGATTTTTTTTCTTATGTAAAAAGGAAGGGGGGGGGGGTTGATTTTCATACATTTTCTGCTTCTTTTCTATAACCACTCTTCAGATTGTCATGACATTTTGTAGGTATGAGGTACTCATGCATGGTACCCTTCAAGTGAAAGAATTTTGTCAAGATATCCACTTTTGGATTTTTAAGGAATATTTTTTAAGATTGTACATAGGTATAATGTATGTTTTCCATGCCCAATGGACCAATGGGAAGTTGCTCCAAACCCCGGCGGGACCCCAACAAATTTTTTTTCCTTATTAGCTCACCTGAGCCAAAGGCTCTAGTGAGCTATTGTCATAGCAATCCGTCCGGCGTCCGTCGTCCGTCGTCTGTCGTGTGTCGTGTGTCGTCCGTCGTCTGTCTGTCGTAAACTTTTCACATTTTCAACTTCTTCTCAAGAATGGCTTAAGGGATTTTGATGAAACTTGGTAGGTATAAAGTACTAATGATCCCCTACAAGTGTTGTTGTTTGTCGTCCGGATCCCTCAACAGGTGGCGCCACCACAGGCAAAAGTAGGTCACGGGGGGTACCCTCCCTTGACAAACTTCTTCTTCAGAACGGAAGCACGTATCGACAAACCGAAAGCATCAGGATGATCTACAGAGATGTCTTAAGAAGTGTTGTTATTTTTGGTTCCACTCCGAAGTCAAATTTTTGACGCTTTTTTGACGTCTCTTCGGACTTAGTCAGAAATGCAAATTTTTGCACTATTTCTTTAAATAACTCAATAAGTGTATGATTTTACACACTCATTTACTGCATATTTATCATATATAACTTACTAAATGCTTTGATATGTATTTTATGCTTAAATTTTATTTTTTTAATTTTTTATGATTTTTTTTCTTATGTAAAAAGGAAGGGGGGGGGGGGTTGATTTTCATACATTTTCTGCTTCTTTTCTATAACCACTCTTCAGATTGTCATGACATTTTGTAGGTATGAGGTACTCATGCATGGTACCCTTCAAGTGAAAGAATTTTGTCAAGATATCCACTTTTGGATTTTTAAGGAATATTTTTTAAGATTGTACATAGGTATAATGTATGTTTTCCATGCCCAATGGACCAATGGGAAGTTGCTCCAAACCCCGGCGGGACCCCAACAAATTTTTTTTCCTTATTAGCTCACCTGAGCCAAAGGCTCTAGTGAGCTATTGTCATAGCAATCCGTCCGGCGTCCGTCGTCCGTCGTCTGTCGTGTGTCGTGTGTCGTCCGTCGTCTGTCTGTCGTAAACTTTTCACATTTTCAACTTCTTCTCAAGAATGGCTTAAGGGATTTTGATGAAACTTGGTAGGTATAAAGTACTAATGATCCCCTACAAGTGTTGTTGTTTGTCGTCCGGATCCCTCAACAGGTGGCGCCACCACAGGCAAAAGTAGGTCACGGGGGGTACCCTCCCTTGACAAACTTCTTCTTCAGAACGGAAGCACGTATCGACAAACCGAAAGCATCAGGATGATCTACAGAGATGTCTTAAGAAGTGTTGTTATTTTTGGTTCCACTCCGAAGTCAAATTTTTGACGCTTTTTTGACGTCTCTTCGGACTTAGTCAGAAATGCAAATTTTTGCACTATTTCTTTAAATAACTCAATAAGTGTATGATTTTACACACTCATTTACTGCATATTTATCATATATAACTTACTAAATGCTTTGATATGTATTTTATGCTTAAATTTTATTTTTTTAATTTTTTATGATTTTTTTTCTTATGTAAAAAGGAAGGGGGGGGGGTTGATTTTCATACATTTTCTGCTTCTTTTCTATAACCACTCTTCAGATTGTCATGACATTTTGTAGGTATGAGGTACTCATGCATGGTACCCTTCAAGTGAAAGAATTTTGTCAAGATATCCACTTTTGGATTTTTAAGGAATATTTTTTAAGATTGTACATAGGTATAATGTATGTTTTCCATGCCCAATGGACCAATGGGAAGTTGCTCCAAACCCCGGCGGGACCCCAACAAATTTTTTTTCCTTATTAGCTCACCTGAGCCAAAGGCTCTAGTGAGCTATTGTCATAGCAATCCGTCCGGCGTCCGTCGTCCGTCGTCTGTCGTGTGTCGTGTGTCGTCCGTCGTCTGTCTGTCGTAAACTTTTCACATTTTCAACTTCTTCTCAAGAATGGCTTAAGGGATTTTGATGAAACTTGGTAGGTATAAAGTACTAATGATCCCCTACAAGTGTTGTTGTTTGTCGTCCGGATCCCTCAACAGGTGGCGCCACCACAGGCAAAAGTAGGTCACGGGGGGTACCCTCCCTTGACAAACTTCTTCTTCAGAACGGAAGCACGTATCGACAAACCGAAAGCATCAGGATGATCTACAGAGATGTCTTAAGAAGTGTTGTTATTTTTGGTTCCACTCCGAAGTCAAATTTTTGACGCTTTTTTGACGTCTCTTCGGACTTAGTCAGAAATGCAAATTTTTGCACTATTTCTTTAAATAACTCAATAAGTGTATGATTTTACACACTCATTTACTGCATATTTATCATATATAACTTACTAAATGCTTTGATATGTATTTTATGCTTAAATTTTATTTTTTTAATTTTTTATGATTTTTTTTCTTATGTAAAAAGGAAGGGGGGGGGGTTGATTTTCATACATTTTCTGCTTCTTTTCTATAACCACTCTTCAGATTGTCATGACATTTTGTAGGTATGAGGTACTCATGCATGGTACCCTTCAAGTGAAAGAATTTTGTCAAGATATCCACTTTTGGATTTTTAAGGAATATTTTTTAAGATTGTACATAGGTATAATGTATGTTTTCCATGCCCAATGGACCAATGGGAAGTTGCTCCAAACCCCGGCGGGACCCCAACAAATTTTTTTTCCTTATTAGCTCACCTGAGCCAAAGGCTCTAGTGAGCTATTGTCATAGCAATCCGTCCGGCGTCCGTCGTCCGTCGTCTGTCGTGTGTCGTGTGTCGTCCGTCGTCTGTCTGTCGTAAACTTTTCACATTTTCAACTTCTTCTCAAGAATGGCTTAAGGGATTTTGATGAAACTTGGTAGGTATAAAGTACTAATGATCCCCTACAAGTGTTGTTGTTTGTCGTCCGGATCCCTCAACAGGTGGCGCCACCACAGGCAAAAGTAGGTCACGGGGGGTACCCTCCCTTGACAAACTTCTTCTTCAGAACGGAAGCACGTATCGACAAACCGAAAGCATCAGGATGATCTACAGAGATGTCTTAAGAAGTGTTGTTATTTTTGGTTCCACTCCGAAGTCAAATTTTTGACGCTTTTTTGACGTCTCTTCGGACTTAGTCAGAAATGCAAATTTTTGCACTATTTCTTTAAATAACTCAATAAGTGTATGATTTTACACACTCATTTACTGCATATTTATCATATATAACTTACTAAATGCTTTGATATGTATTTTATGCTTAAATTTTATTTTTTTAATTTTTTATGATTTTTTTTCTTATGTAAAAAGGAAGGGGGGGGGGGGGTTGATTTTCATACATTTTCTGCTTCTTTTCTATAACCACTCTTCAGATTGTCATGACATTTTGTAGGTATGAGGTACTCATGCATGGTACCCTTCAAGTGAAAGAATTTTGTCAAGATATCCACTTTTGGATTTTTAAGGAATATTTTTTAAGATTGTACATAGGTATAATGTATGTTTTCCATGCCCAATGGACCAATGGGAAGTTGCTCCAAACCCCGGCGGGACCCCAACAAATTTTTTTTCCTTATTAGCTCACCTGAGCCAAAGGCTCTAGTGAGCTATTGTCATAGCAATCCGTCCGGCGTCCGTCGTCCGTCGTCTGTCGTGTGTCGTGTGTCGTCCGTCGTCTGTCTGTCGTAAACTTTTCACATTTTCAACTTCTTCTCAAGAATGGCTTAAGGGATTTTGATGAAACTTGGTAGGTATAAAGTACTAATGATCCCCTACAAGTGTTGTTGTTTGTCGTCCGGATCCCTCAACAGGTGGCGCCACCACAGGCAAAAGTAGGTCACGGGGGGTACCCTCCCTTGACAAACTTCTTCTTCAGAACGGAAGCACGTATCGACAAACCGAAAGCATCAGGATGATCTACAGAGATGTCTTAAGAAGTGTTGTTATTTTTGGTTCCACTCCGAAGTCAAATTTTTGACGCTTTTTTGACGTCTCTTCGGACTTAGTCAGAAATGCAAATTTTTGCACTATTTCTTTAAATAACTCAATAAGTGTATGATTTTACACACTCATTTACTGCATATTTATCATATATAACTTACTAAATGCTTTGATATGTATTTTATGCTTAAATTTTATTTTTTTAATTTTTTATGATTTTTTTTCTTATGTAAAAAGGAAGGGGGGGGGGTTGATTTTCATACATTTTCTGCTTCTTTTCTATAACCACTCTTCAGATTGTCATGACATTTTGTAGGTATGAGGTACTCATGCATGGTACCCTTCAAGTGAAAGAATTTTGTCAAGATATCCACTTTTGGATTTTTAAGGAATATTTTTTAAGATTGTACATAGGTATAATGTATGTTTTCCATGCCCAATGGACCAATGGGAAGTTGCTCCAAACCCCGGCGGGACCCCAACAAATTTTTTTTCCTTATTAGCTCACCTGAGCCAAAGGCTCTAGTGAGCTATTGTCATAGCAATCCGTCCGGCGTCCGTCGTCCGTCGTCTGTCGTGTGTCGTGTGTCGTCCGTCGTCTGTCTGTCGTAAACTTTTCACATTTTCAACTTCTTCTCAAGAATGGCTTAAGGGATTTTGATGAAACTTGGTAGGTATAAAGTACTAATGATCCCCTACAAGTGTTGTTGTTTGTCGTCCGGATCCCTCAACAGGTGGCGCCACCACAGGCAAAAGTAGGTCACGGGGGGTACCCTCCCTTGACAAACTTCTTCTTCAGAACGGAAGCACGTATCGACAAACCGAAAGCATCAGGATGATCTACAGAGATGTCTTAAGAAGTGTTGTTATTTTTGGTTCCACTCCGAAGTCAAATTTTTGACGCTTTTTTGACGTCTCTTCGGACTTAGTCAGAAATGCAAATTTTTGCACTATTTCTTTAAATAACTCAATAAGTGTATGATTTTACACACTCATTTACTGCATATTTATCATATATAACTTACTAAATGCTTTGATATGTATTTTATGCTTAAATTTTATTTTTTTAATTTTTTATGATTTTTTTTCTTATGTAAAAAGGAAGGGGGGGGGGTTGATTTTCATACATTTTCTGCTTCTTTTCTATAACCACTCTTCAGATTGTCATGACATTTTGTAGGTATGAGGTACTCATGCATGGTACCCTTCAAGTGAAAGAATTTTGTCAAGATATCCACTTTTGGATTTTTAAGGAATATTTTTTAAGATTGTACATAGGTATAATGTATGTTTTCCATGCCCAATGGACCAATGGGAAGTTGCTCCAAACCCCGGCGGGACCCCAACAAATTTTTTTTCCTTATTAGCTCACCTGAGCCAAAGGCTCTAGTGAGCTATTGTCATAGCAATCCGTCCGGCGTCCGTCGTCCGTCGTCTGTCGTGTGTCGTGTGTCGTCCGTCGTCTGTCTGTCGTAAACTTTTCACATTTTCAACTTCTTCTCAAGAATGGCTTAAGGGATTTTGATGAAACTTGGTAGGTATAAAGTACTAATGATCCCCTACAAGTGTTGTTGTTTGTCGTCCGGATCCCTCAACAGGTGGCGCCACCACAGGCAAAAGTAGGTCACGGGGGGTACCCTCCCTTGACAAACTTCTTCTTCAGAACGGAAGCACGTATCGACAAACCGAAAGCATCAGGATGATCTACAGAGATGTCTTAAGAAGTGTTGTTATTTTTGGTTCCACTCCGAAGTCAAATTTTTGACGCTTTTTTGACGTCTCTTCGGACTTAGTCAGAAATGCAAATTTTTGCACTATTTCTTTAAATAACTCAATAAGTGTATGATTTTACACACTCATTTACTGCATATTTATCATATATAACTTACTAAATGCTTTGATATGTATTTTATGCTTAAATTTTATTTTTTTAATTTTTTATGATTTTTTAGCTCACCTGAGCCATAGGCTCAAAGTGAGCTATTGTCATAGCGTGGCGTCCGTCGTCCGTTGTCGTCCGTCGTCGTCCGTCGTAAACTTTTCAACATTTTCGACTTCTTCTCCAGAACCACTGAAAAGATTTGCATGAAACTTGGTAGAAATGAAGTACTCATGGTCCCCTACAAGTGTTGTTGTTTTTCGTCCGGATCCATCAACAGGTGGCGCCACCAGAGGCAAAAGTAGGTCACAGGGGGTACCCTCCTTTGACAAACTTCTTCTTCAGAACGGAGGCACGTATCGACAAACCGAAAGCATCAGGATGAACTAGAGAGATGTCTTAAGAAGTGTTGTTGTTTTTGGTTCCACTCCGAAGTCAAATTTTTGACGCGTTTTTGACGTCTTTTCGGACTTCGTCAGAAATGCACATTTTTGCACTATTTCTTTAAATAACTCAATAAGTGTATGATTTTACACATTCATTTACTGCATATTTATCATATTTAAGTTACTAAATGCTTTGATAAGTATTTTATTCTAAAATTTAGATTTTTTGATTTTTTATTAATTTTTTTCTTATGTGAAAAGGAAGGGGGGGGGGGGGTGATTTTCATACATATTCAACTTCTTCTCTAGAACCACTGAAAAGATTTTCATGAAACTTGGTAGGAATGAAGTACTCATGGTCCCCTACAAGTGATGTTGTTTTTCGTCCAGATCAATCAACAGGTGGCGCCACCAGAGGCAAAAGTAGGTCACAGGGGGTACCCTCCTTTGACAAACTTCTTCTTCAGAACGAAAGCACGTATCGACAAACTGAAAGCATCAGAATGATCTAGAGAGATGTCTTAAGAAGTGTTGTTGTTTTTGGTTCCACTCGGAAGTCAAATTTTTGACGCGTTTTTGACGTCTTTTCGGACTCTGTCGGAAATGCACATTTTTGCACTATTTCTTTAAATAACTCAATATGTGTATGGTTTTACACATTCATTTACTACAAATTCATCACATTTAAGTTACTTAATGCTTTGATATGTATTACATACTGAAATTTTAATTTTTTGATTTTTTATGAATTATTTTCTTATGTGAAAAGGAAAGGGGGGGGTAATTTTCATACATATTCAACTTCTTCTCCAGAACTGCTGAACATATTTTTATTAGTATTTTTTCAATCATGAATAGATATGTTTACTGTGAACATGGACCCAAGGCTTGTAAGTTCAAGTTCTGGTACCCTGGTAACTTTAGTTTCGTATAAGTTGGTACATGTTCATGTATGCAAGAGTTGTCTTTCTTTAATATAGATTTATGTTTCTGAGGTTTAAATTTTTGGATTATCGATTCATTTGAATGTTATATATTTTGAATTATTAGATAGGTATGGAAAAGGAAACTAAATTATTTTAAAAAGATGAATAAGTATTTTCAAATTTATCTTGTGAAGACTTAGATATACAACTATGAAATTACAATATTGAGAGCAGCTCAAAATATTAATGTAAGAACAGATCAATTTTATCAATAACACAGTGAAAGGATGGGGAGGGGGTCTGTTATTTTGCTTTAGCTTCTGTATAACTATCTCCCTCGGGTTACTTAGATTACTCAAGAAGAAGGGGGGATGATTTTCATACATATTCAACTTCTTCTCCAGAACCACTGAACAGATTTTCGTTAAACTTCGTAGGAAAGAAGAAATCATGGTCCCCTACAAGTATTGTTGTTTTTAGCTCACCTGAGCGAAGCTCAAGTGAGCTATTGTCAAAGCGCGTCGTTCGTCCGTCCGTCCGACGTAAACTTTTAACATTTTCGATATCTTTTCGGCAACCGCTGCACAGAATTTCACGAAATTTCACAGGAAGCAAGTACTCAATGCCCTCTATCAAATTTGTGTTTTTCAAGCCGATCGGAAATCCAAGATGGCCGCCACAGGCTCTGATTGGCTGACACATTTTTGACTTCTCTTCTGAAACTGCGTCACAGAATTTCATGAAACTTCACAGGAAGCAAGTACTCAATGCCCTCTACCAAGTTTGTGTTTTTTGAGCCGATCGGAAATCCAAGATGGCCGCCACAGGCTCTGATTGGCTGACACATTTTTGACTTCTCCTCCGAAACTGCTGCACAGAATTTCATGAAACTTCACAGGAAGCAAGTACTCAATGCCTTCTACCAAGTTTGTGTTTTTGGAGCCGATTGGAAATCCAAGATGGCCGCCACAGGCTCTAATTGGCTGACACATTCTCGACTTCTCCTCTGAAACCGCTGCACAGAATTTCATGAAACTTCACGGGAAGCAACTACTCAATGCCCTCTACCAAATTGTGTTTTTCAAGCCAATCGGAAATCCAAGATGGCTGCCACAGGCTCTGATTGGCTGACACATTTTCAACTTCTCTTCTATAACCACTGCACAGAATATCATGAAACTTCATAGGAAGCAAGTACTCAATGCCCTCTACTAAGTTTGTGTTTTTCGAGCCAATCGGAAATCCAAGATGGCTGCCACAGACTCTGATTGACTGACACATTTTCGACTTCTCCTCTCAAACGGCTGCATAGAATTTCACAAACCTTCACAGGAAGCAAGTACTGATTGCTCTCTACCAAGTTTGTGTTTTTCGAGCTGATCAGAAATCCAAGATGGCCGCCACAGGCTCTGATTGGCTGACAAATTTTCGACTTCTCCTCTGAAACCGCTGCGCAGAATTTCATGAAACTTCACAGGATGCAAGTACTCATACCCTCTATCAAGTTTGCGTTTTTGGAGCCTATCGGAAATTCAAGATGGCCGCCACAGGCTCTTATTGGCTGACACATTTTCAACTTCTCCTCTAAAACTGCTTCACAGAATTTCTTGAAACTTCACAGGACCCAAGTACTAATTGCCCTCTACTTAGTTTGTGTTTTTCGAGCCGATTGGAAATCCAAGATGTCCTCTATAGGCTCTATTTGAATGACACATTTTTGACTTATCCTCTTAAACTACTGCACAGAATGTCACTGAACTTTACAGGAAGTAACTTGTACACCTTGTCCTTCTCAAAGCTTCACTAAAAGCGATTTCCTTCAGGTCTTGACTTTGATTCAAAACATACATACAGTCTCCTCAGGTGAGCGATGTGGCCCCCTTGGGCCTCTTGTTTAAAGGGGGGATTTGGTTGTTTGTTTTCTTTTCTTTTTGTTTTGATTTGTTTCAATTTCTTCGTTTGGTTTTTTTTCTTGATATTGTTTTTTTTTTTGCCTTTTTATTGTTTCATTAGTTCTGCCATTTTATTCTAGATAATCATATTTGCTATCGAATATACAAGTCTGTAATTGGGAGAGTATCTTCACGTTTTTTTTTAATGGAGCATGGAGACCAGGGACGTATATAAAGTAATTTTGGAGACGTAGAATAAATTTTTTGTACTTCGTTTCTAGAATTTTTGTCATCTTCTCGGAGCGAAACTTGCTGAACCGATGACGGATGGAGAATATGCCTTCTTGAATCACGAGACAACATTAATTGGTAAGACTCTATATTCAATGACCATAACGACAAATTGAAGATAAAACTATACATGTTTAATCACAAGGATATCCGAAATGCTCGCTTTAAACTCACATGGGAAAGTTTAATTTATCTTAATTGGTAAAAGAAATACCTATTGTTTCCTGGATGTGGGCATTCCGAGAATATTCCGGGAAGACACCCACACGATGTATAATAAGTACATGTACTTAATCATACAGTATAATTAAAATAAAAGTACGTTACATGTACAACTCGGCCACCTTGATTTTCAAGGTCAAGCTCAAGGTTACTGTGGACTTGGGCTTAAACTCCTTATGAACAGCGTAGAAGACAAAGCATAGAAACATTTAAATCCTTCCACAAATGTATAAATAGCATAAATTATATAGAACATGCAGTTGCGAGGGGATACTATTATGCTTGTGCTACTTTTATTTCATTGGCATAGCTGACAGGTTTTTCTTTCGTCTTCTAGCACCCATGGATCATTTTTTCATTGGCGTCACCGACATGTTCGTAGAGGATAACTGGGCGTATTTGTCCAACAGAAACCAAGTACAAGTAAAGCCCCCTTCACACTTTCACGGATCGGGCCACGGATGACTACAGATCGAGGTAAATTTCGCATCTGTAGCAATTCGTAGCAATTTGTAGCTCGAGTCGGCGTGATTCTTGGCCAGTCGTAGCAATCCGTACCTACATGTACGTTGTATCCGTAGTGCTCAATCCGTACATGTATATCCGTAGCAATCCGTGAGAGCCAATAGAATTTTTGAACATGTTCTTCATTTTCTACGACTCCGCTACGGATGATCTTGTCGTAGGGGAGTCGTAGCAATCCATAGGAAGTCGTAGCAATCCGCAAGGAGTCGTAGCAACCCATAGGACCATTTTTGTGACAAAAATAGCTCTACGTATATTTACGACTCCCCGATGGATTGCTACAACTCCCCTGCAGATTGCAACGACTTCCCTACGGATTGCTACGGATAGCCATGGATTCGAAAAGAAAAGGCTACGGACAGCTACGGATTTGGTCTTATATTAATTTCTTATGTGCCTTCTTTGATCAATATATGAGTTAATATACCTCAACTATTCGTTCAGGTAACGATATAATGACTTGTATAAAACCCAAATAATGTTACAAAACAAGCGAGACCGTCTTATTTTGAAAATATTGGATGTTAAAGTAAATAATTATGATTTAAAAATACATAGGAAATTCAAGTTAGTCCAACCAATCCGTACTGAAATCGTAGCTATCCATGAGCGAATCCATGAGCGAATCGTGGTTATCCGTACTCGAGTTGTGGCAATCCGTGGGTCTTCCGTACAAATCCATACTATCCACATCTATCCGTACGCGTGTCGTAACAATCCGCAGTAAAAGCAATACCTAACTATCTATAGCTATTCGCACTCGATTCGTATCAATCCGACAATCCGTAGCAATCCGTACTGGAGGTTCATCGAATATCATACTCGAACATCATAGATTTATTTTAAAGTTGTAGCGAAGTCGTGGCTCGATCCACAAAAGTGTGAAGGGGGCTTAACTTATTAGAATTTTCTCATCATGCTGAAATGAACATGAAGGATGAAAATAATTATTGTACATGCACATTCAAAATGTGATATATACATGTATCAGTACAGTATAAACAACCAATGTTACATATCTAACACTTTATTGATTCATGTATGTTGTAGCTATGCCGAAAAAAATACAATGTATATGATATGGATGTTTCTATTTTCATTTTAAGCCACTTAATAAAAAATGGTGTCCAAATGAGCCACAGGGAGGTATGGCAGAAAATTGCGTTTGCTTTGTGAATAGTTCGGGATGTCCAAACGGTACTTACTGGGCAGATTACTCGTGTACTTCACAACAATACTTTATCTGTGAAAAGTAAGTTCAAAAGACAGAAAAGCTAATCTGCTTCAACAAAGTAAATTTTCCTTTCCTTGACGGCAATGTTCCTAGACTGCCATCAAAGGGTATTTACATTTCTTAACTCACCAGGTACACTGAAAGCGTCGGTAAAGCTTTCACAACTCACGTTTCATATTTTTAGATAAGATATGACACAAAAACTATAAAAGAAAACTAAAATTTATCAAGGTTAACTTACTTGGAACTCTTTCAAAATGTTTTGACAATTCCAGTATCACAGAATATTTAATTTCTCCACCTTCACCATATTTAGCGTGCCGTCCGTCTGGCGTAAACTTTTTTTTACATTTTCGACTTCTCCTCTACTTTTTTTTACATTTTCGACTTCTCCTCAGCAATCGCTGCGAATAGTTTCACAAAGCCTTACAGAAGCAAGGACTTAAGGTCTTCTACCAAGTTTGTTTTTCGTGCCGATCGGTCAACAAATATGGCCGCCGAGGTCTCTGGTATTGGCTGACACATCTTCGACTTTTCCTCTGCAGCCACAGCACAGAATTTCACAAAACCTTACACAAGGGCGTAGGAGAAGGGGGCAGCGGGGGCGCTTGCCCCCTCCTCCTTTGGAATGTGGGAGGAGGGGGGCACAACCATGTTTAAAATAGCAACATTTTGTACCATAAATCTACACTTTTTCGGTCAATTTTAAATTTTTTTCTTTGGCTCGCTACCACTCGCCAGTTCTTTATAGACTTTCTGAACAATTTAGCTATTCTGATCCATCCTTTATACATATTACTTTATCAATGCACATGAAGACATTTAACTAAAACTGTATAGAATATTATTGCATGTACTTGTTAATGATAGATGGTATAGAAAGTATTTTCTGATAAGTCAATATTTTGCTAAAAAAAATTCCTGCCTCGCTACCGCTCGCCAGACATTTATTCATTTACTTAAAATTTAGAATTGCACTAGAAATGTTAAAATTTGTGCATACAGAACATGAAACACCCATATATTTCTTTAATTACCCCCCCCCCCCCCCCTTTGTTTGTTTGTTTGTTTTTTTATTGCTTGTTAGAAATTTTGGGATGTTGTGCCCCTCCACTTTTTCAGGCAGAGCTACGCCGTTGCTTACAGGAAGCAAGAACTTAAGGTCCTCTACTAACTTTGTGTTTTTCCTACCGATCGGTCAACAAATATGCATGGCCACCGATGGCTCTGACTAGCTGACACATTTTGAACTTCTCCTCTGCAACCACTGCACAGAATTTCACAAATCCTTACAGGGAGCAAGTAATCAATTAAGGTCCTCTACCAAGTAGTAAATCTACTTTATATGCATTTATTTTAGACCTATCATATGATCATTATTATAAATTATATGATGGTAATTTATTCTGGTCAAGAATAGACGTATATTTGGAGAACACTTCAACAGAAATTTTTCAATGCTCGCCACATGTTATGATATGGTGCACGGAAATTTTGTATCTGTCCGTGCACCATATCATAACATGTGGCGAGCATTGAAAAATTTCTGTTTAAGTGTTCTCCGAATACACGTCTATTCTTGACCAGAATAAATTACCATTGATTGATCATATAATTGATAATAATGACCATATGATAGGCCTAAAATAGATTCATATAAAGTAGATTTAGACAGTATTAACTTAGTTCAATCAAAGGGGATTTCCGTAGAACATATCATTTGTGTATCACGTGATACCCCACGGTGTACTTGCATAGTGTGTATTATTAGTTTGGTTGTAAGACCATTTCCTCGTTCCTTGAGACAGCGGTGTCTGCCTGTGTCGGTCTCGTTGATTTACATGATGTCTGCAGTATATAATTCTGATATGTAGATGATGTTTGATTTCCTTAATACATGTACTTGTATTTGACGAGCTAAACACTTTAGGAGTTCCGTAAATCCGTTGTCAAGTAAGAGAAACCATTCAACATGGACTTCAACAGGGCCACGACGGCAGAGTATTTCAGTGGCGGATCCAGCTTTTGAGTTAGGGGTGTAAAATTGGTGAATGGTCTGAGCATGCGCGGATCCAGCATTTTTGGTCAGAGGGGGTCCAAAATTGTAGAAGTCTACCTATCATGTAGGTATATTTCGGTGCACATCATAGGGAGGGGCAACGTGTGTACTAAGGATTGATTTTCGAGGGGGGGGGGTATTGTTAGCTCTCATTTCACGTTAATTTTTAGTCCCCTACCGGCAACGCCGAAGGGGACTCTTAGTTTCCTCTCAGTCTGTCTGTCCGTCTGTCCGTCCGTCTGTCCGAATATCAGTTCTCCGGACTTTTTTCTGCAACGGATGGAGATATTTAGATGAAATTTGATACACATCTTGGTCTTGGATAGTTACAGAGCAAGTTTGACTTTCGTCACGCTTGACCTATTTTTAGAGGAGTTATGCCCCTTGATGACTTGGAAAGTTCAGTTTTTGTCAGTTTTCCAGACTTTTTTCTGCAATAGATGGAGATATTCAGATGAAATTTGATACACAGCTTGGTCTTAGATAGTTACAGAGCAAGTTTGATTTTCGTCACACTTGACCTATTTTTCGAGGAGATATGCCCCTTGATGACTCGCAAAATTCAGTTTTTATCAGTTTTCCGGACTTTTTTCTCCAACGGATGAAGATATTCAGATGAAATTTGATGCACAGCTTGGTCTTGAATAGTAACAGAGCAAGTTTGACTTTTGTCACGCTTGACCTTTTTTTCAAGGAGTTATGCCCCTTGATGACTTGGAAAATTTAGTTTTGGTCAGTTTTCCAGACTTTCTTCTGCAACAAATAGAGATATTCAAGTGAAATTTGATACACAGCTTGGTCTTGGATAGTTACAGAGCAAGTTTGACTTTCGTCACGCTTTACCCATTTTTCGAGGAGTTAAACCCCTTGATGACTTGCAAAATTCAGTTTTTTTCAGTTTTCCAGACTTTTTACTGCAACAAATAGAGATATTCAGGTAAAATTTTATACTCAGCTTAGTCTTGGATAGTTACAGAGCAAGTCTGACTTTCGTCACGCTTTCAAGACCTCTTTTTCGAATCGATAAAGCAGATAAACCTCAGAACTGAGCTGCACAGACAGTAAGTTTAATTTAAAAAACTCATATATGTTTAATTGAAGAGTAATTCATAGGCAGAGTTGCAGGGCATAAATATATGCCGCCGGTAGGGGACTATATCGCTCAGCGATCATAACATTTTTATGAAGAATTCATTTGTCTTGATGCGATCGTTATGATTATTTATAACATTAAATGTTTTATTCCTTATATCGGCGAGCGGAGCGAGCCGCGAAAATTTTGATTAATTCACATTTTGTCTATATTTCATGAGAATAAATAGATAAGTAATTTTCCCAAATAATCTGACATCTTAAAATTACAAAACATTGAAAAAGATGAGGGAGGTTACATCCTATGAAGTAAGGGGCTATTGAAAATACGAGTTCATGAGACCCAAGACAGTAATATAAAATTATTTAGTTTACAAAGATTGAAAATAATTAAGGAATTTTGCAGAAAAAATAATTGTGTGTTTGTAAATAGCGAGCGAAGCGAGCAAAAAATTTTAGGTTTCAAAGCCTTTTTATGCATTTTTAATCCCCTTTCAATTAGAAATGGGCCAAAGTTGAACCCATCTCCAAAAATCTCCGGGGGTCCAGACCCGGTCGACCCCCGGTCCCCTCCCTCTGGATCCGCGCATGCTGAGGACCGCCTAGGTCCCAAGAGGGTCCCGGGCAGAGCCCTGTCAGGGGGACCAAGGGGGGGGGTTAATTTCAGCCTTTTAGGACCCATTTCGTGACTGTAATGGATTATAAGAATGGAAATTGTGCATTTGACAATTATATCAACTAACAAGTAGTTAATATTTACTAGTGTTTACTTGTTTTTAGATGAAATGTGATCGTTTTACTAGGGGGAGGGGTCTGTACGCCCCCTACGTCCCCTTTGAATCTTCAGTTGTATCTAATGCTTTGTATTTGTATTTCAGGCCTGCAAATGACCTGGGAAATGTTGGTGAAATATTAGGATAAAGCACGCAAGTTCTTATACATGGGATTTGCTAAAAAAAAAATATTATGTTTATATGAAAATATAATTAGAAATTAAGGTGTGTGTTTGTCAGGTTTTTTTTTCTCTCATTCTCTCCATTGAGATATTTTGAGGAAAAATGAAAACGATCAATGATTAATCATCATTTTCAATTTGTCCCCGACTGTATTATGTAGTGTCGTCCCCAAGTTATTCAATGCATTTTACTATTTTGTCAAAGATTCTAAGTAACATACAATGTGTTAGTCTATCAGACGAGATACTTTGACAACGGTAACGGCGGCCTCCCATTAGTACTTTTAATACGCAAAAGTGAAAGTGAAAGTAGAAATCCCTCATTCGTTGATTGAATCTAGCAGGTCGGGGAAACGTAAAAACGAGCTATTAAAGTTCGTTCTAGCTTTGAAAGCTCGATCGAGCTTAAAATACGTCTAAATTCGACAACGTTTATCGGTGACAGCCCTAAATATAACGATGGCGCATTCGCGCACTTGTTTAGTTAGACTCTTGGGCAAACAAAAAGTTTGTTCAAAACATAAAATCGATCTTTTACTGTTGCATTTCTAAATGCAGATGCACAATTTCAATGTAAACATCAGTCCAAACTCTCTGTATACACACAAAAACTCAATATTTTCAAATTTTCTTCTTAGTTCTAACTTCTATCCTCCATCGAATCTAGTTTCACTTTTCAGTTGCCCGGATGAAGATCGCTACGGAAGCAGGGACGGTTAAAAGATTAAAAACAGACGACGGTTTGATCGTTCCGGACTATTCACCGCTGACCGCTCCCGTCACTATCACTCACTATTGCTTGCACGAAATAAATTGATGTAAACCTTATGAGTTGTATTTGATCTTTTTGTTTATTTTCACCTTGTTAGTACATATCATCTTCCCGCCTCACCATCTCCACGAAATATTTAAATTAATTGAACTCGAAGTCCCCTATATAAAAAGTTTTTTTTATAAGATCATTACAAAGTTGAGGAACTTATTTGTTTGTGAAGATACTGACGAAGAGGCTTTCTTGTGAAACTTTAGAGGTATTTATGAATCTTTAATTGTGTTGTAGATTTTTTTTCTTAATTAATCAATTTTTTAAATTTAAGAAAAAAGATTATTATTGTGTTACTATTTCACATCAGTTTTTATGATTTTCTTTTTATAATGACGACCAGTCGTTAAATTTTAAATTTATTTATACCAGTTATTGAGGTTTGACATTGACCTTGAAACAAATATTTTGAATTCAAAATATAAAATATAAAAGAAATCCGTGAACGCTTTAAATTTGTCCTTGAGTTTAGAGATTGAAGATAAAAGCTATAATTCATTTTTCTTTAATTTATTTTACTTCAATTGTTTATGATTTTACTTTTATGCTCTGATAATCTGAGATTCTGAGGCATACATTTTTAACTTAATCCGTTTGTCAAATTTTTATTTATTTATTTTTATTTTATTTTATTTTTTTTGGGGGGGGGGGGTATTTAAATATTTTTTGTGTGGAAAAACTTTGACCTGGACCATAACTTTTGAATGGTAAGTGATAGGGCTTTCATAGTTCACACTAAGTGTTACCAATTTTATAAAAAAAAAATTTTATACTGACAAAGATCAAGAGGTGGGAATTCTATTTTTTCTTTTTTTTTTTTCATCTAAGATGGAAAGGAGATGCGGATGCAAAAGGCACATGGAATGGTCAGAAAACGACGATAGTTCTGTGAGAATAAACGGAAAAAAGATTAAAAAAGCAATTATAAATGAACTTGTCGAAAGAAAAGACCTCAGTGAAAAGGCAACATATCTGTGCAAGTCGTGTATAAAATATTGTGATGAAAACATTCTTCAATTAAAGGTTGCAGGTAATGATATTGTAACACAAATTAAAAATGGCAAAATAGGACAAGATTATTTATGCCAAATTGTTGAAGCCATTGGAGACAAGGAAAAAGAGAAAATACAAGAAGAAATGGAGAGTCTTAACTCGGTGAGTTTTAAAAACATTTTACAAACAGACCTACAAACTTATTTATCTACAAAGAACATCGTCATCTTGACATTTTTATTTTCAATTACTGGTGCCAGTTTTCAGTCTCCGAAGAAACAGCTAGTGCTCCTTGCCATTGCAATTGATTGCATATACCGCATTTTATTCCCAAAGTATGTAACATTTTTCTGTTTTATGTTCTCTGTCATAACTTACATCGCTAGTGGAAGCAAGGCAGTTGTTAGAATTATGTCCTCCTTAATACCATGTGGATCTTATGGAATTCTTCGTGATTTCTTGTCAAGTCTACGGAATGACGCCTGCAGCGTCACAGCGCCACCACAAGATAGAGATATTATCAGTTTCTTTGATAATAATCAAATAATATCCAAGAATTGGAACGTGAGATATGACTCAAAGTGCAAGGTATCCGTCATTACTACGTCAATTCACCTTTTACCCCCTGACGTCACCTACATTCAGTCGAAACGTCATCTGTCGCCCAAGGTATGGCTATACGACAATCTGAGCAGAGGTATTTCTGTTCAAAATATCAGACAAATTACAATTTCGTTGAATATAACATTCCAGAAGTACAGAGACATGTTTTTAAGCACTACATTAGATAAAGTATTTCATGAATTGCATGGAAAAGACATGTCTTTGCATAATCTATGCGATTATTCATATGTACCCAATTGCCACAAAGACGGGCAAACTAAAGTTTTTACCGGGAAACCTATATTCGTAAATCCATGTTCATACGATGCTGTGGAAGAAGTATTGAAAGTGATTCACGATGGGAACTGCGTTGGTGGTAGAGTTTGGTCCACAATAGGCTGTGATGGACTCCCATTCGTACTTGGTACTCGACTTATTAAAAAAAATACAAATTTGCAAGACATTTTACTCATACCGGGTCTCGGTCACTTTGAAATAAACATGGTGAAGTCATGCTTCAAACTGTTATGGAAAGTATGCATTGAAGAGGTGGCAAAAATGCTTGGTTTCAGGAGTTTAAGAGCATTATCAGCATGTCAGAATGCCAGTGACCACCATAAATCTATTCAAATACTTCAAATTGTGACATTGGCATTTTCTTCGGAATTAGTTAAGCCTTATGTAGAGCTATGTATCGCCAACAACGAAAATCCAACCATCAATGGTTATAGCAATTTTATCAGAAATTCTACAAATCCAAACTACAGATTCTTTGCCGAGGTCATTTTCACATACCTCTATGCCCTCTTCCTCTTTCGGGCTGGGATGAGAAGAAACAACTCTGAGGTCATGCTGGCAGGAAGGGTAAAGTTCTCACCTTTGTTCTTCGGGTTGAACAAAACATTTTATCAAGAAATAGAGATTAAAGATCTATTATGCAGAATTAACATGCCTGCAGAGGTCAAAGAATTTCAAAAAGACCACGAGACATTCTCTGTTTCTGGTGTCAACTCGAAGGGCGAAGGTGGGGACTTTATCCTAGAATCTAAAAATAGAAAGATTCAGAGAATGATGCCACCGGGATGTCCTGATGAGGAGAAATGGAAAGAAATCTGCATGAACGCAGATTCCCTAGATAAAGTAATTTTTGCTTTCAATTCGACAAAAACCCAATTAATTCACAATATAACATCTCATCTAGTGATATTTAATATGCGTTTGACAAAAATAATCCACGTTTTCTAAACACTGTCGTCCTCTCCTCACAACGATGCCTATGCATCTGGCATGCACCCAGTTGTCACACTCATTATGGGAACACCCTAGCCATGTCTCCT
Organism: Pinctada fucata; assembly: GCA_028142955.1. Taxonomy (NCBI): domain Eukaryota; kingdom Metazoa; phylum Mollusca; class Bivalvia; order Pterioida; family Pteriidae; genus Pinctada; species Pinctada fucata. The sequence goes on along the minus strand of AP027103.1, from coordinate 64,048,691 downwards.
TTCTTTTGTCTTTGGAATAATCCACCCCACATTTCTCGCATGTGTAGGTTTTTTTCGCACGCACCGTCGGAATTCTCCTCTTCCTTGGAGGAGGTGACGGAAATCCTGTCACACTTGCTGCCCTATTCTCTTCAGGAGCCTCGTCGGTAGATGTTTGGGCATCCCTTTTTCCAATTTTATCTGTAATTTTTTTTTCTTTAGTTTTTCAAAATGTCTTATGGTTCGATATAAAATGATTTTTCAGCAAATGTCCATATAAGGGCATTGTCCATATAAGGAAGTTAATCATATACATCAAAACCAAATCTGGTGTATATAATCCGTATGTTAAATTGAGGTAATCTCAAAGAAAGAGAATACTGATTCCATTTATAATATTTATATATATAGTTTCATCTGTTGAATTTTGAAATCCCTAATATTAAATACATGAATTCAACTTATTAAAATAACGTCATCACGTACCTTTTCCATCTTTTTGATTACATGTACTATCTGATTCTGATTCCCATGCATCCATTTGTCCATTTGTTTTGCATGCGATTTTTTTACCATCTTCGTCAATGATGCACAATGATATTTCAGCGCCCGTCATGGTGTGAAGTTGCTTGCACTGTTGAATTATAGAACTTTTATGATGAAAGTAATTATTTTTCAATCTTTTGAATCAATTAATTTATTTTCCTTTTGTGGTGTGTGTTACAGAAAAAAAAAATTGTCTATTTAAAAGTTTTATTCATATGTCGTAAACAAATTATAATCATCTTATTTCAAGGTAAGGGAAGTAGTACATGATATACTGGAGATATCAACCCCAACTGGACCAAGTCACTCGTTTAATTTTGATGTTGAAGTGACAGAATTGCGGAAGAAAATCTCTGAAAATGGATATCTGCTGCCAATGTCCGTCCAACCCCTCATGTCGATTGCAGGCAATAAATTAGATGAAGACCTTCTCAATTTTTCATCGGATTGCAAAGGAAATCGAGAATCATATCTTGAAGAGATCGCAGAAGGTACCAAAAAAAATTAAGATATGAAATAATGATATTAATGATGATGATATTAACTTATGTGAAAAAAAATCATATTTAAAAAATAATACACATAAGGTCATTCCAATCTCTATTTTCTGTTTATTGTCCAACCTTCACTCCAAAACCTACCTACTCGCTTACAAGATAAAAAAAAATTCCAGGGAATAAAAACTTGATAAAAGAAAAAATTTCAATAAATAAGATATGAAAGACCTTCTCAATTTTTATTACATTATCTAAAACATGTATGATTTCAGAAACGACTATTACCGGTAATCGATTTCGCAGATACACTTTGTATACTTATTGATTTTACATAAGAAAATCACAAGTGATGCTTTTTTATGTAAGTTTGCTAACCTAGGTGCGCGTGGACACTAAACATAAATAAAAGTTAAAATGTCATAATTTTGATTAATCTTGATTTCAATTTTGAAATTTATTTGTTGATTTATCAGGAAAAGAATTCGGAAAAACAAGCAAACTCCAACCCATCTTTATTACGGAAAAAGACAGAAAAGATTTTTATGCAATAGAACATCAAACAAAACAGACAATAGAGGGTATGATAAAAAACACAATCAGTGAAATTGAGAGACAAGGAGGGACAGCAACTGCGCATTATCTCAAAACTATATGGAATAGAGAGGTAATCCTTTATCTTTGAGAAATAAACGTTCTAATAAGTAATAATCATTACTAATATAGAATATAACATATGTATAAGTTTGCAATTTTTTTAATTTCAATTTTACATTGTGCACTATTGATTTAATTTAAAGGTCAAAACTGCAACGAAAAAGGTTTTTTTAACATTCTATAATGAGTGCATACAGGCTCTTGAGGATGCAACAGGACTTTCAGAAAACGGTATGTTATATTGAGTCTTTGCGGAACACAGAGTTTTTTCCCCTTACAGACAGTCTCTGACGTAAAACCATTGTGACGTCATGAAAATGGTATGGCAACGTCGATTTTATACCGTCATTCCCCGGACTTTTAGGACTGTTTCCCTAGAATTTGATGACATCACAATCAGTCTACGTCAGATACCGTCTCAAATGGGAAGTAACTCTGGTTTTCGAATACAGAATATAGAGATACTAATTAATATAAATATTTACCTTGTTTACCAACGTAGATGATCTCGTTGAAAATGTTTCATGTCTCTGCTTTGATGACTGAATATAATCAGATTTGACGGGCCCAGATTGGTGCTTTTTGGCCCTAGATGTTTGGCCTTTGTAATTTTTTCCGCGATTTTTGGGGGGAGGTTTGGTAATACAAACATCCTAAACAGAAATTATAATTAAATACTATCTTTTAAAATTCGTTTTAAATAAATTTTTGAATTAATAAAATATTGATTTCATTTTTGCAATTTTCGCCTCTTTCTTATTAAGAATGAATAAATATTACAGATAATGACGACGATGATGAAGATGAGGTAGAAGATTTATAGGGAAACAAGGACAGAACTTTGAAAAGAAAACAGACTCGGACAACCAAATCGAAGGTAATATTTCTTTTAAGTATATTTCAAATAATTTTATATCTAATCTTGATTTCTTAAAATTGAATAAAAAATAAATAAATAAAATTGATAATAAAAATAAATAACTAGAAAATAAGGCTACTGACCATATCGCCTACCTTGTCTTTACTAAAATCGTGCTTAAAATTCCTTATATAATGGACCTTGATTTAAATATTTCGTGGAGATGGTGAGGCGGGAAGATGATATGTACTAACAAGGTGAAAATAAACAAAAAGATCAAATACAACTCATAAGGTTTACATCAATTTATTTCGTGCAAGCAATAGTGAGTGATAGTGACGGGAGCGGTCAGCGGTGAATAGTCCGGAACGATCAAACCGTCGTCTGTTTTTAATCTTTTAACCGTCCCTGCTTCCGTAGCGATCTTCATCCGGGCAACTGAAAAGTGAAACTAGATTCGATGGAGGATAGAAGTTAGAACTAAGAAGAAAATTTGAAAATATTGAGTTTTTGTGTGTATACAGAGAGTTTGGACTGATGTTTACATTGAAATTGTGCATCTGCATTTAGAAATGCAACAGTAAAAGATCGATTTTATGTTTTGAACAAACTTTTTGTTTGCCCAAGAGTCTAACTAAACAAGTGCGCGAATGCGCCATCGTTATATTTAGGGCTGTCACCGATAAACGTTGTCGAATTTAGACGTATTTTAAGCTCGATCGAGCTTTCAAAGCTAGAACGAACTTTAATAGCTCGTTTTTACGTTTCCCCGACCTGTCTAGCATGTTTAAGTCGACCGAAAATAGCTTACAGTATGTTGACTGTCACTCACATTTATTCGATGACATGTTTAATGAGGATTTGGATAAAGTCATAGAAAAGGCAAAAGACAGAAATGTTGCTGCAGCTTTAGTCTGTAGTGTCACTGTGAGAGACTTTCCAAAAGTTCTTTACCTTGCAGAAAAACATCAGGATTTCGTTGTTCCGTGTTTGGGGATCCATCCTGTTCAGAAAGATGAGAAAGGTGAACAGATGTGCGTTAAACATACAGACTTATCAGAAGCATTATCATTGATAGAGAAACACAAAGATGTTATCGGTGCTGTGGGTGAAATAGGATTAGATTTTCAACCTAGGATAACTCCAACATCGGAAGAAAAAGACGTACAGAGGGCAGTATTGAAGGCACAAGTCGAGCTTGCTAACAAATTGAACATCCCCATTAATGTGCATTCTAGATCTGCAGGGAAACCAACCATAGATGCTTTGAAGGAACTGAAGCCTGCCAGTGTTTTGCTCCATGCATTTGACGGGAGACCTTCAGTAGCAATGGAAGGTGTAAAAGAGGGTTATTTTTTCTCGATTCCACCGTCTATCATACGATCAGAGCAGATGAAACTTGTGAAGCAGTTGCCAATAGAAAATATTGTACTTGAAACGGACAGCCCTGGATTAGGTCCAGTGAAAGGAGAGCGGAATGAACCATCGAATATTTCGGTATCATGTGATTATATAGCCAAAGTTAAGGGAATGAAAGTAGAAGATGTGATGAAAATAACTACAATGAACGCTATCAAGCTTTTTCCTAAGCTGAAGTCGTTTATTAACATTTGAAAAATAGTAATAAATGTAATTCATAATAAAAATTCTGTTTGAATAAGTATTGCAATTCATTACATCGAAACAAAATCTAGGATAAAACATTTTAAACAAATTTATATAGTTATTTATTACAGGAACATGAAATTTGGGGAAGAATAAAAATTGTGTATCCTGTATAGTTCTACTTTTCGATTTTTTTTGCCCCTTTTTGGGGCCGTTCTTCGGCCCCATTCCCAATCAGAAATAGTATCTTTTTTCCCAATTGTGGCTCTAAAATTTTCCAATCATATAGAGATGGAATAATAACTGAAATTAGTGAAATTTAGTGGTTCAAAAGTAGCAAATTTACTTATTATTTGCCATATTGTTGTAAGCATAAGAAATGAAATCTTATTTAATAAAAGAAAATTATCTGATTAAACATTCAATTTTGAACTTTTGATTATATAAACTGTCATTTAACTTTTGTATAAGTACTTCCCAAAATATTCCCAAACGTCTTTATTTTTCCCAGTTGCACGGGCCCCGACTCCATTCCCAAATTACTGAAAAAAATCACTGCTTAGTAACTTAGTTCGTTTGCACTACTTATCTGATTTCAAATAAGTAGTGCAAACGAACTAACAGCTTTCAATATGGCTAATAAGGACGATGTAACATCGTTGATTTTCTAGAACGAAATCATATCCATTCTGGACCGATAGATGGTAAATAATGGTAAATATGTTGTATAATCAGAAAGGAGCGTGGAATCTAGAACGAAATATCAATTTGAAGAGGTTATTCAGACGAGCAGCTAAGGCATCGATCGAAAGTGTTTCATAAGGGACATTATAGTTAAAGCTATTAGCGCTAAAATGTTGTAACAACAACGAGAAGTTTTTGCGGAAGTTAAGTCCAAAGACTAGAACCCGATTACTTCCTCTCATAATTGGTCTCGGTAGGAAAAATGGGATTTCCTCCTTGGATTATTTCTAACAGATGAGACAATTAAGGTAATACGAAGACCTTGTGCAATCAAAGAAAATCAACTATTTGCTCAATGAATTTCAGACTTCAGAGGAAAGAAAAAAAAAAGATAATAAACAGGCTAAAAGTCTATCCAAGCGCGGATCCAGAGGGGGGGGGGGGGGGGTTCCGGACCCCCCCCCCCCTGGAATTTGCCGTCAGTAATTCGCTTCCGCTCGCCAGAAATTACCTACATGTACGTTATTTTCAAATGATGCTGCGCTTTCCTACATACAACACATATGCATTGCACCTAGGTCAGTACTAAAGGGCACTAATGAAACTGAAAAAGACACGAATAGTGGATTTTATTCCAACTCTTGGAAAAAAAAATCGCTAGCTCGCTATCGCTCGCCATTTGTTGTATTTACATATTAGAACCGATAACCAATTTAATCAATTACTATCATTCAAAATTTTAAGCTGTTTGCTCGCCATTGCTCTCCAGTCACCAGTTATATTAATAATTAGAGACAGCTCTGACAATCATCAATCAATAACTTTATTTTCTTGCATTTGCGTTTTTTTTTTTTTTTTTTTTTTTTTTTTTTTTTTTTTTTTTTTTTTTATTTATTGTTTTTTTTTTTACTCTTAAAAAAATTCGGAGTTTAGGACCCCCCCCCCCCCCCCCCTGAAAAAATTCCTGGATCCGCCCATGCTATCAGACTGTTGAAGAAAAAAAATTACAATCAGAAGAACTGAAACGATTAAAAAGCAAATTGCTCACAGCATGCGATAAATACAAAGGCCAAACAAAAGAAAGAAAATATTTTTGTTTAGTTTACTCTACCCCCTATTTTGTGCTACCAACCAAACTTATTTTTTGCTACTTAAGGCACGGTCCATTTAATATTCAGGGGGGGGGGGGCGCTTGGGTTTTGTTTTTTTTTTATCAAAAAAAAAAAAATAATTTTGCTCTGAATTTTGATAAAAAAAAAATAAATTTGCTTATGGTATGACAGAAAAAAAAAATCTTGCATTTATTGGATTATTAAACCATTTTGAATCAGCAGGCAGCGTCACGTTTATTTCAGTAGTGTCACCTACATTGACTTTCAAATTTACAATGTGGAGATTATTCATATCTATGATTTTGTCATTCATGTTTCATTATCTCCGTCTGTATTTTTACTTTTTCCGTCTTATGCGCGTATATATTCCGTTCTTATCACTGTAGTGTTAATCTCTTGGACATTTTTGATACATCAAAACAAACGTCAGTATCACATGAAAAAAAAACTAAAGAAGCTATCTGTATCATTAAATAGAAAAATGCACATAGCGATCTATTTGAATTAGACTCGAAACCAAAGCGATCTGGATTCCGTTGATTCCATTTATGTTAACGGATTAATAAATTGAAAAATTCAGTTCAGAGCAGAGGACAAACAATACATCTAATGCAGTTGTCAATGCAAACAATCCGGTGTTGATTTATAGAATGCATATCGCTTCATATTGAGGATTGCCGTATCCTGACTTTATGTTCCGTTTTGATTACTAGCAGGTGTCAATGATTTTATTTTGTTTGTCTACTTTGTCTTGTATCAACAGTTTTTTTTTTATGAAAAACAAAATCAATCAAAAATCGATATTAGACTTAAAGCAAAATAAAATTCAGTCATGACACAAATTTACGTATTTTAGATGTAAGTCAAAACTCGAAGCTTGATTGCATGCGTAAGTTCGCTCTAGAAATCAGAGCACGGACCTTATGCAATTTGATGTTCATTTACAGATTCTTCTGTGTTACTTTCGCCCCTGCGTTTTGCGTCTTGTTTGTATCGTCGTCACACAGTGAAGTGGCTATTATACAAAGAATTGTGCGTTCCTCGAGACCCCTGGCTAACCTGACAAGTGGTAGGGTTGTGCGCACGCAATCCGGATAACTACACCATATGCTACTTGCATGACAGATGACCGTCCTAAGTGGGCACCGATTGCCCTTTGGTCTCGTTGGTTTACTATGTAGCCTTTTTGTGTTTAGTGTCTCGATGTCGTATTTGGTTTTCCTTGTCCTTTTTGCGTCTCTTTTTGTGCTTGTCTACTCTGTGTTTTCACATAAGGATGATTCGATGTTTTATTTTGGATGCTGCAACCGCGTTCTGTTAGAGATCCGCTCTTTTCTAATGGATTGAAAGTGAATGTCGTGGCTGAAATACTTGTCATGGTTTGCGTTTATAAAAGGGAATAGTTTTGGTATCTGGGTCATGTGCGTACATCCCCTCCCCTCCACCCTGCTAAATACTAACTAATTAGAAGGAATAGACCTTTACTCGCATCAGCATTACAAATTGGGATGCGATATATTACCTTCATGGTATTCCTGTGCATTCGCCTCTTTGTATCAAAAGGAAATAACTTCTATCGAAGTCGTGTTTAAAAACAAATTAAGATTTTTAAACTTAATTTGACACGAGACTAGAAAACGAGTCAACAGCATGCAAAAACCACAACTTGAACAAACAGATGGAGGTGACGAGAACAATTACATCAAAACGAACAACAAAAAAGGAAAAATGCCACCGACATTGTGCATTCTTCGAGACCTCTTCTTAAGGTATCCGATGTACAATAGGGCATTTTTCCATGCCTGGTAAGGTACTATAAACTATATATTTTCTGAAAGGTTATAATGCCCACTGCTTAGAAATAATAAGTTTGGGGCCAGAAAAATAAAGGGGAATAACTGATGAAGCATTTAAATTGTCTATTTTCTCTATTTAACATATGCAAAATAACAAAGTTGTACAAGAGTTTTTCCCCTTGATTTTTAAGACCTTGGAGTCTCATATCTGTACTCCGGGCATCATTACCTTTCAGAAAATATATAGTTTATAGTACCTTACCAGTCATAAAATTTACCATACTTTACAATGGAGATGATTAAAACGCTATGTAAAATGACTCTATTGTACAACGGATACCTTAATCGGAAAAGTCGGAGGGTTGTGCGAACGTAATCAACTACATTGTCTGCAACTTGCAATGCAGATGGCCGTCCTAAGTCGGCAACGGTTGTCCATTGATCTCGTTGGTTTATGTGTCACGGTCTTTTGCGTTTCATGTTTCTATATGTTGTGAGTTGGAGTTCCTTGTCCCTTTTGTGTCGTCTCTTTCTGTGAGTCTGCTCTGTGTTTTGGGGTTTTGCTGTGGATGCTACAACCGAATGTTGTTGAAGATTACGTCCTTTCATTGAATCATAAAGTACAACACTATTGTCCTTTTCTAAATTTCAATTCTGAATCATTAAAAGTGAGCACATGACTACTGTAGTCATGTGCTCACTTTTAATGATTCAGAATTGAAAGTTAGAAAAGGACACTATTTATATGAATACGGTAATCTCCATATTGTCCTATTGTGAAAACGAAATGCTTCTGTTCTGCGCCCCACAATTCAATATCTTATAAACATAATTTACCTATTTATTTGGTCAATTACAAAATTTCGGAAAATACTGGCAGATCAGAAGGAGGTTTCCCGATTTAAGTTAAAAATAAATTCAGAGTAATTTATAAGCCCCCCCCCCCAATTTCTTTCGGACCTTGCTTCTTTACTGAAGTAACAGGACTCGTCCACTGACTGCCCGGACAACCCTCGTATTCATAAGTCGAATAAGATATTTGATTTTCCGTGAGACAAGAGTCATTGTCGATGGATCTCATTCAGATATTAATCATGTATGGGCTATATATGATAAGAGTAATCAGAAAGAGAGAATAAAGTCGAATACAAAACCAAAAATCGGTATCCAAATATTGGTCTGAAGAAGTTTTATGTTTTAATGTTTATGGGTAATATACATACTTCTTGTAATAGGTCTTGTCTCTATACTAGTTACTTCGTTATATATATTGGACATTTTGGAACACGCGGCATATGTATTTATTGTTCTAAAAAGCCTTACCTAGGACAAAATCTTTTCCAATTTCATTTAGATTTAGTTCTCCTTAATATTGTGTTCTTGTGATTAATATAAAGCTAAAATTATCTTTCGAAGCATCTTTTTAAAAATCATACAGTTGCTGCCAAATTAATAGAATCTTACGGTATTGTAAATTTCTTCCGATCAGGTACTTCACATATAATGTATTTTCGTACCGACAGTTGTGAGATAGGAAGTGATAATGTGTGTACAGAATTGGAATTTATTAGAGTTTTTTATCTTTAGATTTTTTTATGGATTATACCCGTACTTAAGTCGTCAGATTATTCAAATAATTTTCTATTATACTGCAAATTCATTTATTTAAACCCTACGTTATGCTCCCTATAAGAGTAGCTTCTATTATTAATTACTTATGAGGTAATATTTACATCCCGAATATACGGCATTTGATTGGTGGCTGCGATACATGTGATCGATTAAGAGCAATTCGTTTGAGTTTATAATGAGTTGTAGATTTAATCCAATGCCTGGAATCAATGGATTCGGATGAAATGTCATTGAGGTAAGGATTCTAGAGGATTTCTAAATTACGTTTAAAATCTTACCACATTAGAAAATTTAATGCTAAGTTTTAGGAGCCTTTTTATGAAATAAGTATTATTGTTTGATCAAAATTATCTTTTAATTAATCTTTTCTTTTTTATTTGAGAAAAATGAAAACGATAGGTTGTGGTTGTAATTTGTTCTAACTAAATAAAGCGAAATTGGAGTTTTACATTGTTTCACTTGACGACGGGACTCCATGAAGGGCCATGTCCAATCCTCTTTAGAGAAGACTGGGCCTCGACCCCCTGTCCTCTCTGAATGTCGTTGGAACTCCTCGGGTGACAATTATGCATCAGCTCGCTACATCAGACAGAGCACGGACTGTATTTCGTACTCCGCCCCTCATTTTTATATGTATAAAATAATTTTACATATTCATCTGTGTTGATTGGACCCCTGCGATCTGCTGTCTTGTTTGTGTGGTCATGTTACAGTGAGGAGGTTATTTTACACTATAATTGTGCGTTCTGCGAGACCTTTGAGTTACTGGAAAAGTGGGAGGGCTGTGCGCACGTAATCTGGATAATCACACCATTTGCAGATTGCGTGGCAGATGACCGTCCTAAGTCGGCACCGATTGCACAATGGTCTCGTTGGTTTATAAGTAGTCTTTTGTGTTTCATGTTTCTATATCGTACTGGTATGCCTTGTTTACATCTTTTGCTGAGCTTTTCAACTCTGTATTTTCGCATCAGGTGCTTTGCTTTGTGTACTGTAACAAAGTCTGGTTGAAGATCCCCCTCCTTTTCTTGTGCGAAAAAATATAAATTTCAGACATCAATCTTAATTCAACAGACCTCCAGTATGAGTATCATTCAAATCCCAATTGTTAGAATAGGCGACGAAAGACAGAACAAAGTCCATGCTGCCATTAACAGAAGAAGGAGTAGCAGATTTGTAAATGTGTCCGGTATATCAACACTGTACCCCTCCTATAAGAACAGCATCAGGGAGGGGGACAAAGACTTGGAAGAAGAAACTGACATATCAAGTATAACGGTTATACAGGTACGTTTATATCCTCTGGACTCTTACTTCAGTACTCTTATAATATCGATTGTGTCAAATTTACAACAGGGTATAATAAATTCACGATTTGTCAATAATTGATATCCAAATATGACATTTAACGCATTGGTGAAGTAAATATTAAGGATAGCGGTCTCGCGGCATTACTAAATGAAGTCAATAGGTCAATAAAAATAATACTTGATAGAGATTTTAGATGCTGATGATACTTAGCAAGTGATCAAGTCTCCTATTGGAGAGCTACAGCCTGTTAGGTCAGTAAACACTGTCAGTTACATTATGGTTCCTACTAGGTGCTCTTGAAGCACATGTTAAATTTGGTAAATCATTTATTACAACTTACAAAAACAAAAAGACTGCAAATAGATTTATCAATGAAATCTGAATTCAAATATCTACGGCCAATGAAAAATTCGTAATCATCAAATGTAAATTTCTAAAAGGTGGGTCCTGTAGCTTTGGACATATTACATTGTTTATATTGAGGATCACTGACGAGGGTTAAGTACCCGAAATGTGCATGTCTGGTCTATGCTGCAAATTTATCTATGATGCTATTGAATTTGAAGACGTTTAACATTTGAATATGTTTAAACTTTACTAATTAGCATGGCGCGTTTTGACAGCACCATCTACAATACTTTGCGTACATACACTGGACTTTGGAGATTGTTCATTTAGATAAAATTGTCCTTCGTGTGTCTATGGAGCTGTGTTATTGTTGCCGTCTGTTTGTCCGTATTTCCTTTTCACGTTAGGAAGTTCTGAATTAGATTTTTCTCAAGAATGTGTAAGCCTTTAGAATGACAAATATGGACAATGACCATATCCCAATACACAGTACAAAATCGATAATTCAGGAAATCACAAACCGAAGACATATGAAAACAGGAACCAGAGAAAACAAACAAAATCCTCCACCATATGAGAAGAAGCGATCTTCCAATATTAATATAATATACCAGGTGCTCAGCAAGAGTCAGCATCTCCTGCTTGCATGCAACACATGTCGCAATATCACATCCGTTACTTACATTTCGGGAGATACAAATATAGTCTGTGGTAGGATGGTTCAAATGGTTCTAAGACAGAATATTATTCACCATTCTGGACAGTGGGACATCACAGTGTATGACGAGTTCCCCGTATCGACCGTAGAACTTCCTCAGTGACAATATTGGAATGAGACCAGGTGCCCAGGAAGAGTCAGCATCCCCTGCCCGCATGCAACACCCGTCGCTTCAATTCGGCAGAAATATTACATCCGGTTACTTCCATTTCGGAAGACACAAGCTTTTATAATATACAGTGGTGATATCGCAGATCTTCCTCAGTGAAGATGTCAGTCGATCACACACGCATCCTGACTGAGAAGCTTATCGCCTAGTCCTCAGAACAATTTTGCATATTTGGCACTTACTTTGGCAAAACGTATCAATTGAGATATGAACACGCCATAAGCAGGCGACGAAGGGACGCCGCCACTCAGAAAAAGGGAAGCCTGCGACGCCGAAACCGAATCCGCCATGTCCGCCACAGAGCTAGGCGCACACGCGACCACCAGTGCCACAGGACAGCACCATGTCCAAATAGCATGCTGAACCAGCCGTCTCCGTAGCCCCTTGATCCCTAGCCCGACGAACAGATTCTGCGAATTTTGGATCGCCGATGGACAGCATACCGTCCATTTATCCGCAAGTGAAGTTAAAGTCAGAAGCCACGCATCTTTTCCCTTCAGAGACCAAAGATTGAATGAATTCAGCTTCGTAGGAGTACAGTAAAGAAAACTGACGGCAAGGAATAGGGCACAATCGGCTCTCACTGGAATACCGACAATTTGTTGGATGACCCTTTCTCCTAACACCGGCCACAAAATGTTGTCGATCAGGAAGTTAAACATCTGAGTAATATCTGTCTTAGTGCACCTACCTTCAGAACCGGACCTCCGCCCATAAAGCAGGTCCTGTCACAGTCTACACCTACAAAAACCTTTCACATTGACACAATGGGATTACCGTTTTGTAGATGTATAGTCCATTACTTCTTATTCCAAACATTGACAAAAGAAGGAAATAATTTGAACACGATTCCATATCTTTACAAGGGAAGAAGATTTTTTCTTCATGGCATGATAGAAATGAATGCAGAAGTGACTGGACATACCATAATTTTTTACCTCATTACCTTGACCTACATATTTGACCTACTTTTCAAAAAAAAAAGTTAAGATTGGCTATATCTTTTGATTGGTAAGTGATAGCTCTACTGTACACGAAGCTAACTTCGGAAATAGGAAATTATCCCCTCTTCGAAGCGCTTACTTCGATGCTGAGGAAAGGAAATTGAGTTTGAAAGATCCTATTTTCGTAACATAAAGTGTAGTTACTACACAATTACTAAATATTTCACAGTGATAAGAAGTTTCTGGAGTCTTGATGTGCTTTGTAGGCTGCAAGAGAGGGTTTGGCGAAGGAACTTGACCTGTTGTTGACTGAATACCCAAGTCAGGTTAACACGACGGATAATTCTGGTTTGACTTCCCTCCATGTTGCATGCAAGAGTAATTCTGCCAAGATCGCGGAAGTTCTGATACGACACAAAGCAGGTAGATATTAACTAGAATTTGAATGATTAGATTTGCTTTAATTGATTTATTAATTACCTCGAAATCACTCAGGTTATATTGCCTGTTAGTTCAGTTTTACTTTCTGTATTGATAGACCAGATTTAAAAAAAATTCTATTCAAAAAACAGTAATATGAATAAAGAAACTATTCTAGAACCAACTGCTTCATTTATGTCAATGATGTCTGGCGTAATGCATTTATTGATATATAAAGGAAACATTAATCCATAATAGTGTCATGGTGAAAGTAAGAAGGCTGCATTGAGATTGATTACCTCAGTAATATGCAAGACGAACTTCAACAACAAAATACAGTTCTATTCTACTAAACATTCATTGATATATTATACAATGCTTATGTTTCTATGCTTTTGAATAATACGAAGAGAGAAATCTAGATAAGCTTTAAGCTTCTTTTTTGGTCTTACAAACTAAAATACTTCATATTCACTAGATATGTAACATGGATCAGGTGATATCTGAATATCTTAAAACTTTTAAAATAAGCACGGCGTATCTTAACAGCGCCATCTACAGTGCATTCCGCACTTGCACTGGACTCTGGAAATTGTTCATTAGATAGAGTTGTCCTTAGTGTTTCTATGGAGCAGTGTCAGTGTCTCCGTCTGTTTGTCCGATTTTTCTTTTCACATGAGAAAGCTCTGTTTTATATTTTTTTCAAGAATTTGTAAGTCTTTTGATTGTGATTTTTGGAACCTGGTGCTATCAGCATTCTAGATATATGACATATACAAGCCTATTACAAAAAGTTATTCTTTACTTCATTCATACAGTGCATTTATGTTACAATTGTCAATTTTTCTTTTTTGACATCATACCTTAATAGTTTGAGAACAGAAGGACAAATGTGAAGCAAAATATTTGACAAAATACAAAATAAGAGGTATAAACATGAAAACGCATAACACACCCCCCTCCCCCCCCCCAAAAAAAAACAAAAACAAAAAACAATGCACTAATGACCAAGAGGAATGAAATAGAATAAATGCATAAGCCCTTGTCATTTTAAAACAATAACAAAGTAACAACACAGAATGTCGAGGCAAATATACATCTAAAAGTGTTTATTTATTGTAATTGTAAGAAATTGTCGACTAATTTTGATAAATAATTAAAGTTCTTCAATATTTTCCAGATTTGAATATGGAGATAAAACCCTATCATATAAGTCCTCTTCACGTCACTGCCAAACACAACGCTTCTGATGTGTGCCGCCTACTTCTAAATAGTGGCGCAAATGTCACGTCACGTGACTGCAAGAAAAAGACTCCGCTACATTATGCTGCTCGGAGAGGTCACACAGATATTGCAACAGTAGGTCTTTTGTAGATTACATTTTAGTCTTAAATCTTTAATGCAATAAGGAATTTTCAATCCTGCGAAAAGAGAGAACTTTTAAAATGCTTAAGAAACACATTACTTTTCCCATAAAGATCTTCGCCATATATAGAAAAAAACCAAATATCAAGATACAAGATATGCGAGGAAAGGATAATTGAGCAGAGTTCCATTGTTCCCACGAATAACATAAATATGCAAAGTTTTTGTTCACATCACATGATTCATTGCAAATTTTCAAAACATACGTTTTTATAAGGAATTTCTTTCAACACTGGACAAACATTTCTTGCGGAAAAAATTATTAAACAATAACTGAATTTATTATCCTTTACATTGTGTAAGGACTCTAATTTGTGGCGTTTTGCAGAAACGAGAATTTAAATACCACATTTGTCTTCGTATACGTTTACGCCCTCGAAATAAATTTTCCAAAAAATAATTTTCCATTTATGTTTTAGCTTTAGAGATACTTAAACAATCTTTAGGTATTTCTTGGGAAAATCATAACCAATATTGGTTAAAATGGCATATTTGGTCGCCGATGTTCCAATAAAACATGTGTGTTTGTCTAAGTTCGCAGCTTCACAGCGTATTGTAAATCGTCTTTTATTTGCGGCGTCGTAAGTGAAGTGTCTAGTTCGTGGCGTTTTATTTTCGCGACATGGAATATACGAAACTTACGACGGCGGGTGCGGCTAGCCAAACAGGGGATGCTTACTCCTCCTGGGCACCTGGTCCCATCTCTAGCTTGCTAGGGGTCCGTCGATGCTCAATTTTGTGCTATATTGTGAGTGTTGTTGATATTATCGTCAGGATCTTCTTCAACTCATTACTACCAATATGTTCGGTTATATTCGCGGCGTTTTTAATTCGCGAATCGAAGGAACTCATGAATATCGTGATAATAAAACGCTCGCAAATGAAATACGGTTTACAGTATTTATTAATATGGGGAAGCTTATCTGGGAATGGTGAATCGACAATGTTAAACGTCTTCAAATTCAATAGCAACATTTATAAACGGATAAATTTGCAGCATGGACCAGACATGCACGTTTCGGGTAATCAATCCTCGTCAGTGATCCTCAATCTAAACAACGTAATTTGGCCAAAGAGGGTGAAAATTATTATGTACCGAAAGATGTAGCAGGATGGGTGGGATATGATGCTACAGGACCCACGTTTCAGAAATTTCAAGAACTTTAGTACCAGAAAATTTTGAATGCGTTGAAGAGACAGACGATCAACCGAAGTTGATCCAACTGGCTACATGTGCCCTCGGGAACTCTGGTCCACCAGCAGTGACACTCAACAAGTTTCAAATTCAATAGCATCATTTATAAACGGCTAAGGTGTGTGATGAAGCCCTGGAAATAAGGATTGTTAATAACTGAGTGAAAATGTCAGTTTGCAATCCGAGTATCCTATCTATGTTTTCATGACACCAAAATGCTTTTTACATTATCTCAGTTTAATAATTTCTGTAATAGAAAATAAAAATGTTCACGATTAAGCCTGAACAAAAGAGTATAGAAATCAGAGATCTGTGAATTCTTTTCTGTACTCCCCATCTTGAAACCCTACTACGAAATCAATTACTCTATGAGATTAAAAAAAGACAATGATAAAGAACAAAGAGTTCATTAAACATGACATCGATGTTTGTATCAGTCAATGTATTATCCCATCTGTCCTGTTTGTTCAAATCAATAACTGACCTCAAAAACTACATTTCAAAACTATTTCTCGGTATTTATCAAATAATGCATTACATTGTGTTATTTGTATTCTATGATAATTCATGATCAAATTTAGAATTTCTTTCAGACTTTGCAAGAGAAACCAGACGGTTCTTTCATTTTGAACAATGTGATCCCTTGTGCTTGCGTTAAGATATTTTTTTGTTAGAAAAAGAAAAAAAAATAGAATTTGATACATTTTTATGAAAAACATTAAGTACTTAAAATATTTCCTGAAAATCTTCAAACATAGTAGGGAATCTCCATCAAGACACGGATGCAGTACCCACAGCAATACATCAAAACATCTCAATGCACCAAGGGGAAAAACACCAAATAAGACACCAAAACACTCAAAACAAAACACTACACACAAACAAACGATACCAATGGGCAATTGTGACATCTTAGGACGACAATCTGTCACGTTAGTAGCAAGCAAATAGGCTGATTATCCGGATTGCGTGCGCACCTTTCCACCTTTCCGGCTACCCAGAGTTCTCGAAGGACGCACAAGTAGCAAAGTATGACGTTAGTTCTATCAAAATGGACGTTCATGCTTCATGATCAAAATTTTGATGTCAATGATTTAAGTAAAGACTTAATGTAGAAAAGAAATAATAATGATGATAATTATGACAAAAACATCCTGCTATTTCACGTTTTTTGGTTTGTGTTCGTGGTTTCACCAACTCAAGTCAAGTGATGCAACACAGTGAATTTAAAGATACAAATTCACCGACCCCAAAGCCCCCCAAACATAATAAACCAAGGAATCATATTTCGCCGGTGATCATATTTCACTGTTTCATAGATAATTGCTTCTAATTGATTATCAGTTTTTCCGAAATGGAAGTAACCGGATGTGACAGTTCTACCGAAGTGAAGAGGCGGGTGTTGCATGCAAGCAGGTGATGCTTACTCTTCCTGGGCACCTGGTCTCATTCCTATATCGGGAGTTCGCTTCTTTTTATATGGTGGAGGTTTTTGTTTGTTTGCTTTGGTTCCTGTTTTATCCTGATTTTGTATGCCTTTGGTTCTGATTTTCTGAATTATCGATTTTGTGCTGTATACAGGGATATGGTCATTATCCATATTTGTCATTTTCGTGGTCATCAAAATTTTTTGTGATCTAAACCATTTTTGACGGAGAAATAGTGTCACATCATAACAAGTGGGATAAAGCATGCATGACTTCGCGTAACAAGTGCATCTTGATGTTGACGCCGTCATTAGCAACTGACGTCACGTTAATATTGACGCGTCTCTGCAGAGAATATTCTTATCTTTGATCATGGTGAAAAACTTTCTTAGACTTGAGGATAATTCTTAGCTGAGAATATTCTTTAGACGAAGACAAAAATCTGTCTGAGAATGTTCCGATATTAATGATGCCTTGAAGGGAGTTAGATCTAGACCAGATTAGATTGTGCTACGCAGTGGTGCAGCACATATTCATTTTAACAGCGCAACCCACAATGAATTTCCATTTTACAGAACTTCCATGGAGATTCAAACAATGAATTTTAAAACTTAAACATTCTGCAGAGAAGTAAAAGTGAATCCCCAATGGAGATAATATCGATGCCCGGGGAGAGTAAGCGTCTCCTGTTTGCTAGCAAAACCCGTCATCCTGGCCTTCCAGAAAAAAAATCATGTACGATAAATTGTTTGATTTGGTGTTTTGGATGGTTCTTACCTAAAGTATCTTCCAATATCTTCCAAAATAGAGGACAATAAGATGTTGTAATTTTATATATTTTCATTATATCGTCCAAAATGTTTTACAATTACAAAGTCGATCACAAATTTAGTCTCCTTGTCCTTAGAAGTTTAAAAAAAAAATTTTATCACTCACTTTTAGTTTTAAGCCTGGAAGTTTTACATTTGTACTCGGGGCTTTATTACCTTTCATAAAACATATAGTTTATAGTACAATATCAGGTATAAAATTTACCATACTTCACTATGGAGATTAAGTAAGGGAGACATTCTACTGTCTCCGAGGGCGTAGCCCAAGGAACAGTTGAATAACCCACTTGTTGCACGGCAATTATTAGGCCATCAAATAATTATCACCAATGATTGGATAATTCTTCACTGCTAGCTAAAAAAAACTACTCATGGTAGTCAGTCGATGGCTCAGTCAATTATTCAATCATAACTTCAATCATTAATCTAATCATCATGGAAAGGTGTAAATTACCGTCTACAAAGTAGACCGTGCAACAACAAATCGTTATGTAAAATGACTCTATTGTACAATGGATACCTTAAATCCAGCAAACTAACTTGATGTTGTTATGCACAAATTTTGAAAGTATTGTTACCTCTAAAATCGTCTTCAGTTATATCGGATTGTCATGGAATATTTTGAAGGTGAATATTTCCAATACATCCTGATATTTGTGGTTACTTATTTGGATTTTTCTGTTGTGTCGACCCACAATAGAAAAAAAATTTATCACCTGATGACATTTAGATCTGATTGTTACATGAAATGAGACACATGTCATTCTGACTGAAGAAGCCTTTTAAAATGTAATTACAGATATTATGGGAATAATTTTCAGATTTTATTTATATTGCTTGAGCAAATGTTCTTAATTTATTCCATATATTGTAAACGTGGTTATTTTCGCTGGGGGAAATTTTCGCGATTCTAACATCAAGACGTTACACGTGGAGGAAATATTCGCGATTAAAATGTCTTTCCCATTGTAAGAATGCAGCGGGGATATTATCGCGTGGGGGAAATTTTTCGCGATATCTATCGATTCGCGAAAGACGCGAAAATACTCCCATTCGAAAATTTCACGTTTACAGTATTCATGAGCCATTTATTTTCAGATGTTACTTCAGCTTGGGAAATGTGATGTTAACGTACGTGACGAGGACCAGCTTACTTCACTTCACGACGCCATCATGCATAAACACTCCAATATAGTTCCTCTATTGGTAAATATTGCTGATGATACAAATATTTCCAATTTTTACTCAAATTATGTAGCTAAAATTATAGACAGAAACTCAAGTGCAATACAAGGACCTTGTTGAAGGATATCCATTTTACAGTGTTTCTGATGTAATTGATTAAAGTAATGACGCAATTAACATATAATCATTTGTTCTATTGGTAATATGTGTTTGATTGAATAAAGAATTGTTTCATATGATTGATGTTATATTTGAACAAAATTCCCTTCTGCAAATATGGCTGAACTGGTATCAATTCATCTTCTTTATTACTTGAAAATTATTCTGATTGTGAAATAGCATATTGTTTTCAAGGATCGGTGAAATATATACCAAACGATTGTCTGTCGTGCATCACAATGATCACTGTAATGTTTGTTTTTAATCCTCTGTATTTGTTTTGTCGATAGTGCAGAGATTGTTTTCTTTCTTTTGTAGCTGAAATCCGGTGCCGATATTTTTACAGAGGA